>JAOVYU010000063.1:13745161-13769347 GCA_025674565.1 Synodontis membranacea | reverse complement strand
ATAATGTACTACACTTATGTGTATGATCAAACATGACGAAGCATTTTAAGTTCTTTTCACGGTTACCAGAAAAAAATACAAGTGTACCCGCCGACTCCTAAGGGTTAAGGGACCTGGCAAACCAGTCCGTTATATCCAGAGACCGTTATATCCAGAGTTGCTGTACTGTATGCCACTGTTAAAATAACTACACGGGCATGCGCAGATTTTCTGCCACATGACCTGTAACCTTGACCCCACAGACCAATCAGTGCTGCTTGCTGTTACGCAACACCTATTTATAGAGCGTGATGTACCTGCACTAGATAACACGGGCAATCCACGCACCTTGTAGGCGGAGCCTGAATGTCCATTATAGCCGAACAAAACTACAGATAAAAGCTCTGGGGACCAAATTGTTTGTCCATTATAAGCGAAATTCCGTTATATCTGAGTCCGCTATATCCAATGCTTTTTTTGTTATAAGCGAGTCCATTATAACGAGATTCTACTGTATTTCTGTTTTATGTTTGAAGTCTTATGTTTTTCCCTGCTGCCCCTTTCCCGTGGCTCTGCATCCAAGCCGGTGTTTATAGTTTATGCCCGATTGTTTAATGGCCAGTTCTAAATCATATGTGTGATTCCTTTTGCCTAAGTGTGTACTGTGTTTGCTACTGCCTAAGTTTCTCTGTGTAAGTTTTGCCTTTTTCCTAGTGTTTGCACACCGAGTGTTTTAGTCTCTGTGTTAGTGCTATTGATGGCATCGCTACCCTGTTCTGCTACCGCCTCAGTTTATGTTCATGCCTGAGTTCATTAAGTAAGTTCAAGTGTCTCTACGCCGAGCGTTTTGCCGGCTTTCTTCGTTCGTTTGTCTTCCTCTTGTTCTTGAACGCTGCCTCATTTAATAAATATGTTTCAGTTTAACTTTTACTGCCCGCTGATCCCTGCGATTGCGTCCTGCACTACACACACATGCCCACCATCCTAGTTACGTGACACTACTAAAATGAAGTGAGTATGGCAGGGTCACATTTTATTTATTAATTAATTTTATTTTATTTACTTGCTTACAAAATTAAACCTTTAATTAATACTGTTATTATTTGCAAGTGGGACCTTTTGGAAAGTGAAGATTAAATGTTTTTTTTTTTTCAAATTTGTAAGACAAATTCTCTTAGAATTGCTTGAAAATACAAGAGAAACCGTAGATAACCCCTGACAACAATGTGGTAATGAAATTATAAAACCTGATCAATACCAATCACAGCAGTTACAGCGGTGTTGCTGGTATGTTTTCCATATTATGACAACTTCTATTCAGTAAAACCTGGAAGGGTCTATTTAGAAAATACACTATTACACCATTACAGCTCATGGTATGTTGAAAAAAACAAGATTCTCATATTACCTGTAGGTGTGCCCTGGCTAAGGATTGTGTCAGATGCCTGCACACCGGTGACCATAGTGCCTGTTCCAGCGTCCGAAATGGTGGCAGGGTAATAGGTGTAATGGGTTTCTGTGCCATCTCCCTCTAAGGCTTCAGACTGAGAGAACACAGCCTATTTACATGCATCAACAGAGGTATTAGTTAAATTGAAAGAATGATAACCAGTTATGAAGAATGTAACATACATCACCATACACTTGCCTGTGTAACAGGTTGTGCTGTAGCTGGAAACCCAGCAACAACACTGACGGCTGTGGTGCCATCGGTTTGACCGTCCAACTGTCCATCTGCAACCTGAATTACCCGATATGTAACCTGCAAAAAATGTGAGGGTCACTAACGTCTAGTACAAAACATTCCTTAAGATCCTACTGCTTCTTAGACAATGCTAATACAAAACAAAATCACTCCAACCACATGAACTGAGACATGCTCACAGAGCAGTGAAATACTTCTTGACAGTTTACAACTTCATCACTTCTACTTCTGTCCTACCTGCCCGATGGGAGGGTACAGTTCCCCTACCTGCCCCCCAGCTCCCTCTGTCTTGAACAGGTATTTTATGGGCTGCTCGGAGGAAAACGTGGCAGATGACTGAATAGTTGTAATTGCTGATGGATCCTCAGCAGTAGCCACCACCCCTGATGCAACAAGAGAAATGTAGCGTTTTAGTCAGTGACACACCAATAACATTTCTGTTAGGACTAGGATAATGTAATGAATACAACATGATAGAGCAAGGCACTGTAGGAAAAGAATCCAGAATAGTTAATTATTTTTCAACAACAGCTCAGTTTTTTCATCTGAGACCACAGCAATCTGTCAGCTATTTTCAAATTAACAAATAACACATCATGTTTTTGTAGTTACATTTTAAGTTTTGAAACATCTATGAGACAATTTATACATTATACCCCCCCTCCAAAAAAAGTAAAAACTCTCTTTTCTCCAAAAACAATATGGAGCACAATTCAGGTTTGCAAAATTGCATCTGAAATAACATGAAGTTCTGAACAATATCCATTGGACTGAAAAGAAAAAGGTAGAAATATTTGGTTGTCATGCATGGGTGCCATGTTTGGCAAACACAGCATATTGCTAAAAAAAACCCTCCATATCCACAGTCAATCATGGTCATGGAGGGCTGATTATTTGGGCTTGTTTTGCAGCTACAGGACCTGTGAAACTTGCGGTAATTGAAGCAATGATGAACTCCACTTTATTCCAGAATATGAAAGGGACAAATATAAGGACATCTGTCCAGCAACTAAAGCTGGGCTGAAACTGGGTCATGGAACAGGACAATGATCCCAAGCACACCAGCAATCTGACATCTGAATGGCCAAAGAAGAAAAAAGTTGTAGAAAAGGTCAAGTCCAGACCTCAACACCATTGAGATACTGTTTCAGTGCATAAACAAATGCCCTCAAAGATCAATGACCTGAAGCAACATTGTACAGAAAAGTAAAAAATTCTCCAAAATGATGAGACTGATAAATTAAATAAATAATTAAAAAAATTACAGGGATTACAACATTCAGAGACCAGATGGGAAAAAAATTACTTCATACTGATATCTGCTGTGATTTTTGAAATTGGTGAAGAACACTAAAACTTAAAACACAGACTTGAAGGGGGATGTACTTTCTTTTTCACTACTGTGATATTAGACTTTGATTATGTGGTGCAGCCACCATACAAGTCCCTGTAACTGGGTGAACTGTATATAATAACCATGAATTTACAGCTGGAACTACTGTCAGAGCTGCTGTTATATAAAGATACAATCTGACTGTCGCTAGTACATACAGTTACAATGTTACAAACTATTAGTTTCACTGTAATGATCCATTACCGGAACTGCCCTTTTATAAAGTGAATACAGACAAGAGGAGTGATACAGTGAAATATATGAGTTATACTAAATATCAGTACTCTTGGGAAGTCATTTGTCAAATCAAATTAGTGGACTGAAACTAATTGTTGTATAAAAGGCGATAATTATATAAACATCTGTTGCACTGTTAATTTTTTTACCCAGTATTTTGAGTATTTTCATAAAAATTACACAACCCCAACTTTAAACCTTTAATAAAAAAAAAATAAATAAAAAAAAGGATTTCCATAATATTTCTCCTAACTCGGCACGCTGTTAAAGGGTCCGGCTGACACGTTCCAGTGTCTAATATATTGATTCTGTTTATATGTGGGACACTGTGTTTTGAAAGCATGTGACTGTTACTCCACCAGCTGTCTCCATGTGCGCTCACTGCGCCTTTAGAAGAAAACTTTCACCAATAATGGAAATGGAAATAATGGAAGAATTCTTTAGCAGCCTACTTGCAGAAGGGAGCAGTTACCAACAAAGTCAGGCAAACTTCTACACAGTACCTATAGCTGTGGAAGATTATCTGCCTCATCGAGTGGAAAGATGGAAGTTTATCTTCCTTTATTACATGGCTTTGTTGAACACTTGATTCCGATTGGTGAAATTACACCACGGTCTGTTATTTCTGAACAGACTGTTACCACGTCATTAGCGGAAGCAATGATATACTGTAACTTCCAAATCAATAAAATCGTCTTTAAATCAACAAAATTTGATTCTTGTTTTGTCAAATTATTGATTTCTATGCATGTAATTATGTAATGTAATTTCTATGCATGTAATTGTAAGTATGCATGGAATAAGCAGGATTGATTTACAAATGCAACACACTGGAGTATCAATGGTATCGAAAATACTTTGCACAAAGGATTCTGGGAAGGTTGAACTGGCCTCTTTAACACACCTCAGTTGCTGCTGCTGTTGTTTTTTTTTACATCATTAACGTATATGATGTTTAAAGGTTAATAATACCTTCTTCAACTACAGGAACATTGCAATCAGGATCCGGACTTTTCTGTTGCCTAAAAAAATTAAATGTTCAGAGGGGTAAAATGTCAGATGTATATACAAATAATAAAATCAAATAACATTTGACTGAGTGTAGAAGACAAGCATCCAGTGACCCTTTCATCTCCACCGGCATGTGAAGCAGCAAAGTCCTGCTTAATCCACCCTTCTGTAAAACAAAACAAAACAAAACAAAACAGAAAAATCAAACTCAATCCGAATGCAAAGACGAAATTCAACTGCAACTCGAATGAAAACAACAATGCGCATACGTTATAAAGAAAAGCGTGATCATTTTTCCAAAAATAAATAAATAAATAAATCAAGCTAATAGCTAGTTAGCTAGCCAGTAAGAGATGTTGCACCATAGGCCTTACTGCACAAAGACACTACACACTCAGAGCTCAGACGATATTTAAAATTGTGCATGATCTATATTTGTGCATAAAGAAACAAAGAGCCAGACAGGGTAGATATTTAGTGAACCAGGCAACCAGTTAGGTGGATGTCGCTAACTGTGCTGCTAAACGTGCCAGAATTCTCCTAAGTGTTAGCGCAAATGAAGCGATTTAAAGAGTAATTCGATACGATTTTAGAAAACTTATATATAAATATTTAACTATTTAAATAATAATAATAATAATAATAAGCCATAATTTCACCCCCCATCTTACCGCTTTATGTCCCTGTATTGTTTACTTGAGCCGGGTTGCCAGATCAATGTGATTCAAACAAAACAAAAAAACAATAATATCGTCCTCATATTAAACCTCAAACCTTCCCTGCTTTACATTAACACAATACACTACATTCCTTACTTCCTTATTACTTCATTAATATAACAAATTTTCTTAATTAAAAAAAAAAAAAAAAGTAATGTAATGTACCTAACTGTGGTGTGTTAGCATTAGACCTGGTAGCAGTCATTCAGACCCTCATCACGTTTTCTCCTTGTAGGAGCGCGGTGACGTCACGTGTCCCTCACGTTCTCAGCGCGCTTCTCTGGAGCGCGCATTGTTGCTAGGATACGACACACAAAAAAACCCAACATCTTTTAGCATTTCCGCATTCCTTCATTATGAACATTGATGTTTTTTTGTTTTGTTTTGTTTTTTTCTAAGCGATGGAAAGAATTACTTTTCGCTTTTTTTTTTTCCATTTAACATTTAACATCTAACAGTTCTAACAATGTTAGATCATATATAACTGAGTTGTGAGTGACAGCCAGGATCAGTTGTTTTATATATAGTGATATAGTAATCCCTCCCCTTCTTGATTTAGATTTTGATTGGTCGGTGAGAGATGTGACGTGTGTCTGTGTTGTTATAGTTATAGTAAGCACAATGAATAGTGCACAGCATATAGGATACCCACGGATCTGGCAACATTTTGTGTGTGTGTGTGTGTGTGTGTGTGTGTGTGTGTGTGTGTGTGTGTGTTGGGGGGCGTATGGAGTTAATTTTGTGCCAGATGTTTTCAATAAAATACCAAAAATCCACAAGAAATATATCAGTAGTTAAAATGTAAAAAAGAAAGAAAGAAAGAAAAACTTATAACTCCATATTGGCACTTATGGTTCTCAGAATGTGTCATGGGGGGAGAATGTCTGGTTATAATGAATTGGACTGGGGGAAGAGGCCTTGTGGGGGTAAATAAACCCCTGATGTTTTGTGCCAAGCTAATATTATTAATGTTATCCTGATCAGTTATTTAAAATGCCTTCTTTTCCAAGTCAGAACATTGCCTCTTTTATCTTCTTAACTTTTTGTTGGTGGTGGTGGGGCATCAATTAATGTTGCAGACCAGGCAACACATATTGGTCTGCATTTTGTACTGAAGGAGCCTTTCAGGGTGCATGGTTGCCTAGTGGTTAGGGACATGCCCTTATGATCGGAAGATTGCAGGTTTGAATCCCACAACCAGCACGATACCACTGAGGTGTGCTGAGCAAGATACTGCTCCCCAATTGCTGAAAATAGCTGCCCCCTGCTGTGTGTCATGATTCACATATGGCTTAAAAGCAGGGGACAAATTTTGTTGTTGCGTGCTGTGGTGTGTCAATAATGACAATTGTTCACTTCACTTCACACCTCTACCTGAAAGAAAGAGGCTGCAGACCTCTGTCATTTTATTGATTAGGAGAGGATATTAGCTTAGCTTAGCTTACCTTAGAGAGCGCCTCATAAAAACCTAAAATATATTTTATCCATGCCATATATATATATATATATATATATATATTTGTATTTATGTTTTTTTTCCATTTTTTTCTTGTTTAATTTTAGACACTTCAAGTTGTAAGGTTAATGGTAGTCATGGTAGTTATAACATTTTGCTGATGTGGCCTGAATGATAAATTGCTATTTTTGCGTAAGTCTAGTGAGGTCTCCTAACATGCTTTCTCTATCTTTTATAGCTCTCTGCTTCCTTTTCTTCCTTTTCAGCAAATGCTAGATGTGCATTAACTGCTTCTGCCCCCGTCCATGGCTTTGGAAATGGAGGACAGACATGAGTATTTACTGTTGTAGTTGAACACGAGACTTGGGACCTGATCTTTGCTGAATAGTCACACATCTTATTTGGTATTTGTGATGTGCATCAATGCATGTTTTTACCTCTTGCTACTCCAAATGGCTTTTGAGGTCACTTCCTGCATTTTGACACTGGATAAGTCTGTTTTCCACTTTGCTGGAGAGCCACCACAAATGAAACCAGTGTTTTACTGTTCTGTCCTCCTTATACAGCCAGCTAACTCATCTCCCAATCACCCCACTGTGAAAGTTCAGTTTTACCTGTTTAATCCAGCAACTGAGAGAAGGTAAAACAAGCATGCTTATACTATATGGACAAAAGTTTGTGTACACCTGACCATAACACTCATATGTAATTTATTAAACATCCCAGTTCAGATTTAGTCCCTTTGCTGTTATAATAAGCTCCATTTTTCTGGGAAGGCATTCCACTAGATTTTGGAGCGTGTCTGTGGGAATTTGTGTCCATTTACCACATGAGCATTAGTGAGGTCAGGCACTGATTTTGGGTGAGGAGGCCTGGGGCGCAGTAGGCATTTCAGTTCATCCCAAAGGTGCTCAGTGGGGTTGAAGTTAGGGCTCTGTGTAGACCACTCAAGTTCTTTCCCACCAACCTTAGTGTACCATGTCTTCATTGATCTTGCCCAATTGTGCACAGGCGCACTGTCATGCTGGAACAGGTTTGGGCTTCTTAGACCAAGTGAAGGGAAATTGTAATGCTACTGCACACAACAACTTCCTAAATAATTGTGTGCTTATAACTTTTTGGGGAAAGACCACAAACAGATGTCATGGTCAGGTGTCCACAAACTTTTGTCTATATAGTGAAGATGCAATGAATGAGTAACAAACATGTCGAGAGTGGTTATCTTTTTACTTCCTGAGACAGGCTGCATTTGATGACATCATAAAAGGAAGACAGATATGAAAAACATGCGGCAACCTTCAAAGTGTCCACTAGGGGAAGGCAGAACACATCTTAACCTGGAATACAAGTAGGCCTATACAGAACAGAATGAAGTATTAACAAGCAATATTTGCTAAATAGAATATTTTGTATAGAATGTTAAAATACTATTAATACTATGAATTCGCTTAATACTTGATCGGTATTATTTACTGAGAGATGTGCATCCATATTATCCAGAATGCATAGCTAATCAAAATGTATAAATTCAATATTTAATCCATATCCAATATTAATCCATTTCTTTCCATCTTGCATTAGTCCAGATCGTCTTGTTTTAAAGTTGTGTGAGTCTGTGAGGAGTGCCATCACACCCATGTATTGTCTGGACTGTTCTGCACAGAGGTTTCTGCTGCAAAGCACAAGCTTCATTCTGTGCAGGAAAATATAAATGCATGCTCACATTAAATGTACTAAATAGTTATTTTGGCTAAATTAGTTTTTAGACAGCCCACATTTACCACTGCATTTTAAAATGGCTCTTTGCCCAACATGATCTTTAAAAGGAGTGAGCCAAAATTACTCCACAGCAATGTGAATGACTTTGAACGGTTGTAGTTGCTATTAATTTTAAGGAAGCAATTACTCTTTCACATGGCAATAGGTGTGGTGCAACCTACTTTTCTCAAAAAATGAAATGATCATTTATAGGCTGTGGTTTGTGTTCTTCTTATCTTAAAAATAAAACACATTAAAAACATGAAATAAAAACTGTACAATGTTAATCATTCTAATTACAATGTGAAAAAAACATCTCAACTTCTATAATGGCCATAAGCCTATTTTATCAGTCTCAGTAAGTCTGGATGACTGCTTAGATTCTTATTTCATCATCAGCCCATTGATCCATCTAAAAGTCCAATATGTCTACGTAAACTTTGAAAACAGTGCAAACAGTGAACACTGTGTAGACTGTTGGGTTCAGCTAGAATGATTAATGCTTGTTCACTTTGCCAAAATGCAACTTAAGCAAAAATGCATCTTAAATGATTAATAAATCAAGGATTGCTACTAGTTGGTATAATACATATCTTAAATGATGGAACAGCAAGTTTTGACACTACAAAAAAACTTTATAGTACTGAAATCCACAATTGTAAGTCTATTCCTTAAGGTTACAACAATGAGGAATTGTGTAATCTTGCCTTGGCACTTGTTGACAAATAATACATTGTATAAGAAATTAGCAAAATAAAAACAATCAATAAAATAAAAAATAAAATAAAAACTTAATTGTAAAAATGTTGAATTTATTTTTAAACTTTTAATGCATAATTAACCTTTATTCCTATTTACATTGAATGGTTCAATTTACATTGCATGTAACTTAATATTGTTAGTCATATGATCTTAGCTACAATATTAGAATATTAGGTTATATATATATATTTCCATTATTACACAAAAACCATACAAAATCAACACCAGTTTATATGCTTAACTCTTTGAAATTAGAAATACTTTTGCCATATAGTATAGTATATGTATAAGTATGTTTTGATCTCTGAATGTTTGAGAAAATAATCAAACTGCTATCCTCTATTTTTGTATGATTTTTTGGTGTAATATTTGAAGAATGAATCTACAAACTTACAGATGAAGTGGCTTTTACAAGATTCTATCTGTCAACCTACCTAATGAAAATAGAATAGGATAAATGCAGAGGTGTCCTGGAGCAATTAATACCAATGTTCTGTTTTTTCTCTTACATAATAGGACAGAATTTGACCTCTAACAATGTGAAATCACATGGCAGATTTTTCGTAAGTAAATTACCTACAGATCAAGGCTCTTACCTGTGTGGGCGATATGTTTGTACAAGAAAAACAGGTTACATAATGTGAGCGTATGTTTCCTGTAAGTAAACAGTGTAGTACACTGACTTATGAAAAAGTTCTGAATGCCTTTTAAGCAAATATCTGAGTTTCACACGCTATGTTGTAATTCAACCAACAGATTTTACATTTGCATTTGGTTTATATAAATGAATGCATATTAAAAGGCCATGTCTTTTAAACAGTTTTCAGATTTTCAAAGATTTAGAAAGATTTCTTACGTATAAAGTATGTATGTACTGAAAATTTTCATATATTTTGTCCCGTTTCTTTCAAAGAAAATACTTTTTTTCTAAAGTCTACTACACAAATACATTTTATTATATCATATACATAAACACATATTATTATACTTTATATAGACAGCTGCAGAAATATCAGTTTAGAGTGGTTAATAGTTTTTGTCTTGATCCTGTTGTGAACATTCAGACTGTAGTATCACTTAGTCATAATCCGTTGCCTACTTTATTGTTTGTGTGTTACTGTTGTCTATTGATTATCTACTGAATCAATAGACAAAAGAGATTTTTTTTTTATTTTCACAGATATCACACAGTAAACGTACTACATTGCATTGCACTTTGATATATACTGTAGCATTACCAATGTTGACGGAATACTGGTTAATCATTGGTTACAGGATAACAGCTGATAGACCTCTTTTTAGCTAGGTGTATTTAAAACGGTCTTCAAACATTTGAACCTGCCATTTGTAATGGACTTCATCATGGTGGTCAGGCAGGTTCACATAAGGATAAGGCTACTGTTAGCCTGCTTCCTCTTTCTTTCTGTTTATGGACAAACTTCAGGGCCGTAAGTAATCATAAACGATTTCTGGTGGTGAAAATACAGTGGTCTATTCTGTGTCATAAATTAATAAATAGTTTATATGCATACATTCCATTTTGTAGTTATAAAGATTTGGAGTTTTGAAGTCTTCATTTCTAATATATTGTCTTTACATAATATAAATGTAAAGACAATTGAACTCAGTCTTTTTCTATATTGTTTATCCATTGTGGGCTGTGGGAGGTTGGGGACAATGCCACCTGACTTTGGGCAAGAGGCAGGATACCCCTTGAACAGGTTTCCAGTCTATTGCAGTTCTAACAGAGAGAGACTGGCAGCCATTCACACTCATGTTCACAGCAATAGGCAATTCTTTGTAGCATATTTACCTAATCTGCACATCTTTGCATGGACAACTAGGAAGAAACCCACGCAGGCATCGGGAGAACATGCAAACTCCACACAGAATGGATCGGGGACAACTGGCAGATTCAAACCCAGTGCTTTCTTGTTGTGAGGCGAGAGTGCTAACCTCTGTACCACCATGCTACCACAAAACTGAATTCATAATGTTTATATATATTAGTTTGGAAACCACACAGTTCAGTGTTCTAAGATTCATATATTAGAAATTACAAAATCAAATATATATATATATATAGTGTTCACAAATTGTATTTAATTTATTAAGTTTATTAGGTTACTGAACCTGCATTTGGGTTGCTCAGATTCAAGTAGTCAATGTTAGGTTTGCAAAAATGTTGCAAAAAAAATGTCATGTTTAGCAAACAGGATATGACATATGATACATGTCAGATAAACCTAGGAGATTTTAACTAGGAGCCTAGGAGATTTTAACTCCTAGATAATACAACTGACCTAAGTATTCCACAGCAAATTAAAGTAAACAGCACATTTTCAATTGCTATTCAGTACAATTCAGTTTGTGAAGAATCAGTCATCTGTCTCTGCATACATGTGCTGATGAGGGACTGCCCTTATCCCTTATCCTTTGCCCTTTGGTTTCATCAGTGTTCTTTATGAAGATAATTTTTTTATTAATAATAAAAAAAAATAAAACATGTGCTTGGAAATGTTACCCACTGCACCACCATGCCATCTCGCAGCTCCATAGTCTCTGGTTGAATGCTGAACCCATTTTACTGTCTGTGCATGTTCTCCCTGTGTGTTGCATTGTGGTTCTTCAATTTCCCCCCACTGTCTGATAACATGCAAGAAGGTGGCTTTGGCTATGCTAAATTGCCCCAAGTGTAAAAAAGTTTGTGACCTGTGCATTGTATGGTGCTCTGTAATAGACCGGGACTGTCTCATAAAGGTATATTCCCTATGTGGCATGAGCTTTAAAAACAATGTGATCCTGACAAGCATGAAGCAATTACTAAAGATTAACGAATTACCGAATAAGTAAACAGGCCTGGCTGCTGTCTTTAGCCATAATGACTTCCCATTATGTTACAGCTATAACCTATATCCATTACACAAATTTTTCCTAACCATTATTTTATTTTATTATATTTAACTTAACCATTTATAGCGCAAGAAACCGTATTTGGTAACTTCAACGGACATCCAAAATGGCCTTGTAGAACCACATGGATTTTAATTTTTAATTTTATGAATAAATGAATCTTCCTTTAAGTTCAAGTTTATTTCTTACATTTTTTTATATATCGTCTTTTTAAAAAAAAAAAAAAAAAAAAAGTTTTTCCTCTAGACCTGCAAGGAACAATATATGGTCACTATTTGTAACTTTATTGACGGTGATTTGAAAAAATGAAAAACTTTGAAAAAACATATCTTCCAATAACACTCTACAGTAGAAATTTTTAATTTCAAAGTATTTCAATTAGTGACCTACAAATTGTTAAGGCACTCTGTATAGACTTTTGCAATAGTGCTGGTTGTTGAGTTTAGGAGATTAATATTACCTAGCTACAATAGCTTATCCTACATAACCCTTATTAATTTTTCATCTCTTAACTGCTAATAACTTGCAAAAATTATCATTTTAAATTATTACATTTTTGTCTTTAGATATTTCATGGTGACATTTCCGGCAGTAATAGAGTCTGGCTCTGATGCAAAGTTCTGTGTGAGTCTTCTGAAGCCGAATGAGACTCTGCAAATGAACATTTATCTGGTTCACAACAACCAGAGCAGAACTCTTTTACAAGAGACAGTAGAAAAGGAGATTCACCACTGCTCTCATTTTGAGGTAGAAAATCCTACAGACTCTCATAATAATAATAATAATTATTATTATAACAATAACAATAATAATTAGTTTTATTTATTATTGTATTACATTCATTATTTTATAGAGTTGTTGGTGATCATCGTGGTTTAACATGAAATACTTCTCTACAGGCTCCACAGGTTGAAGATGAATCAGTGCAGGAAATCAAAGTAGAAGTCAAAGGTGAAAGTTTTAAGATGACAGAGAAAAGGAAAGTGATGTTTAAATCCTACAACACATTGGTATTTATTCAGACTGATAAACCAATCTACAATCCAGGCCAAACAGGTGATTTATTCCTGCAATACTTAATATCCAGTTGAAGTATTTAATAAAGGTTTATGTGTTACTGCTGGTGCAGCTCAAAACACCACATTTCTCTACCATTGTTTTTCAACAGTGAATTTCAGAATTGTCACTATGGATTCTAAATTTATTCCCCTTGAACAAAAGGTAGGAGTCTAGGTCTGTGTCTATAAAAGCAATAGTTTAATGCAGAACGGCAGGTTTTACCACCCATTCCGTACTATGTGTTGAACTCATTCATTATATATAGTTTCTTAATCAAAGTTATGTCTTATTCTCCTTTACAGTACAGTACAGTAATTCTTGAGGTAAGTAAATGAAACTATATGTAATTTGAATTTATTTTTTAATTATTTTGTGACATTGTAGTTCACTTTTAATATTTGTATACATTGGCTAGTGACTCGTCAATTTTGTTTATGAACCAATCAGGATAATAATCAGAACAGGATTGGTCAGTGGACGAATGTGTCCTCGACAGGCCTGATACTGCAGCTTTCTCATGAGCTAAATGCTGAAGCTCCACAGGGACGTTACTCTTTGATTGCTAAAATTGAAAATAGGTTGATCTCACACTACTTTAAGGTGCAAAAGTATGGTAAGTTGCACTACTAGTAGAGTTAATTTTTTTCTTTTGATACAGAAGTAGTTGACAAGTTGACTTTAACTTTTAGTTTTACCCAAGTTTGAGGTTTCAGTAAAAGCACCAGAAAAACACAGTGTCGGTGAGGAGGAGCTGAAGCTGGAGGTTTGTGGAAAGTGAGTGATAATTTAATGAGAAAATGACTAAAATAGGGTTTTAACCTTTTAATTTTTTTTATTCCTTTGCTTATTTTAATATAATTTCAATAATTTAAATATTTACTTTAATTGTTAAAAGACTTTTAAGACAAAGAATTTACAGCCATTTAAATATCCAGGAATAATTGCTTATTCCTTTTTAAGGTACACTTATGGACAGCCGGTACTCGGTACAGCACTGGTGAAAGTGTGTCATAAGTTTCGCGATATATATCGTTATCACCAGGACGTCCCTATGATTTCCCCATGCCTGGCTGAAACAGTTCACGAGGTTCGTAAGTGACACTAAATTAAAGCCTGTTAAATTTTTTTGTCTGAAATAAGTCTCACCATGTACAGTACTTATTATTTTGTTCTCCCAATAGATCAGTCAGACTGGTTGTGCCTTCCTTATACTGAATGTATCAACTTTCATAAATTCTGAATTTAAACATAATTTTCAAAACAGTCTTAATGTTAGTGTTACACTGACAGAGGAAGGAACAGGTGAGTCAGTAACACAGCTGATCAAAGCCAACTCTAAAATGGTTTTTAAACTTAAAGATTAAAATAAGTTAAAATACTTTTTTAACACTGATTCACATTTATAACTTCTATATTGCATTTTGTTTCTTTTGTTTAGAATTTTCCATGTCAAAATCTGTAATCATAGAGCTTACTTACCAAATCGGTAAAGTGGAATTTGTGGATTTACCAAAAAACTTTGAACGGGAAGCAGTTATAGAAGGAAAAGTAAGATTTTCTTGCTTTTAAATTTACACTGGTGCACTGCCATTGCTTTTATATTTGTGATGCTTTTTTTTTTTTTTTTTTTGTCTTGCACAAATTGACAGCATTTTGTCTTTCCCTGATCAACAGGTCAGAGTTACAACCTTCAGTGGAAAACCAATTTCGAACAGGATAGTGTATCTTTTGGAAGGTTTCTCGAGGCCTATGAAGTTACTACTTAATATAACTACTGATGGTAATGGAATGGCAAACTTTTCAGTCACCTCACCTGAGCATCCTACAACAGAGATATCATTGAGGGTATGGTATGATGACCTAAGCAACCCCAAAGATATAAAATCAATTCAGTAGATCTTAAAAACTTATGTTACTGTTTCATTGTTATCTAGGCAAGTGTGTATCTAGAGAGAAAATTTCATGCATCCCAAACACCATTCATTAAAGACGCTAATGCACATATACAGCTGCTCCAGGCTGCCACACCTTACAGTCCAGTGTTCAGTGAACTGTCAATAGAGAGCTCAGAGAAACCATTTAAATGTGGTGCTGAAATTCCCATAACCATTAACTACTATATTGTGGGGGAAACTACTGAAAGTTACAGTATTGATATTATATACTCGGTAAGTACATGCAGTAAAATCATATACACAGTAAAACCTCCATTACCTAGATTCCATCAGCTTACATAAAATGTGCCTGACTATGATCATTATATATTTGGCCCCTCCAATCCAGGTTGTATCTAAAGGAGCCATAGTCCAACATGGTCATGAGAAAGTTGAAGTGAAAGAATCAACAGAGATCAGAAAAGGAAAAATCTCATTCAAACTATCTGTTGTTGCTGAGCTGGCTCCTGTAGTGCAGGTTGTGGTGTACTCTGTCCTGCCAAGTGAAAACGTCATTGCTGCTAGCAAGAATTTTGATGTGGAGAAATGTTTCCAACACAAGGTATTGCTGACTTAATTTTTTGTGTTGTTCTTTTTTAATATTCACTGGTTTACTGTGTTTTTTGTTACCTGATTTCTGCTTGATGTGAAAAAAATTAAATATATGTACACTTTTGTTCTGTTGTGGACTCCAGGTTTTGCTACAGTTCTCTCCATCCCAAGCAGTTCCTGGTGAGAAGAACACTCTCAAGCTCACTGCTCATCCTGGTTCATTGTGTGGTCTCAGTGCTGTGGATCAGAGTGTGTTTATCTTGGAATCTGGAAAACGCTTAAACAATGACAAGGTGAAGTTAAGATTTACTCTTAATCTTAATCTCATATTTACTCTTAGAATCTTAAAAGACTCTTTTGTACATACAAGTGCTTGGGTTTTGAGCCTGTTTTAAAATCTAGTGCCCTCTAAGTGAACTGAAACTAAATGTAATTAATTGAATTTGTATATTCCTGTTTTTTCTGAAAATTTGTTCATAACAAAAATGTATGTTTTAAAATCTTAAAATAACGTTTACATTTTATACTGTAAAATTGTCAGGAGTACTGTATATGTTCTAATAAACCCTCACCAAGTTACGGAAGATATAATATTTATTTTATTTTATTTTAAAAATAACATTTTTAAAAAATGTTATTGCATGTCATTTTATATTTATACCATCTTAAAGAGGAATTAAAGAGAAATTAAGGCTTTTTAATTTCATTAGCTGGACAGAAGATATAGTATTGATACTGTGTTGTGTTGGTGGTCTTTGGACCTTTGTCTTTCTAGTATAAAATTATGGAACCGGTAACAGAAAACCAGCACAAACAGCTAGTCAGGCACACAAGGAGTCCAGCTTTAAAACATTCCATACATTATCAAAACAATAGCCAAAATGTGTGATATACACTAGACCCAAAGTAAACCCAATGGACTTGACCACCATAATTTTTAATTCCTTATTTTGGACTATTGTTGCATTTAAACATTCATACATTTTATCATGTCCATAACATGTGTAAGTGACTAAAAAATAAAAAAATAAAAAAATTTGCTGGCTGTCTGACACTGGCTTAGCAGTCTGGTGGAAAAGGGGAGCTTACATTTCTGGACACAGCTTTTCAAAAAGATTGGAGGTATTTTTGAAAGGATGTATTTCAATATGCTCTCATATCCTTTTTTGAATGATACATAAAGAATAAAACATGACAGGATGTGTTGTTAGAGGTAAATAATCCATGCTGGTGTGGTGTGATACAGCTCAATATGAAGCATAGTTGTCTTGAAACACTTGAGAGAAAACCTGAAGCCTACAGTCAGGATCACTATAATCAAGGTTGGGAGGGTTACTTTAAAAATGTATTCCGATACAATTACTATTGTATATACTATACAATTACCTGGAAAATATTACTTAATAACCTAATCTAATTACCACAAAATGAAAGTAATGTAACTGTATTATTTTCCATTACTTTTGGATTAACTAAAATTAACTGTATTGATATTGTTCCCTGGGTGGAAAATTTCCACCCAGCGAACACTTTTTTTCACCAGAGGCCTTGATAATGAATTGCCGAGTGTAAGATTAGTTATGATTTCACTCGAGACCAGAGTGAAATGTTTGTAATGTGTGCACATGTGCATGTAGTATATCGTTCTTATTTAGGGCTGCAACTACAGATTATTTTCCTAATCGAATCTGTCAATTATTTTTCCTTGATTATTCAATTAGTTTTATTATTTTTTAAAATATACACAAAAGGTTTATTTCAAATATTTATTTGCAGTGTTTTAATCAGCAAAACAAGAGAACATTGTGTAAGTTTAACAAAACAGCTGTTGACTAATTACAGCATTAATAATATTCATCAGATAATTTGTCAGAGTATGAAAATATTTTCACGTGCTCACGTCAACCAAATGAGACACTCAGACTAACTCAATGTGACAGTATAATGTTCATTGTTTAATGTCATCACTTTTTTACTCACTTACCACATTTGCTGCTACTGTGTTTCTGTATTTCAAGCCATGATTTGTTCAGATTTTGAACAGACAAGATTAAAATAAATTTCAGCTGCCTGTTTTGCTTACTGAAACTCTCCCATGCTAAATTCATTTTGTTTGCTGAGTGTGCGTGCGTGTGATGAATCATTTTCATTGTGTGGAACTGACTCCAAAGATTTGCAGTTGACTAATGAGGAGATTAGAGAATCGACCCTTTTTTGGGATCAATTTTAGAACCGTCAGCAGGATGGAGACTTGAGGATGGAGACATACAGTATATTGTGTATGCTAAGAATTTACAATCATTAGTGCTACTGGGTCAGGATTTTTTTTTATGGGAATGTAATCATACATTCAAAGGTCACAAAGTATTTTTTTTTTTAAGATGTACTGTATATCACCTTAAAATAATGATAAACTATGTCTCCCATAGATCTTTAATTTGTTACCGGTGAAAACAGTATTGGATTACCCCTATAGGGTTGAAGATGAACAAGGGTGCATGCATGTTAGACCTCGACGGGATGCACGGCATGACCATGCTTACAATACATTAAAGGTAAAAGATTTAATTCATTTTATAATGTTTCAGAACTGATTACTGAAATGTGCACGTGTATGAATGTTAAAACAGTAGACAACATTATCTATAATATTTAATCAATGAGAACAGAAAATAGTCTTTTTAGAAAATAGTCTTTTTAAAATAGTTTTTTTAACAATATATGGTTTTAGCAGAGGTGTCAAAAGTACACACATTCTTTACTCAAGTAAAAGTATAGATACTTTGGTTTAAAAATACTCTAGTAAAAGTTGAAGTATTGACTCAACTTTTTACTCAAGTGAAATATTAGGTGGAATATCGGTGGAAATATTGCTGACGGGGGGGGTGATCGGTGGAAATATTGTTGACGGGGGGTGATCGGCGGAATTATTGTTAACGGTTATTGTTTTGGCAGCAAAAGTGGGACCAACACAATAGTAGACAGGTGGTCATAATGTTATGCCTGATCGGTGTATACTAGTGCATAAAAAAAATTGTTGACCGGAAAGGAAAAGTGTGGTGGGTAAAGGTGCTTAAACAACAGGGATGGCCGCAGCTATCTGAGGATTGACAAGAAAAGTTTATTCAAGAACTTGTTAGAGCTTCACAAGGAGTGGAGTGAACCTGGCGACAGTGCATAAAGAGCCAACACTTCAGGAAAGTGGCTACACATGTCACATCCCTAATATCAAGCCACTCCTGAACCAGACACAATGTCAGAAAACAAACTGGACTGTTGCTCAATGGTCCAAAGTTCTCTTTTCAGATGAAAGTAAATTTTGCATTTCATTTGGATATCAAGACTTAAATATATTAAAATATTATAAAACCTGATTCATTTAATTTGTATTCAAGCATATTTTGTCTCACTGTGGTGCTAGATAAGCAGCACTGCTCCCCGGCGCTGAAAATAGCTGCCCTCTGCTGTGTGTCACGTCACAAATGGGTTCAAGCAGAGGACAAATTTCATTGTTGTGCACTGTGTGCTGTGGTTTGGACTTGTGTGCTCAATAAAAGTGGTTCCCAGCCATTTGCATTGGGGATTCCCCAGAAAATCTGTGTCGGCTTCTGCTGAATCAGCACCCATGTTACATTGGTGTCAGAGGTGTGGGATGGAAGCATTGACAATGCTGGAAGAATCCAAGGCAATGACAATGCTGGGGGAAACCCCTTCTGTGGTGAAGAAGAGAAGGAGGCAGAGAAAGAGCACTTGCCTCCCAGATGGATCCAGTGCTACACAGGTCTCAGAGCAGCGGCGAAAAGAGGACTCGCTGGTGGCCACGACACCAGGCCCAAGGGAAGAAGAGCAACCTCCCCTGGATGTGGCAGGGCAGCCCCGGCCATGAATGTCCTGCGGGGCGCGCTGGAACTGCAAGCTTACCAAGGAGAGGGTCCGCCAGCCTTGCAGATTGTGGAGGAATCTTGACCCACTCTTATTTCAACACTGCTTCAGTTCATTGAGGTTACCTGGAGTTATAATAATAAAATATAATAATAAAATATAATAAGCGCAATCTGAGTGCAGGCCAGTCGGAGACTGGGGGGGGGGGGATCATACTCTGACACAGCACAAGGCAATCGAACCTAGAGTAAGTACACCCTAAAGCTGTAGCAAGTCCCACTGGCACTGTAAATTCATACTCAGTGCCACTGGTTCCATATGGATTTCTCCTAGAACCACACAAACAAACATATCTGCATGTCACAAAGGCTTGAAAGCAGAATGTCTCTACAAACTGATTGCTCTGGAGAACACCTGTAACCAGTCTCAAATGATGTTTTGATGTCAGTAGAATATCATACGCAGGAAATTATGCCAATGCCCTTCCGTGATCCACACCCCTTTTTCCACTAGTTCCATATGAATTTCTCCAATAAAAAAAATTATTAATTGCATACTGTGTTTTAATTTTAAAGGGAGAGGTCATCCTTTTCACAACTTACAATCGCACCATGTTAAAAGGAGCCCATAAGCAGGAACAGATGAATGCATTTGTAAGATTCAAGCATGGGAAGGGGGTAGCCTTATATTAATTAGTTTTCACAGAATTCTTAATGAAAGTGATTCATTGTCATTATTGACACACCACAGCACAACAACGAAATTGGTCCTCTGCATCCCATATGTGAACAGTGACACACAGCAGGGGGCAGCTATTTTCAGCGCTCAGCCGTGGGACTCGAACCTGCAATCGTTCAGTTACGGGACCGCATCCCTAACCATTAGGCCACCATCTGCCCCCTGCATATTTTAAGCAATTGATATAAAAACTGCTTGTCTAGAAATTTCTCTTGAATGCTTAGAAAAGGTAAAAGGTGAAAAGAATGAAGTCCCGCTTTAAATACATATTACTGAATTTTTTTTTTCATTTGAACTAATTTGATTTACTAAGTAATTTACAATAGTTTAATACACTTATGACTTATTATCACTTGACAGGGAGTGGGGCTGAAGATGGCAACAAATTTGGCTGTTAGAAGACCTCACTGTTTGATATACGAAGGCATTAAATATCATCACAGACGTGGATATGGACAAAATAGTAAATCCAGGCTCTTTTTTTCAAACATATATAAATAATTGTTCAATGTATAGTGCAGTTTTTCATTCATACATATGTTATTCTACATTAAAATGCATAGTACCATAATTTATGAGTACAGCTGACATCTTGATAGTACATATGTGCATAGCTCTTATTGCTGTTTTTACTAATTAGTAATTTGCTTAAGAGATTGGCACATTAAAAGAAGCATACTAATGATTTAAGTGTTTGCTCAATTTCAGTTCAGTACATGTTAAGACAGGGTTTTGCTGCTCCTGGAGCATCTAGAACACGATATTATGAACCCATTGAGACAGTTCGCAAATTCTTCCCAGAAACATGGATATGGCACCTGTCGGAAGTGGGGTTAGTGAATTAGTATATTAATTAATTTTGTTTATTTTCACTGTACATTTTCATCTATTACAGATTCAATTTATGAAAAATAAATAAATACATCTATTAACCTGTTGCTGGCATTGGCATGTTTTTACAGTGCTTCTCTGTATACAGTATATGATGGTAATGGCTGTTTAATTTTGCTATCTTTCAGCAGTTTTATTAGCATGTTACTTACTAGATTACTATATTAACATGTTAACTAGAATATACTGAATAGTACATGCATGCAGTCTTTTTCATAATAAGTAGCAGAATTTGAGTATAATGATTTTTCACAGTGATTCTGGATCAGCACATCTTCCCGTCACCGTTCCTGACACCATCACCACTTGGGAAACAGAAGCCTTCTGCGTGTCCTCTAAGGGTCTGGGACTGGCTCCTCCTGTTCAGCTCACTGTATTTCAGCCCTTCTTCCTAGAGCTCTCGTTGCCGTACTCCATAATCCGGGGAGAGGTTTTTGAACTGAAGGCCACTGTCTTCAACTATCTTTCCAAATGCATTATGGTAAATGGGTGGTAAAGGCCCAGATTTTATCCTTGCATATATTGTAACATTTGATGTGCACAATAATTTAATCACCAGTGCCACATCAACAGGTTAAAGTGACTCCGGCGGCTTCCTCAGATTACACTCTGGAACCCTCTTCTGATGGCGAATATTCATCCTGCCTGTGTGAAAATGGCAGAAAGACCTTCAAATGGACTCTGATTCCAATTGTACTTGGTTAGTCCTACAAAATATTTAACACTCTTTCATAGAGCTCTATGTTTTTGCCAGTGCAAGCCTAATTTTATTGTAGACGCAGACTTTGTGTTGGATGAAAGAGAATATTTTCGATTTGCACGAATTAATGCATCTCAAAGACTTAGAATATCATGAATAAGTGCATTATATTCAAAATTTCATTAAAAAATAAAACCTTTAATATATTCTATCTTCATTTCCCATAAACTGAAATATTTTAAGCTTTTTTTTCTTAATTGTGATAATTATGGCCTTAGCTCATGAAAATCAGAAATCTGGTATCTCAAATTATTAGAATATGTCATAAATCAAAAAAGCATTTACAATACAGAAATATCCTGTATCTGAAATATATAAATGTTCATTTATACAGTCAGGCTCCTTTACCATGGATTACTGCATCAATGCAGCTTTTGGCACTCCTGAGATGGAATTGAAGCCCAGATTCCGTATTTTTTGCTTGGGTGTTTCTCATCTTCCTCTTGACAATACCTCTTAGATACTCTATCAAGGGAAGCACAGTAATACACAGAAGCAAAGTAATATCATAATGAGCAAACCATTCTTAGTAGTTTTGGCTCTTCCTCAGGCTCTAGGGCCTTGACTTCCAAATGAAATGCAAAATTTACTTTGAAAAGAGGACTTTGGACCACTGAGCAACAGTCCAGTTTGTTTTCTGCTTAGCCCAGCTAAGATGCTTCTGACGTTGTCTCTGGTTCAGGAGTGGTTTGATATTAGGAATATAACAGTTGTAGCCCCTTTCCTGAAGACATCTGTGTGTGGTGGCTCTTGACACCAGACACCAGCTTCAGTACACTCCTTCTGAAGCTTTCCCAAGTTCTTGAATCAAATTTTCTTGACAATCTGCTCAAGGCTCCCTTCCAGTCAATTTTCCATTAATATACTTCGATTTAGCACTTGGATACACAGTATTTATTCTGTTTGAATAGTATCTTTGAATTTATTCAAACTTGAAATGAAATATTCTAATAATTTGAGAGATTTTTTTTTGTTTGGTATTTTTAGCTGTAAGCCATAATTAATATTAACATTAAAACAATGTGACACATTTTAGTTTACATGTAATACATCTAGAATATATTAAATTTTCATTAATAACTGATGAAAAATATTGAACTTTTTCCATGATATTTTATTGAGATATTACAGAATATAGAGTGGCTATAATGTATAATAATGGCTATAATATATATAATTGAATGACTGAAAAAGAAAAGAATCAAGGTGATGCAATGGCCCAGTCAAAGTCCAGACTGCAACCCATTATATTGTAGTGGGACTTTAAGAGAGCTGTGCATAAGCAAACCTTAAGCAATGTTGTTAAGGGGAGTGGGCCAAAAGTCCTCCACAATGATATGAAAGACTGATAGTCATACAGAAGATGTTATTTTAAGGTAAAAAAAAAAAATATGGTTCTACTGTACAAGCTATTGAATATAGTTTTTCACATATGGCTTCTTCATTTTGGCTTTGTTTTTGTTTAATAAATTATGGTGGAATCAGTTGTGTGGTTAGGGAATTAAGGCCCATGATCATGTCTGCTGTAATGGATTTTTCTTCATTATAATTAACTTCTTTTTACACCTGTTATTGCACTACAGGAGTCTTGAATGTGACTGTGAGTGCAGAGGCAGAACAATCCCAGACTGTGTGTGATAATGAGATTGTGAGTGTTCCAGAGAGAGGCCGCATTGATACAGTCACACGAAGCCTGATTGTACAGGTCTGTGAAATGAAAATAAGCATAACCTTAAATCCATGTACCTGTTCTTTATTAGGCTGTAATCTAATAATACTGTTTCATCTTTTAGGCTGAAGGAACTGAGAAGACGAAGAGCCAGAGCTGGTTATTATGTCCACAGGGTTAGGCTTGCAAATATTTTTGCAGTTAATTTTTTATCAAGTCTGGTTGGAATAAAACTGATTCACACAATATTTTACTGCTTTTCATCTTATTTATAGGCAACAGTGTTTCAGAAGAATTGGAGCTGATTCTTCCTGAAGATGTAATAGAGGGATCAGCAAGAGCTTCTGTTTCAGTCCTTGGTAAGACATAATACATTAGGGTAAATAGAATAACTTTTATGATGTTTGAAATGCAAGTAAGAAATGACAATATTCTTTTATCTGAAAAAAGAAGCAAAACTGCTTTTTGGGCTGTACTCGAAACTGCTAACTGAATTCTGCATAAATGCTATATAAATATACATATTTTTATACATACATTTAAGAGAAGAAGCACTCCTTAGCACTCCTTCACCAGAAAAAAATTAAAATTAAATTAAAAAGTTTGAATGCTTTATCTTCCAATAGTGTCTTATAACCAGTGTTGGGCATGTACCTTTAAAAAAGTCATTATATCATAGTTACTAGTTACCTCTCACAAATAGTAACTGAGTTAGTAACTGAGTTACATCATTATAAAAGTAACTAATTACCAGGCAAAGTAACTATT
>JAOVYU010000063.1:13733389-13745061 GCA_025674565.1 Synodontis membranacea | reverse complement strand
GAGAGACAGACAGAGAGAGGCCCTTTATTTCTGGGTTGTTCAAGTTCTTCAGGAATTTTTAATCACACAGGCTTTGAATGCGTTTATGTCAGAAGAAGAAGAAGATATGGCGTCCCCATACATAGAGGGGAATTAACACTTTTTAGCAAAATTAAACTTTTACTTTATTTTACATAACATCCCCTACATGATTGGCATTAAAATGTAAAAAAATAAAAAAAAAAAAAAACAAACAAACAAAAAAAAACACGCACCCTCATCTCTCTCACTCACGATGAACTTGTGTGAACACACCTGGTGTTATCCATGTAACTGCATTTCACGTGAGTTCCTTCTTTCATGCTGCAGCCATGAGAATGCTTCCCATAGTCTACACAAGTTCTTCTTTTGTCAAAGGCATTCGTAAAGGCTGTTTGAAAAAAATATACATGTATGAAAAAATTTTGCAAAACGTGTAATTTTTTGCCTATGTATGGAGACTTGTAGTAATAATGATAATAGAAATAATAATAATAATAATAATACAGTTTGTATGCCATAAATATATTTGCATGTATGCCATAAATATATTTGCAAAGCTTCTTGTTAAGCCCTCCTGACACTTGCATGATGGGCATGTATATAAAAAATGAAATAATAAAATTAAAAACTCATGTGCAACCTATTCGGAACATTTGCGAGTCACTGAGTGCTTTTCTGAGGATCCAGTGGCCAGGAAGTGAAGGGCGGTGGCCTAGTGAAGTGGCTCTCGCATGAAGCTGCTCTGTTTCTTCGGGTGGGGCGTCACCTTCTCAACCGTCTCTTGGAATGGGTCAGCTGATATTCTCAGGAAATGTTTGTATCCTGCGAGATCTTCGATGTGGTGTTCTGTCAACAACTGATCATATTGTCCGTACTCATGTCTTCTGAACTTCAGAGATTCAACCAATCTCTGACCCACACATTCCACTGGTTTCCTTTTTTTCCGCCTGGGACTTTTTCCTCCTCTCCTCCTCCTAAATTTCCGCTGAAGGTCAACATCAGAACAACAAAATGCTCATCGCTACCACGTATAAACAATTTTGCATCTGTTCTAAATCTTGCGAATTCAACATGTCTCTTCTATCACTGAACAATTACTGCATGAAGCTTTTTGAACCGTGCCTTTATATAGAATATTCCTGTCACCTGACCGCCAGAGCGATCCAAGGCGTGGACTGTCGCACCCCAGAATTCCTGCACGATGACTTCATATGACTATAGTGTGTCAGTGAACGATCATTTGCGCCACTGAGTGCACAGGTATGCCCAGGCGTGGCATCATCACGACCTATGCACAAATAGTGCTTGCCCTCTGTGCAGCTATGGCATAATAACGATTGCCACGGTGTGCCGTTGCGTGTCATAGATGTGTCACGTGTTCGTGGCGGATGCGCACTTGGTTCATAACTTGTGTGTGACAGATGGCATGACACGGCACAAACTATGCTTCACTTTGTTGTGATGACAAGTTTCGGATCCCCTTTCTGGCACAGATAGTTTTGCGAGTGTCAGGGTGCCTTTAATTCGAAGCATGCCCTTCATCAGAACACATTTAAAATACATACACAGAATTTTCCATGGACACTTATTCTGCAAACAATAAGTGCAACCTTATCAGAAAATTCGTTTGATCGAATTTGAATAACATTCATGCAAATCAGTGCACGTAACTGTGCATGTTACATAACCATATTACATTAGGACTGTTGCTTCTGTATTTTAGAAGGGGCCTTAAAGGATACCAGAATGTGGCGGTTTGGAAAGACGACAGGAACAGGAGCTGTAAGCTGGAGGTCCTACAGGACAATAAAAAGTAGGGTTTTTTTCTAAAAGAGCATTTCTGTGATTTATCTAGTTATTTCTTACAGGTAATGTATTTTGCAGACTTGTATTCTTATCCTTCATTATCTCTCTTATCAGAACTGGAGATCACTTTTCCACCTAGTGGCTACTGTTATGTCAGAAGAGCAGGATTCTTATTCCATCCCAGGTAATATACTACGATTTAAAGCAGTTTCATGTTATAACGAAAATATAGATCCTAGTGTCTCACGAGTGTCTCTTGACAGGCGGACGAGTCCTTGTGGAATGGGGTCAAGTGAACGGGTAAAGTTAACGAGTTCATCGTTCTCTGGTTACAGTTTGAGGTTATATTCTTCTGGCACGCCAAACACAGGTGAGCTAAAACTTTTGGCATACCATGGTATCAGTTGTAGCTACACAGAACAGCGTTTGGCAAATTAAGTAAGAGCTTCCTATTTGCCTTTAGCGAGAGTATTGTCTCATTGCGGTGTTGAATTTGATCTACAGATCCCATAGAGATCCACAAACAAAAATTGTCGCTGTGGTTCAGTCACTTGCCTCGGGAAGAAAAGCAGTTTGGGGGTTACTTTACTCCTGAAACCATGCATGTAGAACCACTTATTCTCATGAAAAGCCCAGAAGAAGGAAAAGGCCTCTCGATTAATCCTTTCAAAGGAAACGAAGCAATGAGAAATTCGGTCACAGCCGAACACCTGTTTGACCCAAGACATGGCATCGGGGAGGGACAAGGACTCAACATATTGCTGTACGGGGCTGTTGGCACTGGGAAGAGTACAGTTGTCCGCAAGCTGGTTTTGGACTGGTGTGCTGGTTTGGCTCTTCCCCAGTTCAAGCTGGTAGTGCCTTTCTCTTGTGAAGATCTTGCTCAGCTGTCCAAGGCCACATCGCTAAGAGACCTTGTGGGTAGAAAGTACGTACACCTTCGCAGGACACCATTCCTCAGTGGAGATAATAACCAGGCCACTGAGGTCCTCTTCATCTTCAACGGAATGGAGAAGATGAAGTTAGACTTTAAGATCGGCACCACTGAATTGTGCAGTGATCCTAATGAGGCTCTTCCATCAGGAGCTGTTGTGGTGAACTTGCTGAGGAAGTACCTTCTACCCGAGGTGCGTGTAATCTTCTGGTCTCCTCTCCTTAATTAATAATAAGAATAAGAAGAATAATTATTAAATAAAATAAAGAAATTATTAAATCAAATAATGATTAATTAAGAGTAACGGCGCAGAGATTTTCCTGTAACGTTTTCAGAGATTTAGTTTAAATATTCTTTAACGAGAAATTTGCCGCACATTTTTTGAACAAAGGAGATTTCTGAGGACCTCAGAAAAAGACATGCCGATGCCCAACAAAGTAAATTCGGCATTCAGATGTTTCTGCTGAATGTATACATGATTTAAGCCCTGATGTCCCTGTTGCCGAATAAATATCTTTCAAACAACTTCATACCCGAACAGTTGTTTGGAACAGCAAAACAAAGCACATGATAAATTCTTGGTAATGCACAGTATAAAAATAGCTAAATTCCTGTGCGTTATATGTCCAGGACAATATATGGACATGGACATGGACATATAATGCAAGATGATCCATAAGCCTAGATTTGTGTTTTGGCGAAACTGCTGAAGAGAGTGGCCATGCTTCAGCTAACTTGAACTAGAGTCACTCACTATACCTTTACCTTCTAATATTTTTCAGGCCAGCATTTTGGTCACAACCAGACTGTCTGCTGTAGATCGCATCCCAAAGAAATATGTGAACCGCTATGCTCAGATCTATGGTTTCAGTGATCCTGATCG
The DNA here is from genome assembly GCA_025674565.1 of Synodontis membranacea. Lineage (NCBI taxonomy): Eukaryota > Metazoa > Chordata > Actinopteri > Siluriformes > Mochokidae > Synodontis > Synodontis membranacea. The sequence continues at coordinate 13,741,417 of JAOVYU010000063.1, read as the reverse complement.
CCAAAGAACCTACTTTACGAGCAGACTGTTACAACAAAGTGGAGAAAATCCAGGCAAAGAGGCAGACTCTCTGATCGAGATGCTCTACCTCAACCTGCAGCGCGAGAGCCAGTTAGCAGCGGCCTGCTTTTTACCGTCGTACTGCTGGCTCACGTGTGCCACACTTCACTTCCTGCACTTTACTGATTGCAAGGCACCCATTCGCACTCTTACTGGTATCTACACAAGCTTCCTGAGGCTTAACTTCGGGGGGGAGGTGCTGACGATAGGACGAGACCAGTCTTCACAAGAGGAACAGAATTCGTTAATGCTATACGTGGTCCGGACTGTAGGGAAGCTGGCCTTCGATGGAGTCAGCAGTAAACGTACTTCCTTTTCAGAGACTGACCTTGAACAGTGGATTGGTGGAAAGACCAAAACTGATGAAGAGCTTCAGCAGCTGGCAGTGTTTCGCACAGACGTGCTAGACTTCTTCCTCAAGCCTTGTGTGGAACACGGTCAAAAGCTGACTGAGTCCGACGAGAAGCGCTATGTTTTCGCTGTTCCGGCCATGCAGGAGTATCTGGCTGCCCTTTATGTTGTTCTTGGCGAGAACAAGTCTGCCCTGGAGAAGGTGACTAAGGAAGTATCGTCTGCCCTTGGACAAGCTGGCGAGGACATCACTACCTTAATGACCATCCTCTCCAAGTTCATACCTCTCAGGATCTTCGCCCTGTTCAACTTAGTGAAACTGTTTCCCAAATTTTTTGACCGGGTGACTAGCCTTAGTAAGGGACGCATCGCTAATACGATGGCTGCAGAAATGTTCCGCTCAGAAGACAGTTACAATGAAGATGTTCTCGATCAGGTGGAGCAAAGCCTGCTGGGAGTGCAAGGCCCGCAGCCAGAGCAAAAAGATGACACGAGGTCCTTTGAGTTGTACCCAATCTTTATGGGAGGACTTCTTCATTATGGGAACAGAAGGCTGCTGGATCAGCTTGGATGTGACATTAAGAGCACCACAGTGGCCCAGATCACTCGAACACTGAAGAAGCAGCTGATCAAAGAGAGCCGTAAGCACCAGCCACCTGAGGAGTTGATGGATTTGCTGGTTTTGCTGTATGAGCTCCAGAACCCTCGGCTCACGGCTGAAGTCTTGCAGTCTGTCAAGATCATCAACCTGTCCAATGTGCGCATGACTCCACTGAAGTGCTTTGTGCTGAGCTCAGTACTGAACTGCTTACCTTCTGCCTTTGTGCTGAACGAGTTGAACCTGTCCTCCTGCCATATCACTCCAGAGTTGCTACCCATGCTATATCCCGCCTTTCACAACACCAGAAGCCTCAAGTGAGAGATTTTCTGTTTAATACATACAGTAGCGATCTTTGTTTTTCTGTTTTTTTTAAGTATGGGGAAAGTGTGGGGATATTCGTTTGAGATATGGCAATGTTTTTTTAAAATTGCTTAGAGGAGAAATCTGGCTTAATTCTCGGCAATATGATATTACACATCGTTTCAATTTATGAATAGACCAAATGTTTGTTAATACCACCTTTGCAGTTGCTTTGAGTGTGATGATGATGATGATTCGCCCTTCTTCTAACTGCTTGTGCTTGTACAAAAAATTACAAACAAGTGGTTTGTGGTTTGCTAACCCTAACCCTGCTAATGAATGACCTTCTACACTGACTTGTCTTTTACTGAAAGGACCCTTTTGCTTACAGAATAACAATGCATTAGCATACTGACCACGTTAGTTTTCCATTTTCTCTCTGAGGAAGTAGACAGACTGATGGCGTGCGTGTGGATTTTTAAAAAATTTTTTTTTTCTTTAATAGTTGTGTGTCTTTTTAATTTGTCTTCAGCCTGCAGTTTAACAGTCTGGATCCGGAATCCTGCATAATCCTGCGAGATCTGCTACTCAAATCCAACTGTAAAATCGAATCACTACAGTAAGGCGGATTTCGTTGCACCTTGTTTTGCACTAGCCTTGAAACTGCTTGTATAGAAGAGACAATGAATTGCTTGAATGGTACATGAACAATAAAACTGCAGCTTGCTGTTTTATAAATGTAAGATGACACTTTAATGCAATAAGCTTGATTTTTGTTGTTGTTGAATGTAAAGTTTAATCTAATGACTCTCTGGATACAGGTTGTGTGATAACTCATTGAAGGACAGAGGAGCTAGCCACCTTCTGGAAGCTCTGCCTGGTAACCACTCTTTACAGAGGCTGTCTCTGATGCATACTGGTCTTGGAGATGCTGCTGCCTCGGAGTTAGCTGCCAGGCTGGCTTTGCATGGTGGGTTACAGGAGCTGAATGTGGCCTACAACAACATTGGAGATGGTGCGGCACTTAAACTGGTTGATACCTGCAGAGAGCACCCTACTATTCACACATTGCAGTGAGTAGAACTAGTACTGTATAGGGTTTGACACTTTGGTTGTCACAATATACGGTGGATATAAAAAGTCTACACGCCCCTGTAAAATGGTAGGTTTTTGTAATGTAAACAATTCAACTAGGATAAATCATGTCTGAACTTTTTCCGACTGTAAGTAAACGTAAAAAAAAGGGGGGGGGGGGGTAAGAGTCTATCAGATTGTCTGTCTTGACTTGGCGGTATTTCCCAACTCTTCCTTGCAAAGACTTTGTAGATCCATCATCATATTGCACAGGCATCTCCTGTGCACAGCCGTCTTCGGGTCACCCCACAGCTGGGCAATTTCTGGAAGATTCCTGTGTTGATTTGAATGTATGCTTTGGGTTCGTTGATGTGCGGAAACCATAGAGATTCCTCTTCATCTTCAGCTGTCTAGCAGATGGTTTTGCGCCACAATCAATGTATTTCAAGCGATTAATTATTACCTACTCTATGAATAAAGCTCCAGTTCTGGCTGAAGAAACACAGCCCCCAAAGCATGATGCTACCATCACCGTGCTTCACCATGGGTGTTGGGTCCATTTGGAATTATGCCTTAATTGTTGTATTGTGTGCATGTTTTTGGCTTCCGTCTAGCTGGCTTAATCCATAGCCCATACATGTGAAGAATACAGGAGATTGTTGTCACATGTAGGGAACAACAAGTACTGGCCAGAAAGTCCTGTGGCTTTTTTAACGTTGCCATAGACCTATTGGCAGCATCCCTGAGCAGTGTTTGCCTTGTCATCAAGTTTTGATGATGGTCTTCTCTGTGTTCCTTGTTATATGTAATGACCTGGAAATTCTTTTCTACCCCTATCCTGATCAGTACCTTTCAACAATGGCATTCCATTCACACTGTGAGCTCTTTGTGGACCATGGCGTTTGCAGCAGGATGAAGCTAAGAAGATTTTAAGATCATTTTGGGTTAATCACGGTCACTTTAATTAATGGCCGGTGTATACTAACTACTGCTTAACATGAGTTTGGTGTGAGCACTGATGGGTCCACCTGCTGGGCATTTCTGATTTACGGACCTCCAGTGGTGCCGTCTAGCCACCCTTCACTGATGTTTTGCTCCTTTAATAATATCTACCTACCACCCCCCTGCAGCCAGCCCTAGGGTCCTTGCTTACTCCACATGTATCTTTAGAGCCCGAAGCAAGATGATTCAATTTGAAGGTAGATGTCTGAATGTGATTGCTTGTTTCTGAACCCAGCCATAGCTCCAATTATAAAAGGGTATGCGCACATCATTTACTGTATGTTAGTTACATTTTTTTGGCATCAGACTCTTTATATCCACTATTACACATCTTTATAATTATTGTTGGAATGTAATAGTCATGGCTGAGCAAGATATTTTCCTCTTGGCATCTTCACAGCCTGTATTTGAACCAGCTAACGGATGTAGGGAAGCAGTCGCTCCATGTCCGTGGCGTTCCACAAGAAAAAGGTGGAAGGCGGGTGAAGGTGTTGGCGTCAGTGACCGAGGGCTCAGACATCTCCGAGGACTGGCATCCCATCCTGAGCATCATAGGGAAGAACTCCTTATCCTGGGAAAGGGAACGCGTACGCGGACAGCTTCAGGTCTTTCTGAAAGATCTGGAGTGGGGCCGTAAACAGCACTCAAGCTTCTGGAAGAAGTTGCACTTCCACAGAGTGGAGCGGGTGGTGAGGCGGACCCTGCGCATGCTGGAAAAAGGAAGCACTGCTAATTGATGAAAGTGCTCCATTACGCACAGCTCTGGTGCTCTTCTGGGAAACTCTGATAAAGTAGACACAAATATCACATGAATTCTGTGTACTACACGCAAATCTGGTCTTCCTTCTTTGCATTAATGGTTATGTGGGAATGCTTTACTTGAACACTTAGCTGAGGTGCACACAAATTTGGCCAAAAGTATGTGCACCCCTGACCAATCGCATCCACATTTGCTTGTTGGACATTTACTTTTAAGCCGTTCCAGATTTCGTTCCCCTTTGCTGTCATAATGAACTTCACTCTTCGGTGAGATCAGGCAATGGGGTGCAGTCGGTGTTGCAGTTCATCCCAATGGTGTTCAGTGGGGTTGAGGTCAGGGCTCTGTACAGGCCACTCTGGTTCTTCCACTCCGACCTCGGCAACCCGTGTCCTCCTGCAGCTCGCTTTGTGCACATGGGCATTGTCGTGCTGGAACAGATTTAGACCCCTTAGTTCCAGTGAAGGGCAACTGTGATGCTACAGCACGCAAAGGCATTACAATTATATATAATTCTGTGCTTCCAACTTTGTGGCAACAGTCAGATACTGTATGGATGCGATGTTCAGGTGTCCACATACTTTTGGACACACGTATTAAAATTGCCATTACCTGTTCATGTTTAATATGTGTAGAGAAATCTGTTACATTTGCAACATTTGTTGATACTTTTGAGGTTCAGTTCATGACCAGAATGAACATTTTATTGTTAAAAAAAAAAAAAAAAAGTTTGTAATCTTGGAACATATTATGTTCCAAGGAGTGTTTCCTTATATGTGAGTGAGTTATACTGACAAAAAAAAGCATGTTTTGTCATGAAATGAAATGAAACGAATGTTTGAGGTATAAATTGGTTTATTTATTGTGCCTTAAAATTTCATTTCCGGCGATTTCAGAATTAGTAGGGAAGATGCAATTCATTAAATAGGTTTGGAAAATGTTAAAAAAAAAAAAACGATCATGTGCCTTAAACTACATTTCAAAAAAAAAAAAGAGATTGACGTCTTTTGAACTGTATAATGTGAACACTTTAAACAATAAAAACAAATAAGCAAAACGTCTAAGAACGTTACGTGTGTCTATTTTATTTAATTTATACTGATCCTATTAATTAAAAAAAAAAGAATTGAAATATTCTACTTTGATTCTTTAGACGTGATCCTAGGCAACGTTATGTAATAAAAACACTGGGGACAATTGATGACTGGGTCTGGTTCTGATATTGTCTCATAAACCTCAGCTTAAATATTAAACTCGAGTGAGTTAATGTGGAGGAGAAAGGAGGAGTTCAGTCTGGTGAACAGCCTTCGTGCTTCAGGTATGCACCTTGAACCCTCGCCCTGCCTGCAATCCCGTCAACACCATGAGATACACCACAGGTAACCAGAACCAGAGTTATTTTGTTATTCTCTTCCATTTCAATTTGATTGACTTTATTGTCTAGGACCAAAAAAAAAAAGTTTTAAAATCCTAACATGATAGACAATTCATAAGTAAGGATTCTGTGAGTGGTTCACTAATACTCCTGATAGGGTTTTTTTACTTTATTATACTTGTGATGGGATAAAACACTTTAGTTAATATTATTTAGTAACTTTTAAAAGAAAAAAAAAAGATGCATTTCTTTAATGCATGTTCTTGGATGCTGTTTGGAAAATTTTCCGTAACTTAACATTCAAGGCAAGACATGACATGACTAGGGTATTTTTTTCTTTTCTTTCTTTTTTTTTTTTTTTTTCAATAATAGATATTGTATCCTATTGTTGCCAGTGGACTGCTGATATGCTTACAGTTAATCTTTGCACTTGTACTGGTACTGATATGCTTACAATTAATCTTTGCGCTGCTACAGGCATTTTTTCAAATACTTGCATGTACTTGTATAAATGAGGGTTCGATCTAATTAAATATGCATACACCTTATAAAACCAAAAATCTAATCTTTGTATGGTTAGTATTAAAATGTTCACATTACTGTTAAGATAAAGATCTTAAATGTTCTGAAATGTTTTCATTTAATCACGAAAATACCCTACGCCATTTCATGGCAGACAAAAACCTTTACAACTGAGAACTAAGTTCAACATTTATCAACATCAACAAAAACTTCTAAATAGGGAATACAGATCATGTCGTGACTCAGATGTTTGAAAGGACTGAAAAAAGAGTGATTGGAACAAAATTTCTTCCTGCAGTGTTTTTGCTTTAAATAATGTCAAGGATGAAAGCTTGGCAAAAAAAGAAAGAATGCTTTAACATGGGGATTTATTTCAGCTACGCTAAGATCGCCACCATCAGTCGTACTAATCACGGGACAGCTTGAGCTGTCGGCTTATGCGAAGGATCTGAACTTAGATAGGGAAAGCCTCGGCAAAGAAATTCTGACACTACACCTCATGAGGTTACGACGTGATAAAATCGACCAAATGGGAGAAGAAACGAGACTGAAATAATGTTCTATGCATTTAAAGTATACTGAATGAGTAATATCTTCATATTAATACTGTATTTTCATTTTAAGGCTCCATTGAAAAAAATAATAATACTGACTGAGCAATATCTTAAATAGTCTCATGCTTCTTTATATTGTTATTTTAGAAGAATCCGAGGTCGCACTAACCCAAATAATGAAAGTACTTTCAAGTTAATGTTAAACCTCAGCCACCACTCAGTGGGCAAAATGAAATTCTAGACTAAGGATAGACAGTACAAAGTCTTGAATGGATTGAGTTACAAGGATACTCGTATTTATTTCTACAGAACCGGGAGATACAACAGACATGCCACAGTAAGTTATCCGATCGGTGAAAAAACCTTGTGCAAAAGAACTGATATATGATTGCTCACTGTTGTAATGGTTATATTTAACCTTATCCATATTCACTACATATCTTAATTTCTAAGGAAGTTCACTTTTAACCCAAAAGAAGGGATTGACAATCCAGCGCTGATGATCGCAGATGACCCAGGTAGATGACCGGAAAAGCAAAATGTTCTAAATGAAATTAGATAATGTGTAATACAACAGTATCTGCGAATAAATGAATCTGTTTTCAGAGCCAGATTTGTGTCCCCGGTTGTGCCTGCTGAAGCGAGAGGAAGGCCAAGGCTTTGGTTTCTTTCTGCGGAAAGAAAGTGGCTGCAGGGGCCATGTTGTGCAGCAAGTTGCCCCATGGGGTGCAGCAGAGCGCAGTGGCCTGCGAGATGGAGACCGCATTCTAGAGGTCAATGAAATCTTTGTGGACAGCCAAGACTATTCCAAGGTAAAGACTAAAAGATGGGTGGTTGCACTAGTACTAGCCGACAAACATCCTAGGTTCTTCAAGATAAACCTCCATGATACAGACATCATTTTTGGACTAGGAGAGAAATCATCCATCTATCCATCCATCCATCCATCCATCCATCTATTATCTATACCGCTTATCCGTCAGGGTCGTAGGGAAGATGGAGCCAATCCCAGCTGGCTTCGAACAGACCCACAGTCACAGGGTGAACATGCAAACTCCATACAAAAGTCCCCAGTCAGCAAGCAGATTGATGAGGCATCAGAAATCAAGAGCATAAAATTAATAATCATAATTAAATAATAAATATTTGCGACATATACCCTTACTACTTTACATAAAAAAGGTCCCGAATGTACCTTTTAATCAATAAAATAATGAATGGTAATGGTAAAGTCCACCCTGAAACATCTTAAATACTTTGAAATGTGCCTAGTGATTCTGCTGCTAATCTGTTGGTCGATGCTGTGTTTTTGATATTCCCGTGAGAACACTGGTAGCACGTGTACAATGGTCTTTGATAGGTGACAAATATCAACAATATTAAACACAAAGGACAGCAGCCAGGTTAACCAATGCAAAAGAAAAAAGAGCTT
>JAOVYU010000063.1:13605760-13616560 GCA_025674565.1 Synodontis membranacea | reverse complement strand
AAAAAAAATTAAAGAAATAGTAACGCACAGTGGCTTGGACAAGTAACTTTAATTTGATTACTGGTATGGAAATAGTAACGCGTTAGATTAGTCGTTACTGGAAAAATTGGTCATATTAGAGTAACGCGCTACTAAGTAACGCGTTACCGGCATCACTGGTTATTATGTACTAAATTCTTCTTTGAGGTGCTTGAAATAACTACCAAAGTGGTCTCCATGGTACAACTTTATGTAATGAAACTGAAGGTGTATGAAATCTCTGTCTGTTTCTAGCTATATAAGATTCGACTGATTGGCCTAATTAAAAAGACACAGTACATTTATTTAAAATGGTAAATCTTCAGGTGTACTTTGCATGGCCACTTTGTTGTAGAGTGGGAAGGTTTTTTGCTACATGTAATCGAATACCTCTCTGATTTTTTTCAGTGACATCTGGTATGGCCATGATTCGTTAAAAAAAAAAATGACAGGTGTCCATCAAGAATGGCATCTGGGTCCACTCTGATGTATCTTTTAATCCAGCTGATATAGTTAAAAGGTGGAACTTCTCTCTACAGCAACCATGATCTCCTCTTTCGGTCACTCTATAAACAAGGCATTTTATCTTTCATCGAAGCATTCCATCGATGAGACTAAAATATTTTGAACTTTCCGAAATTGATGGTGTTTTTTTTTTTTTTTTCTCCTTTTTCTTTCCCGTATTTGGATTCCAATGCCTTTAATAGTCCTTGTACTCAACACTATGCCACAGCAAAAGAACAGTTCCTTTGGCGTGCTTGAAGGTATGAAATGCCGTGCACTGAATCATGCCAGGGTCTGCTACACCAAAAAAGGAGTGAGCTGCTCACTTGTGCTTCATCATGTTGGCTGCAGCAATTACTTCCAGAGCGGCTTACTGTCTTTAGAGCCAAGACCCTCTATTCCATTGAGAGATTTTCATCACATACCCCATTCTTCTTGGAGCAAGTCATCTGACAATATAGGAAACAACATAGAACATATTTTGGCCATTGGGTTTGTTCCCATACTCTACTTCTGAGGTTATTTTTACTTTTCCAGCCCTGACAAGGGTTCAGTAGAGGGACCTTTTTTTTTAACGTGGGAAAACATGATGGAAGGGAAGTAGAGGGGCATGGGACAAGCCATGAGTGGGAAGCCCTCAGAGACCAGCACTAAGTGCACTTAGTGATTTAGATGTAGTTAGCAAGCTGTACATGAGAAATAGACCACATTCCACATGAAGTCAAAGGTCATCTATAGCAAAAGTCATGTACAGCTAGGGGGTCTGAAATGAAATAATAAGAAAACGTGCATTCGTCAGTTTGCAAATGACCAAATTGGCAGAACATGGGCTGAAAATAATAACAATGAAAAACCCCCACTAAAGTGATATATTTATTTGTTTTATAAGCATTTTTTTTTTTTTTTTTTTTTTTACAATCGTCTGTTTCTCTGAAATGTCTTACACAATTTCTGCAAATTTTCATTTATATATTTACATATTCTCTAAGTTATGTGATGAGTTAACCTGCTGTGGCTGACCCACTACTGGACACCATGTGTTAGGCCGGAGGTCAATTATGCTGTTTCCTTCTTTTGTCGTGTGGGATTGTGTGAGAGATCAGCAGCTGCTTGCATTAGTATTTTCTCACTAACCGTAAAATATTGTCACAATTCTGACCTTCTTGTTGCTTCCAATGGGAAGCTAAGAGTACAGTGTTAAAATTCAACCTCTGCAGTCCACTATCTAAAATACAGTTCGCTCTTTGACATTAACTGTTTCCATGCTGGTTATAGTGTAGTTAAATTCAATGTATTTATACAGTGCTTTTAACAGTGGACATGGTCACAAAGCAGCTATCAAGATATACTAGATTTCGGTTTTGTCCCCAGTAAACAGGCCTGAGGTGACGGGGCAAGCAAAAGTCCCTGTATACTGTAGTCACCCAGTGCTATGTGTGTGTTGACGATCTCATTAGTTGACTTTGATTTCATTAGATTTGTAAATTTAAGTTTTTAATATCCCAGCGACATTATCCACTGTTCACATGTTTATAGGGTTATAGGTTTTATGTGATTTCCACAGGGAACCCATGGATAGATTTAAGACTGAAGTTCTGTTTTTAGCGTTCCTTCATCCTTTCCCATTCATAAATGAACAAGCTTTTTTTCAAAAAAAGCAAATGGTATTCCTGTCCTGTCTTGTTATAGACTAGATGAGCAGCCTAAAATGTGTAGTTGAAAACATTCTGCTTTTTCTGCTTATTAAAAACATCTTTAGAGTATTTAAGTTACTTTTATTATTTTACCCTTGTTTATATTTTGGAGAATTAGACCACCCAAATTGGAAAAAGAAGTATTTTGGATTAGAGTGGGTGGTAGGCAGGAGTTTCTACATAAAAATATTGGCACTGGCCAGAGTTACTGTGGGAGCGATCTGGCACAGAATGGAAAAAAAAAAACCCCAAAAATGTTCTGTGTATATCTCTGATAGAAGACTCTGTGTTAAATGTGTTCATTTGTCAGATTCTGATTATGTGACGTTAACTTCGGTGTTAATAGGAGATACAATCACAGCGGATCTGGAGCCTATCCCAGGAACTCTGGGTTTGAGGCACAAATATACACACCAGATAAGACATCAGTAGATTGCAGGGTAGCCTTCACACATTCACACCTAGAGCCAAAGGGGTGCGAGGAAACTGGAGTACTTGAGTAATTTGTGTGAACACAGGACAAAGCGAAACTCCCCACAGTAACCTGAGCTGAGGATCAAACCAGCGACCCTGGAGCTATGAGGTATCAAGGCTACTCACTGCACCATGAAAGATCAGCTGTGGTGAAATTGTTATAAGTGATATTTCTTGGACAGTTGTGTATACTAATTGTGCACAGAACTGCTCAAGAAAAGGCCAGGGAATTCATTTCTGAAATAGATAATAATGTGTGATTTCATTCGAATAAACACAGCTGGTTACGTAACATGTCACATGTCACGGTGTTTAAGGCGATAGCTTTACTTCACATATCTCATAACCTTTCCATGTGACCGTCACTCACACCTGATACAGTTTATTCTTAGACTCGTAATGTCAGACACGACAGAGTTGAGCATGATATCACTACTAAATAAATCTGCTCAAAGGGGGCCGTGGATATTTCTTATTGTGACTATATCACAGCGCTGAAGAATTCTCAAATCTGACTCGTGATTTTCTGTTACAGCACAAACAGGAATTCAATCTTTCATCTATTTACACTTAGTGTGTAGTTGATCTAATACACTATTATTACTATGGTAATAGCTGATTCACAGGGACTTGGATGAGGGATGCCCATACAATCTAAGCAATCTAAGCCTATAATTTAATCCAAGACTAATAATCTCTCTCTCTCTCTCTCTCTCTCTATATATATATATATATATATTTGTATATATGTATGACCACAGACCACAGACCATATATAGCAGCGCTGTAGGTTCCGGGAACTAATCACTTCGTTTGTGGATGCCATTTTTATATCGGTTTGTTACTTATATAAATACTTACCTATTTGGTAAGTGATTATTTCAGAAAACTTTGATACTTTAATAAAGGTGTCATGTCTCTCCCGTGTGTGTGTGTGTGTGTGTGTGAGAATGCGGGATGTGTCTTTGTCTGGACGCTGATGCAGGAAAACATGGCAAAAACGGAAATGAAACAATGACTTTATTTAAATGAGACACGGGTATAAAGTAGACGCAGAACAGAAAACAGAAACACAGCTGTGATACACGGCAATCAGGCTGAATCACGAAAACACAAAAAGCCGGCTGAAGACGCACGGCTTAACAATAGTCCAACATAAATACGGCAGATATGCTTCACTTAGTCCTTAAGGCAAAATAGTTCCTGCCGGAAAACCCCGGAAAATAGTCCCACATGAAATGTCCATAAAGTCCGCAACAGAGATCAAACACAGATATCGACTTTAACACTTCACACCGAGGTGTGTGTCCATGCCTCTTTTAAAGTCTTTCCAATCACCAATAATTCAGTCCAGGTTAATTAGCTCCGATACGTACATTCTGCAGGTGGGCGTGGCGCGCGCTCTGCGCTGACATGACAAGAGGTGTATGTATCCGTCATATGTTATTATATGTACTACTATGTATGTGTAAATTGTTTATAAAAGATTTGTCAGAACATGTCTTTTAGCCTTTTTATTGTTTGAGGTCCATTTTCAGATATTAGCGTTTTTTATCAGTTCTGTCACGTTGTGCCAGGTGTTTTATAAATACTGCATTTTATTCTTTTCCCCTTCCTCTCAGTGAGCGGAGCCACTGGGTTATCAGCTAGTAAACAAATTTTAAAAATATGCAATTTATTAAATAAATAAATAAAGTGAAGTGGTGAAGCATGAAGATTATTTATTTTACATTTTATGGAAGAAGTGTCCACTGTCAGCACTTAACATTTAAGTTTCCTGCCATGGGAAAGTCATCAAGACAGAGGAATTTTTTTTTTTCAAGTCAGAGGACTTTAGAGAAGTTTGTAGCTGCTGTAACATAAGTGATACAGGAATGAAATGTTTTGTCGACATCTCACAGTAAATGTTAGTATAAATGGTTAAAGGGCCACTATGTAGGATTTAGCGGTCTATGTTAGCAAAAATGTGATGTAATATTCATAAGTATGTTTTCATTAGTGTACAGAATGGTTGTGTTTTCCTAAACCTAGAACGAGCCCTTTATATCTACATTTGGAACCTCTACAGGTCCACCTGTACAGAGCCACCATGTTTTGCCTCTACAGTAACCCAGAACGGACAAACCTCTAGAGAGTGCCTTCCGTGTTTTTATAAGTGGCAGTGTGAATCCAGAAAATAAGCACTGGAAGCAAGATGAAAGGAATACAAGGAAGAAGAAAAAAAGAGGAATCAGTGTTTGCTGGTGATGTCTAACATGTTTGAGAACCTAAATGTTGTGAAAACGGGGGATCATACTTATTATTTAGCACGGGAAAAATGGAAGTAGATTACAGGCACCTGATGGTCACTGTACATTCTAATGCACACCTGGAAAGGGTAAGGGAGGGGCATTCGGTTGCAATCGACTGAATCCTACATAGTGGACCTTTAAAATGAATTGCGCATTGTTCATCCATCCATCCAGCTAGGAAAATAATCAGCTTTGGGTGGTAACAGTAACTCAGTAACTCCACCTTGTCATTGAAAAGTGGTATTGCACCATCTCTAGTATTTATATAAAAAATCTTTTAATAAGAACCTTCTAAAATGCAAATGTTTGTGTGTGACTACAGCTACAATCCTTTTTTAGTCAAACGCTTCCTGTAGCAGCAGCAGGAATACAGTGTTTATACTCATAGTTACAGATATGACACACAAACTGTTGGTCTCCAAATTCAGCTCTTTGGCAGCAGAGCATGCATACCGTTGATTTGTGGAACCAGAGAAACGGCAAAATATTTGTGTGATTATTAGCAGGGGCATGTTGTTCTTCATTTTGTTCTAAACCAAAATGTAGCACTGGATGTTGGTGCTTTAGAGCTGGGGTTGTGGTATTCATCCAAAGTGTGTTCTCAGCTCCAGGAATACTGGCATACTTCAATATCATTTTAGAAGTTTTTGAAAAGGTGTGACAGGTTCTAAGCAATAAAGTTTGGATCTATTAACAGCAGGTTTAACATCCATTACCAAAGCATATTTTGTAAGGATGTGCAACATTGATTACTCATTTTGAGTGGAGATGCATTGTTTCCGTTTTTTCCTTGATTCCAAAAAATGTTGGGACCTTTATAAAAAAAAAACAACAACCATAAAATAAAAAAATAATAATAATAATAAAAAATACAATCATTTGATAAAACAAATTTAGTTGGACAATGAAAATTTATCAAATAATGTGACTTTCTTTAAAAGATAGATATGAGGAGGCATTTCTAGGATCTCCCTCGTACAGCAGCTTTCGTAAGCAGGTCGTCTGGCCCGCTTTGAGCTCAGCCAGCAGTCCACAGCTGAACTGGGATCACGTTGCTCTCTTACCCTTTTAGAGAGGCCAGTCTAGTACCTGCAGTCTTTTACTATGCTGCCTTGCAGTTGTAACCTGCAGAATGTGGCTTTGCATTGTCTTGCTGGAATAAGGAGGGACGTCCCTGAAAATGACGTTGTCTGGACGGCAGCAGGAGTTTCTCCAAAACCTGTGTGCTATGGGCACTAACACACCCCAGACCATCACAGATGCTGGCTTTTGAGCTTTGTGCTCATAACAATCTGGATCTTCAAAAACAATTTTCAAAAACAATTTGGAATGTGGACTTATCAGACCACAGCACACTTTTCCACTTTGCACCAGTCCATATCAGTTGAACTGAACAGGCCCAGTGAAGTCAGCGTTTTTTCTGGATGTTGTTGATATGTGGCTTACGTTTTCCATGGTAGAGTCTTAACTTTTGTAGATGCAGAGACGAGCTCTGTTTACAGACACCGGTTTTCAGAAGCGTACCTGAGGTGTTGGCTTTTGGCCTTGCGCCTTAGGTGCAAAAAATTGATTCGAATTTTCTGAAACCTTTGATGATTTTATGGATTGTAGATGGTGAAAGCGCTGTTTCTTGCAGTTGTATTTTAAGAAATGTTGTTCTTAAACTGTTGGACTACCCGCCCATGCAGTTTTTCAGAAAGATGTTGAACCTCACCCCATCCTTGATTGTGAACGAATGAGTCTTTCAAAGATGCCCCTTTCATTACCAAACCATGATACTATCACAAGTTTCCAATAAACCTGTTTACCTGTGAAATGTTCCAAACAGGTGTTTTTTTTTTGTTTTTTTTTTAGCTTTTCACAATTTTCCAGTTTTCTTGACTCTGTCCCAACTTTTTTGGAATGTGTTGCAGGAATCAAAGAATCAGAATGATATAAAAAAAAAATAAAAAATCAAGTTGATCAGTCTGAATATTAAATATCTAGTCTTTGTATTGTATTCAACTGAATATAGGTTGAACACGAATTGCAAAACATTGCATTCTGTTTATATTTGCATTTTACTCAGTGTCCCAACTTTTTTGGAATCAGGGTTGTGTGTTTTATTGCTTCGTAATAAATTACTGATTTGTGATAAATTATTAGTGGCCAATATTAGCAGATTTTCAGGAACAATACATGGTGCGGTTATGAAATAACAAAACCAGTAGGATCCTGAGACAAAAGCATAGTCAGTGTACTGGGAGACGCGGGTCTCCGGATGAAGAAAACTCCACAAAGCAAATCCAAGTTCAAGGCCATGTTAATTCTTTGTTAATTATGGAGTACTGGGTTCCTGATGGAGTAACAGTGAACTAACACTATTACAAAAAGGTTTTCAAAACTTGGTGACCAACTGGGAACTTGGTTTCCTCCTTGACACTTGTCTTGGACATTCGAGAGAAAACAGGCATCCCAGTCACATTCATGCAACTTAAACACTAGAAACTGCAATCAATCAACCTACAGTAAACATTCAGTAACACACCTAGCACCATACTCAGTAGTAACATGAAACAAACTCAGTACACAAAATTATTACACCCTAATACCCTTCGCAGAATATTACACAATGCCCCATGTTATTTTGCAGCAAAATACCTTACATCAAAAAAAAAACATGTACCAAAATATTGCACATCTCCCCTCACTCCTCCCTCGTCGTCTCGTCCATCACACCCACATACCCAATTAATCTCTTATTATTGAATAGTTTGATTGATAGTGGGACTGATGAAAAATTGTACCTGTTCAGCTTGCAGGTTGGTAACTGTAACTTCTCTTGCCTGAAGGCATAAGCTCCTTCTCTTGCCTGAAGGCATAAGCTCCTTCTCTTGTCTGAAGGCATCAGCTGAAGGCATCAGCTCCTACTCCTTATTAAGAACAATAGTACGTCACGTAGTGTCATGTGGTGTCAGATGTTGGTTTCAGAGCATTTTTCATGACTATGTATAAATGAGTAAACAGTATAACATCTATGACTGTCTAATTGTGAGGGTAATTTCTGTAGATTGGATTCAAACCCATGAAGCTTTTACTAAGCCTAATGTATGTTATACTGTAGGTTGAAGGCTGCATCTGTGTTATATGTTGAGGGTTGCACTGTAGTCCTAGTGTTCCTTTTTTTCGGGGGGGGGGTTGACGCCAAGGTACACGTGGGGCCCTTGAAAGGATTTATGCCAGCTCTTAGTTCAGAATTCTGAATGAGCACGTTGGAGTGGAGATGGTGTCCATATAGGGCTTGGCTAAGTGGGATTCAGGGAACGTTTGATCATGTTGAATGGATAAGACACTGGAGTATTCAGGCTGGGTTCAGAGGTGTCTCAGACCTCTGGTGTTTGTTTGGTTTACATCTGAGCAGTAATCTACAGAGTTCCATATTCCACAACTAATCAGAAACATTTCAAATATATAAAATAATCAAACTCAATCTAAACCTTTAAAGTACAGACACAGGTCACTTTAACAATATACAGAGATTCTGTAGTTGTTGCATGACTTCCCTGGTGCACTTTTCTGCAGTGAATAGGAAGGAACGCTGTACACTGACAATCCAAGCCAAAATATATTTGAAAAGTTATTCTTCCAGCAGCAGCAGCAGCAGCAGCCATATCACACCATACCATAAATTGGGTATAACTAGAGCATGTGTGATGTCTGTCATGTCTGTCTGAGTATCATTACATTCTTTTGGCATGTGGTTATATTTTTGAGTACAAACGTTTCTAGTGTTCGGGGAGGAAATTCTGATTTCCTTTCATATGTATTTGTTGTTTCGCTAATAAGTACGGCATCGTTTGAGTGAACAGCGACTTTTTGTTCTTCGGATTTAAAGATCCACTATATACGATTCAACCACTTGAATGCCTTCATTCCAAGTATTTATATTCACACTCCTTTACTTTTTGGCACTAAACTCTAAGCACGATACCCCATTGGTCAAAATCTGGGTTCTCAATCTTGTTAGTCAGCACCAGCAAAATCTGATTCCTCTTAATTTTTTTTCCTTGTCTTCCTTTCTTTTTCTTTGCCAACCTTCTGGTGCTTCCTTCTGGATTTAAGCTGCTACTTGTAAAAACGTGAAACATTGAAGGCACTGTCTACAGGTTTGTCTGGTGTGGGCTACTGTAGTGGTTCAACATGGCGGCTCCATAAAGATGGACCCACGGCCTATGTAGATATAAAGAAGACATAATTCAGTGTTACAGGTAATGTTACACTAACGAAAACATATTTATTCCCTAAGTATATTAGGGAATATACACTCCGTAAAAATCCAACATAGTGATCCTTTCATCCCAGACGCTTAATCTGTGACAGATTCTATGCACCATGTCAGTGAGCAGAGCACCTAAATCTCATTGGCCATCTCGCAAAGGATTGTAAGCTCAGTTATAATGATTTACAAATGTGTGTTTCCAAATCAACTGTGACTTGTAGTTATGTGATAAATACTATCCCAGTTCCTTTTTTTTTTTTTTTCTCCTCTCTGTGCATCACATGCGGTTCCATGAATGACTTCCTTTTTTCATTCCCCAGCTGCTGCCAGTTGTGCTCCTCTGGCCTCTCTTCTCCTGTCAGTACAGATAGAATAAGAGGGTCACTCATTTGCTTCAATCCAAAAAAACCATGAGCCTATTCTCAGCAGAGGCAACATTGGGGTAAATCGTTCAGAGGGAAAGGGTCTGACACTGGGGTCACTTTTATAGTTGCTGAAGCGTGAAAAGACGCTTTATTCACGTCGTAATGGGTTTTACATGCAAGACCTCAGACACGGATAAAATACAGCTTGGAAATTAATACTTTTCTTTTCTTCTTTCTGTCGTCAGTAGACGGTGCTAGCAAGCCTCTCCAGTGGCCATCGCAACATTCGTCAGTGCTTTTAGTGCATGCACCATCAGTAACGACATCAAAGGAAATTGATTGATGCTGAAAATGCCTGTGTAATGCATAACCTTGTGTTTAGGGATGCTCCAGGTTCTGTTGTTCTTGTTCACTGGAGGCAGAGCAGGTCTGATGGACAAAACAGAACAAGCCAGTCCGGAGCTAACATCACTAATGCACAGGAAATGCTTTTGTTGGGGGAAAACTAATTACATTTCTTTAATGGGAGACCATCCTTCACGCTCAGTTTCCATCTCACAGCGCTGGCTGAAGGGAAGGACGGCTCCATTTACATCGTGGCTTAAAAAGCAGCTCGCGCACACGACGGGTACAATTTCTAATCTTGTCCAGTGTTTTTATATTCCTTACCTCGAACAATTGGGTCTTTAGTCTAGATCTTAAGCCGTATAGGGAACTTAAAGGGAGAAAAAGCAGCATATTTCCAGGCAGCGACATGAACAGTGGGTCACTATACTGTGGTGTAAATCAAGCCTTTATTCTTGCTGAAGAGTGACACACTCGAATGGTGCACATTAATACACACATGGGTGGGCTCAATGGATTCCACTCATAGCATCTCCCCTCATCTGCTACTTATCACTTTTTTTTTTTTTTTTTTTTGCTGCGCTCCCACCATATCAAGCATTCGTTATGGAAATGTTGTTTGTGGACGGCTAAGACGTCCACATGTGTGTATGGATACGCTAAGGAATTTTATGTTTTCATTCCATCGTCGATTACTCGTGAACAAGGAAATTCCATTTTAAATCATCTGACATGCAGTTCGATAGACTGTCTTGTGGTTGGCTGATGTGTGTGTGCGTGTGTGCATGTACAGTCTGGGCCAAGTTGGAGGTCAGCACGGAGGACAAGGTAGAGGTGTTCCTGGACGATGT
>JAOVYU010000063.1:13538608-13553352 GCA_025674565.1 Synodontis membranacea | reverse complement strand
CTACGCCTGTGTGACTAATTTCAAGCTGAAAAGAGAAACAGTCTCTCTCTCTCTCTCTCTCTCTCTCTCTCTCTCTCTCTCTCTCTCTCTCTCACTCTTGTTGGGAAATAATTTGCATTGCAGAAAAAAACAAATAAACCACACAACAAGTACACAATGACCAACAGGAGAGTGAGAGGCAGGGTGAGTGAAGTTAAAAAGAAACAGTTCGGCTCACTTTTTAAAGCCGGCCTGTTATCTGTCAGGGATCGTCCCAAGCAGAGCTCTTCCTCTTTCTGCTGCAACTATTTGCATTGAACAAAAGTGCAGTAATACAAACCATTGTGGAACAGATACGATCTCACAGAAAAAAACAAAACAAAAAAAAAAAACCCTGTCCTACATAAGGAACGGATCTAGGACGTTTGTCTCTTAACACAGACGCATTGTTAGCTTTGAACGTGGAAAGGCTGATGCCTTTTACAAGCCGACAACTCAAAACAGTTTTTCAACACGACAAAACAGTTTCACAACTGCTGAGAGCTTCTGCTTTCAGATGGACCTCCCACGCAGCAGGCTTCACGCTAATGCGTTGCTTCTCCTAGTCGAGAATCACTTCTAAAAGCAACGGCCGAGGACCACAGAGTTTAGTGACGGACTTCTTCTTCTGTATACTGTTTTACAGACTGGGCCACGATTTCCAAATCCTGGCAACGTTTTGCACGTAAAAGATCATCAAAATCTCAGTCTTTATTTTCAAGGTGTTCTGTGCAGTAAGCTGGAGAGTTCGATTGTGGCCTTGCACGCAGCTTTATGTGTTTATACCTCTCGTTAGTGACGAAGCACGAGTTCAGGACTGAGCCCCGAGTTAAACCACTAGGACTCGAGTTAAAGAGACTGGGACCAGAGTTTGGTATCTGGGACTGGAGTTTAAAAAAAAAAAAAAAACCCACTGGGAGAGGTGTGAAAGGAATTTTAGCAACTGGGACTCAAATTAAGTGACTGGGATCAAGTTTTAGCCAATCGGACCCAAGGACTCCGGCTAAACACCGTGACTTGAGTTTTAGACAATGAGAACAGAGTTTTAGTCACTGGGACATACATTTTATATGAAAACAAATTAAATGAAATTCTTATAATAAACGATATATTTAAAGAGAAGCATTGTGTGTGTGCGTGTGTATAGTAGACATATACGGAGTGTATAGTTTTATGATTAAGGTCAAATGTACTGTCAGAGGGGAAATTGTCCTGGGTTCTGTTTTAACTAAATAATAATCTCATTTCATAATTTAGGTTCTGAATGTTGAATTTAAAAAGAAAGGGAAAATAGTTGTAGAAGTTAAAATGTAAAAAGCATCTTAAAAGCCCTTGACATTAAACCCCCCCCCCCCCACAAGTGTCTTGACATTTAATAGTGACCTGTCGGGAACAAACTAAGACTTGACACTTTGCTGCTTGCTGAGGTGTTTTTGCAAATCCGAATCTTCGTGCTTTGCGTAAATACCACTTGGCCAACGGCGAACAGAAAAAAGAGAAACGCGTGGGCGTGCCTACTGAGAAAAGTAAAAGCGCTTGCAACACTTGAATGAAGCGTCGTTACTGCACTGCCATCGGTGTCTGCTGGTGTGGTGTGAATAAAATATGTCCAGGGCTCACCTTGGCTGCGAGTTCTCCTCGTACATGCGCTCTTTGCCTTCCTTGAACAAACTGATCGTCTGCTTCGTCTTCTTCGTCAAGTTCTCCATGAAGACACGGAAGTACTCGTTGTCGCCCAGCGTCTCCATCTTGCCCTCGTAGCGGGACAGGATGGTCCGAAGATGCTGGTAGGTGTCGGGTAGCAAGTCCAAGATATACGGAGGACTGTTCTTGAGGGCCAGCTTAGGGTTCTGGCATAATCGCACCACCTACACAAAGACAGTCCACAGTTACACCACCACATGATAACTGATTAAACAATATGTTTAGGATTTTAAATAAGTGTATGTTTATACAAGTTTTCCTCTGAGATGCCGTTTGCTTCCTCTGGGAGCCACATGAAGCGCACGAGAAGCACGAATCTGTGCTGATCTGCACGCAGGCGAAAACATGACGAGTACACAAACCAGTCATCGACCAACGGCTCTGACCGTCACGACAAACCACTCAAGACTCAGTAGTCATGTAGTGGCCTCCACTGTGATCATTTTACTGTTTATACCCCAGGGTACTTCTTAAGCCGTTTCCGTTTGATTTATTTCTGCCTTTAAATTGATATTATTTATGCCTTTAAATCTGACACTAATACTACGGCTTCAACTGAAATTTATAAAAAAAAATCTGATAGATTTCTTAGAATATCTCTCCACTTAACTACCACCTCATGACTATTAATTACAAAAAGTGCAATTTTGTGTGCTTTGTCAAAAATGATCAAGACCAGACCAGACCAGACCAGAGTCCACGACGGAGACGCTGCCATAAAGCAAAGATTGTAAATTATGGGAAAGCAATAATCAAGGACTGTAAAACAATAGTGGCTTCACTTTGACCCCTGGCTTTGCCAAGGTCCGTGTCTTGTAGATTACAGAACAACGTTGTATGAAAATAAAGATGCTGTTCGACATTGGGCTTGGTGGCACTTAGTAACCTGCTCATGTGACTGATCTTCCTAAAAGCATACAAGCAGCAGCTGCTTTAATGTCACAGAAAACCACCAAACGTCCAAGACACTGGTGAAAATGATTCCGTTTTGCATTCTGTTAACGCAATAACAGCTTTTTTTTTTTTTACCCGTTATATTCCTGACGAGAACTTGAGTGAAAGTAGAATCTTGTAAGGGGCGGTCCCGGTGTTATGGACGTGACAAAGTAACAAAGGGGCATGATTTGCTGATGGATATAAATGATCTTCTGTGCGGAACTGGATTTTTGCTTGTGTAGCATAAGCTTTCTTGAAATCCTTAGCGGTGGAACCACACTGACCTATTTACAGGAGTTTCTTAATACTTAGCACGTCTCCTTTTCGCTTTACTGACAGCGGGTACTCGAGCTGGTATGGACTCCACAACCTTGTACAAATCCTAATGATCCATTTTAGATCGGATCCATCGGCGTGTCGCCTGAACACGTGCTTCAACAGAAGAGATCAGGCGTGAGGAAAACACGACCTTTCGTACAAAGCAGTGAAGATGCGCAATATCACAACATTTGCTTACGTTTATGTAGAAATAGTGCAGAATCTTAAATAGTAAATATTCAAGATACTGAACACTTTTCTTCGTTTTAACTATTAAAAAATTAATTTAAACCTTTTGCTTGTTTCCAATTTTAAATGAGGTTTGTGCCCATGCTCACTCACACGCACACACACACGCATGCACACACACCACCCACATTACTCACGCAGTTATCTAAATAAGCCAACCATGGAGTAATGTTCACCTCAAACGTCAGGAGGTCTCTGTGACTTTAATCACGGCAGGATTGTTGGTACCAGATGGGCTGGTTTTAGTATTTCAGAAACTGCTGATCCCCCTTGGATTTTCACACACAACATAGAAACTGGACCGTTGAAGACACTTTATCCTTTTCCAGTCTTCATCTGTCCATATTCTTTGAGTCTGTGCCCATGATCACCCCAGATTCCTCTTCCTGGCTGAGAGTAATGGAAACCAATCTGATCTTCTACTGTTGGAGCCCCTCCTCCTCAAGATTTGATGTGTTCTGCATTTTGAGATGCTTTTCTGCTCACCACAGTTGCAAAGGATGCTTATTTTAGTTACCATAGGCTTTCTGCTTCTGACACTGAAAACCATGCTTCGGTTAAAGGTCACAGAGATCGCACGTTTTCTTCATTCTGAAGTCTGATGTGAACATTTGCCAGAGGCTCTTGACCTGTATCTGCATGGTTTAATGCATTATGCTTCTGGTACGTGATTGGCTGATTGGATAACTGCAAATGAGCAGGTGAAAAAAATTGGATGCCACTGCGAAATGATCAGTTTCTCCGATTTTACTACTTATTGGTATATGTTCGAGGAATATAACATGTTTTATTCCATAAACTAATAACAACATTTCCCCCCCAAATTCCAAATAAAAATATTGGATCATTTATCACTTGGATCGTTTAGTTGAAATAAATGACAACTGGTCAAAATAATAAAGATCATACAGTCTTTTCAGAGCTTGATCATATTCAATATTCAGCAAGACTAATGTTTGAACTTCACCAGTCCTTCACATTGCTCTTTTTGTGACTTTATGCCACACCTGGTGTAAAAACATCAAACGGATGGACTACGATATCCTGTGCCCATCTATCTTCACATTCCAGAGGTTTTCAATGGGGTTCAGGTCTGGAGATTGAGCAGGCCATGACAGGGTCTTGATCTTGTGGTCCTCTATCCACACCTTGATTGACTTGGCTGTGTGGCAGGGAGCAATGTCGCGCTGGAAATCCCAGTCAGGGAATATTGTAAGAGACAAAAGAGGTATGTTTTTTTCCTGGATAACCTTGTACATTCCAATCACGCTGAAGCACCCCAGATCATCGCTGATCCTCCACCAATTTATACAGTCGGTGCAAGACACTGTGGCTTGTAGGAATCTCCAGGTCTCCTTCTAACCATTAGATGACAGGTGAGCTGAAAATTGGACTCATCAGAGATGACTTCTCGTTGATGAAGGGATTTTATTTCTAGCTCTGTACGACTTCATCGCCCAGAGATGCCTGTTTTCCTCGCTGCCATTTTTCATTCTTTCTGTAGGTCTCTTGATGTTATCCCATGGGTCGTTGAGTTACATGTTACGATCATCCCGGTCAGTAGAGAGTCATTATCTCCTCTGTCTGTCTATTACCTTGTTGTCCCTAATATCTGCTGCTTTACCTTGTTCTTATGAACTGCTCTCTTTGAAATTTTGAGGATGGAATCAACCTGACGCTCACCGTATCCCTCTGCTAGTAGAGCCAGAATTGATCCCTTCTTTTTCTCATTCAAACTGTCTTTTTAACCCTTTTGGAATAACGAATAGATTTTTCTATTCGAGTTAACTTAAGGTACGACTGGTACTGTTTTTGCCATCCAAACTGATCCTGTTGCGAGAATACAGTTTTTCCCATACCTGTATATATAGCGTTTTGCGATGACACTTGGTTGACAAGAAAGGAATGTATAATGCATGAAGCATGCTGATGTAAGAAGATGAACTGACACGAAGCAGAGTTCCTGTCACCACCCCGCAGTTTACCACACCCGAACTGTTTTATTCCTCTTATACTACAGCAGTTTGCCGATGCAACAATCGTTATTTATTAAAGAATGACGCATCGTGCTTTTAATTCAATAATGTAACGGGGACAGATCTAAACTTTATAAACCCTGTTAAGAAAACCAAAAGGACAAAATAACTCTAAAGACTTTTTTTTTTTTTTTTTTTTAATCTAGCCGCCTGATGAGAGGAAAATACAGATTTGTGGTACAGAAAGGAAACGGAAAAATTTGCAGAATTCTCTCAGATCGTCGTTACAGAGGAAAGCATCATCTACCTGAACGACAGAAATCACTTTTTAGATGGGTTTGATTTACTCCTGCGTGGTGAAAGTCCACAGAACACGAAGAGGAAATGAGCAGAACTTGGCGCCGTAGACATCTGCAGGGACGCCGTCGCGGCCAACGGGTCTAGTCCTTCTCGTAGGACAGGAACAGACTTAAAATATCCTTTATACTATAAACAGGAAGGAAGCTATTGAAGCGTCTGAAGAAGAAAAAAAAACTGCTGTAGCCATCTAATTAATTGTTTGAATCAATTCGACAATCTGTTCAATCAGTTCGGCTGCTGTTACAGATATTCGACGATGTTCCAGAGATATCGCGCGAACGACAAACTCGCACGGCTGGATGGACAATCAGAAAAAGAAAAACTGAGCTCTAGGCGATAATCGTCAGGATTAAAATAGAAAAATATGAAATATTTTAACTTGAAAGGTTTTAGTTTACGTGTAATGAGTCCATAGTGTATAACACTTTAGCGCTCTTGAATAACTGAAGGAAAATCCTGTAATTTTTTTCTGGTTTTTTTTGGGAAAAACGTTTCTGAGGTGCACTAGGGTACTAGACACATTAGAAGCAAAGAATAAGCACTTCTTCAAAAATTCTACTGAGCACAGGAACTAACATGCAACTCTGAAGAAAGCAAGAAGTTAAGACTAAAACCAAAGCTGACGTTAGCCAGTTATCTTACCACAGGCTGACACTGAGGACGAGCAGGCAAAGGAAGTTGTGAGCAGTTTGTATAGAAGGAATTGAACAGAAGTTCTGTGGTTTGTTGGATAGCCTAATAGCCACTGTACTTAAAAAAAAACATTTTGCAAAGCTTTTTGTTTCTCTCAGCCAAAGCCCTTTTTTAATTTTACACACTCCGTCTGCGGTGCTCCTGTACGACTGGCTCGTCAGTGTGCGAAGAATCATCGTGCTGCTTTCCACCTTCAAGAAATGTACGGAACTGTTCCGTATGTACGTGAAAAGTCGATAGAGTTTCTCCCCTTTTTTTGTAAAAATAATATATACTTTTTTAAAAGTATATATATAAAAAAAACCCTGGTGAACATTAAAGGAAAAGCTTACACAACCTACTCACTCACACTACCTATACTGATGTGTCAGTATAGTCCAGATGTGTCATAGCGATCTGTCCACTCTATTATCCACTGTGTTATTATGAAACACGACTACATGACACGCAATCGCAATTTCCTCATTTTACTGCATGTGAACTCTCAAACTGACAGCTTTTTGCTGAGCTTGTCGACTCTTTCTGAGCTACGGCTTGCACAAGAGCCGAGCATCGTTGCCGTCTGTACCGCTGATCGATAACGTACGATGTGCTCGCTGGCAGTGAGGCGGGGCGGCAGCTGAAGAACCTCGAGTCAGGGTGGTGGGAAGGAAGCAAGCGGGGCCTGTGAAAAGCTCTTATCTGCAGAGAAGACCTCCGTCGTCAGTCGGACAGCGGCTGTGATTGGGTTTGGGGATAAACGACGTCACTGTGGAGACACAACACAGTCGTCTTGCGCTCGTCCTCATCCTCCTAGCTCGTGCGCTCACGTAACACGAGTTGGCGCAGTCCTGAGAAGCAGGAGATAACGCTGCTGTCACGATGTGTCCTTGGAATTATCAGCGATCGTGCATGCGACTTTGCGGACACGCAGACGCGCTATCTTTCCCGTACACATACCAACGTCCGCACGTGTACTCCCACGCGCGCTGGCCACCACTCACCGCCTGGATTTTAATTCTTTCTTTATTTTCGAAATCCCAGAACGCCTGACAAATAAAATAAACTTAAAATAAACAAAAATAAAACCGGCCTTTGACGCGACGTGGCGTTTGTTATTTTCCAAACGGCGCGTCCTTCTGGATGCTTTATTCCTTTTAACCCTCTGAAACTTACCAGCACTAAGACGGAGTCTGTCAACACCTTAGTAACACATAACACCTCAGTTATATCCGGCAAACTGGTTCAGTTCCTGTTATTGCTTACTTGAAATAGCAATCAGCCCATGATCTCACCCAAAAAAAAAAAAAAAGCTGTTAATCGTCCTCTAACCTGAAGCCATGACAGAAAACTCACAATTACAGCTGACACTGGAGACTCCTTCCACCAATATTAAATCATCTCCAAGCTTCACCATATCAAAGTGTATTGATTTCGTTTTTTTATTTGTTAAATAACACAATATCCTTAGATGTAATGTAATGCGGTCCCGTGATGATAATATCCTAGAATTCATTTAAGCCTGCGATGTGCATTACTGTAGTGCTATAAACCGCCATATCGTCCTTATACTATACTGAAGCACACAGACATGCACAAAAAAAACCTCAATACAAATAAATACTACATGCAAACTTTTTCTTACTTCGATGTCGGCGGGTTTTAAATATTTAAATCAGCCCTACGAGCGCAGGATCGAGACACCACCCAGTCTGGCAGCGGTTAGAAAATGTTGACACTTGTCTGATTCTAATTCAGCGACGCACAAATGTGCAACTGTGTTTGGATTGTCCACTTGTCCACTTGCTCACTGTACGCTGTCCGCTATAGAACCCTCACTATGGGGATAAGGGCAGACAGCTGCTGATGCGTTTCGGAAACTACTCAGATGTAACGCCGTTGCGTGATTTTGCGCCAGATATTCGTGATTATTAATCGCTTTTCATCTCATCGTTTTTCATCTCATCGCTCACACCTTGAGAGAAGTGCCAGTCCGTGTCCTGGGAGGAACCTGGAGGACCTAGGGAGAATGACAGAACTTATCTGGACCAGGGATGTTCATGATTAGTCGACGAGCGATTGTTTGCTGGTAAGTATTTAGTCGGTCAAGACTTTTTTTTTTTTTTTTTTTATAGTCTACGGGCTTACTCCGACAGCACGCAGATTCCACACGGTTTCTGAAAGTTCGCCGATGGAGCGCTCAGAGAGGATCTGACGGGAGAAACCTGGGGCGCCATGACTCTGAAAAATCCCCACGACACTGGGGGAACGGCGCCGCGTACATGGCTCTCCGTTAAGTCGTCGCCAGACTATGAAAGATAGCAAAATATTTTCCTGGAGAGTGGCGGTCTTATTTTTCACTACTATTGTGAACAGATGATCACTCTTGAGTTCACTAAGCAGCACAAGTTTTAGAGAAGTTAAAGCGGCTTGCTTTATCGTAGCTAGCATCCTAACCAGTCCAGGAAGCTAGATCAAATCGTATCCGCGTGTCCGTGTGTGTGTGATGATGAATAACCAATGAATCGTTCGTTAACATCAGTGACCACGGATCAAGAAAAGCCTTTTAAAATTTGCAACCCTAATCTGAACCCTCTTCCACAGCAGCCACTTTGAGCTTACAGACGAAGCGCCTCGGGCACTTACACAGCTTTATGTGCTCTTTTACTAGTTTTCAAGATCACAGACATGCAGATGCAGAAGGAAAAAAAAAAAAGAAAAAGAAAAGAAAATGCGGCTTATGATCAGACCGTCCGGCTGAAATGTCTAGATTAGACAGTGCAGTCTCAGATACTGGTTCTAGATCTCTGGCTTGTAAAGTGGATAACGGAAATGAAATCAGATACGGGTCTGCAGCCTTGTCTCCGTCTAATTTGTTCACCCCCCCCCCCCCTTTTTTTCTTCTTGTGCCAACTTGCATTCAAATACGTGCGAATGGTTGTGGCGGGTGTTTGACTGAATAAATGAGCATGGCCTGAGCGCAGTGGAAATGCTAAATCGGCTGCCGAGCAAGGTGTTAGACCGTGCCTTTGTTTTTGAGAAAATGTTCCAACCGGACAGGAAACCATTTCTCACTTGTTACAGAAGTAGCGTTTAGAACATTAAGCACGCGTTGTGCAAGAGAAGAAAGGAAAAGAACCGGAAGAAGATGAATAAGCTTACTGTACGTCTCGACTAATGATTAGCCTGAAGAAATCAAAGAGCAGCCATTCATTAACACAGAGATATGGACGACAGGGGACCGGCTCGTTTATTTACTCCGTCTTCCTATCAGATTCCCAAACGGTGTCTAATCTCGATATACGGCGACTGGTTTATGCTTGGCTTCCTCCACTAACTCCACAAGACGTTTCAGTTTGAGGTGTCTCTGGTCCGCTTAGGCTACAGCTACCTGTGATTAACGCTGATGGAGCACTGATTGAACGTGATTTTAGACTTTTATGCCCTCTGTCTTTACATCTACTAACAAACATCTCTAACATACACAACACGACCGGTTTATTACCCAGGAATTCCCCTAATAAGGCTTTGTAGGACAAAATCCATGTAATGAAAGGACTAAGCCCATGATGATCTGATCCCCTGTCAGAGCCTGCACTCTTTCATTTATAAGCATTAAAGGTCGGATTTAGGAGGCTCTATCAGCAGAAACAGAATATATATATATATATAAAGTATGTTTTCATTAGTGTATAATTACCCGTAAACATGTATCGTTACATTTTCGTAAGCTTCATAAGAACGAGCCCTTTATATCTACATCGTGAGTTGGTCCTCTTCCACCAAGCCGCCATGTTGCTCCGCTACGGTGGCCCAGGACGGACAAACCTCTAGAAAGCGATGTCCACGCTTCACATTTTTACAAGTAGTGACTTAGTAATCTGATAGGAAGCACCACGAGGACAACCAAGACGAAGAGTACATGAAGAAAAGAGGCGGGAATCCGTGCTTGCTGCTGGCTAAACAAGTTTAAAAACCCAAATTTTGAAAAATGAAGGATCATACTTATTATTATTTAGCATGGAAAAATGCAAAGGAGCTTGAATATAAGTGCCGTCAAAAGTTTTTGCACACGTAAGATTTTTACCAAAAAAAAAAAATCTAGACACTTAATATTCTTTGCCAGGGGTCAGCAATTAGATAGCTTCCTGGTAGTTAGTGTGCCACGGGGGCGATTTAGCGAGTGGGGGGGGGAGGCTGTCGGAAGCGTATATAGTGAGCGGGGGGCCCTCTTCGTGTTGATCCCAAGTCGCGGCATGAGACATCACGAATAGTCAGGAAGAATCGTTAGAGGAACTGGAGGTGCACGATTCCAGTTCTTCGCGGCAATAAGGACCGCTTACAAAGCGGAACCAGTTCTCGATTCCCATCCCTAGTTTAATAATTAGTTGTGATCATCATCAGCGTGCCACCAGAAATTCCTCCGCGTGCCTAGGGTTGCCGACCCCTGCTCTTTGCTAACAAATAAGAAATGAAACATTCACTATCTGATGATGCACTTTTTTGGAAAATGAAGGACTATACTTATTTAGCATGAGAAAAAGAGTACACTACAGACACATGACGGCCACCGTGCGCTCTGACATATGCTTGGAAAGGGAGGGACAAACAAAGTGCCATTCATTTGGTTGAATCCTACATACCGGACCTTTAAAGGTAAAAAAAAAAAAAAAAATCCACTACGAAGCACTGATCTGATCAGCGACTCTGGTGATCATTTGTTATCGCGACTGTTCAATGACGTACACTACACGGTCGAAGCGCTAGCAGGCCTTCACACCAATATGTGTTACTTCTCCAAACTGGTGTCACAAAGTTAGACGTACACAATTGTACAGGGTGTTCCTGTTTGCTGTAGCGTTACAATTTCTCTTCACAGGAACTACAGGGGCCCGGACATGATTTGGCATCGTGATGCTCCTGTACACCGTGAACCCTGAGCTCCGTGAAGACATGGTCTGGTTTGTCGAGAGTCCTGCACGAAGCGGCCCTGACCTCATTCCTACCGAACACCTTTGGGATGCCTGACCTCACTACTGCTCGTTTCTCCACAGCCGTGCTCCAAAATGTAGTGGAAGGACTTTCGCAGAAGAGTTTATCTGGGAATGGGATGTTCAAAAAAAAAAAAAGCACAAGTGTTATGGTCAGGTGTCTAGTTTTTCATTATGAAATAAACCTCGGAGCCCTGTCGAATGTCATCTGTTAATTCTCAGGTTCTTTGGTTGTTCTCAAGGTAGGACAATTACAGGTTCCATGTCGAACCCCACAAAACAAAGTGCTTTCCTATCTGAGCGGGTTCCAAGCAGAACCCTTAATTATACAGCGAGCGCTTGCAGAGTGCTCATATCGGCGGAAGTGCTTTATTATAGAGTCTCTTCCTGAACTAACGCCTCTGCCTGAAGTCTGTCTGCGTGTGTAAGCACGATTGAGGAACTTTTTCTCTTTTCTGAGCTGCTCGTGATGCGAGTTCCGCTTTTCATCTAGAGAACACGTACGGCTGAATCGGCATGTTAAAGAAACGTCCTGCATGTACCGCACGTGCTGTGAGAGAACTTGGTCGGAGCAGGCGAGGACGAAACGCATAAAGGAGCACTCGGTGGGTCTGTTCTCAAGACGAGAGTCCGCCGAGTCTTCTGTCAGCACTCATTTCTTTGCTTGTGTACTGGTGAGAATCTCACCGGAAACACCAGGTCAGCATGTAAACCACAATACGTTCCATGAACTGCAGTTCTGTGCTCGGCGTCAAGAGCGCTGAACAATAGTGGAACATGGGGGAAAAAAATCATTACTCTGGACTTATTAGATCTAACTGTCTTTATCCAAAGTGACTTGTCTTGTAGAAGAACGAGCGTCATGCGGTGGATTAAAGATCCAAGAGTAAGCGGTTTATGTAAGGTCCGTTCGTAAAAGCATCAGACGAGCAGGTCCTCGTGAAACTGCTACATACAGGTGCCTTAAGAACCGAGTGTGTCATGTGATAATCTGGTCACGTGATCCGACCAAAGCAAAACGACTACATTTTCTAGCATTTTGGTGAAACCCAGTGACCACAGTACAATATTATGTACTTATTTTAAGAGAAAGACAGCGTTACAGTCCCCAATGAAATGGCTCGAGAGCTTTGATATGATTCCAGAAGTTCATGAATTTTGCGTGGTTAACTGATGTACAACAGCGTTTGGGAAACACCGTGCAACACCCCCTGCGAATCTAAACAAACCCGACAGTATCTTAGTGAACAAGCTAAATATAGAGAATAGCTTTTTTTCCCCCTCACCTAACACTTTCATTTATGCTTCATGATTGTAACTAGGACCATCCTGTACGTGAGAACTTTTTTAAAATCATATCATAAAATCAAAGACATACAGTAGAGAGCATTTCATTGGACGAAAGCAAGACTAGTACATGATGAGTCATAAAAAAAATAAAAATAATAATAATAATAATAAAATTAAAGTTTGGGGGTTTTTTTCCTGAAAGTGATGAAATATAGTACGAATATGGACAATATTATATATATATATATTTTTTTATATCTGTAGTCCATGACTAAAAAAAAAAAAAAGAGAGAAACCTGTTTTAAAGAGGCACCAGTTTAAGAGTGTCAGCTGTATGAGCTGTATGATCAGTTGCTTTGCTCTACAGCTCATGATCGAATTCTAAACCTAGCTCTCTAGCTGAGGAGCTAACATCTTACTCGCTCCTGCTAGCTGATTGTATCTGGCACCAAGTCAAAGAGCTCATCACACAGGAACAGCACAGAGACACAGACACAGGAACAGACACAGGCTAGGCTAGGCGAGTTAGCCAGCAAAGCTAGCACCCGAGACTGGGCCATGTCTCGCCCGAGCCCGAGCTTCCTTCCTCGGCTACACTGAGGTCTGAGACCGCGGAGAGGAGCAGAACGACGGGCTCACCTTATCCATGAGTTTCCAGCATTTCTCCACGGTTTTTTTGTCCACGGCACCGGGCTGGTGATGGGAGTGGTGGAGGTGATGGTGAGGCTGGAACGCGTCCTTCATCATGCCAATGAGCCCGCCGCCTTTCTTCAGATTTCCTGCCATGTTTCCGAGTCGGACAGCGTGACTGGTGACTGCTGGTGCTACGTGGAGGGCACAAACCTGTCCCTTGTTTTCCTTTAGTCCGAGCAGCGGCTTGACTTTTAATACAAAATAATAATAATAATAATAATAATAATAAATAAAAAAACAAAACAAAACAACCCCCCGGTGAGGACAGCGCCCGAGTGCACTCCGAGCGAGGGTCCTTCGTCGGGGGGAGGAAAAAAAAAAAAGAGCCCTACCGACTCGAGGGTGCCATTAAATCCCCTCGGCAGCACTGAACCGCACTGTCATTGCGCACGAGGACAACCGCCAAGCATTAAAAATAATAATAACAACAATAATAATAACAATAATACAACAGCGAGTTCTAATGAAGTAACCCTGGTCGCGACTTTTCACCAAGAAAACAAATGAAGTCCTCTCAACGCCACCCTGTAACTCACTAGTTCCCGTTCTCTTCCCCCCCCACACCCCCCCTCTCAAAAAAAATACACTCTCTGTGTCTCCCGCAACGGGAAGTTCAGTTCACAGCTGAAGCCGCGCACAGCAGGAGGGGACGCTGAAGCAACCGAGGAAATAACGAGCAGCTCTAAAACCATACCTTTGACCAGGGACGATCCGTATTTACTTCACAAAACGTTAAAAAGAGGTAAAGCCGGAGACACAAGGAAAACCGGTGAAGAAACGCGTTTAGAAACACAAACGCCGACTTCTGGCTCCCCCCGTCATAACAGGACAAGTTAGTATCGCCCTTCCTGTTCCGCCTTTTCCGCCTCTCGGGCTCTTGTTCGATGACCCCGCCCCCCTTCCTAAGCTCCTCCCACACCATGTAAAAGCCTTTAGCGTGCACACTTCGGCTCACGCGCTGCTGTGCTGTGACAGAATAGCACGACACAGACCTGAAACAGAAAAGACTACTACTACTACTACTTTATCACTGGCAATAAAGTAAATGAATACTGATATTTAAACATGGATGTTCTTTTATATCTTCACAAAGCAGCAACAGAGATGAACTCGTCTTTAAATAATGTTAAGTTTTTGTCAGAGTCAGAGTTTATTCAGAACACAATGTCCTGGGAACACATTTAGGTGGGAAAACACACACTGAATCATTGAAAGGGAAGCCAGGTCCTTGCAGTGCATGACTTCACACATAGTTTCCTACGCTTCATTCTTCATTGCCGGTCGTACCCACAGGCATGGTTCGAGGGCTGGGAGGAAACCGGAGAACCTGAAGAACCAATCCCACGCAGACGTGGGGAGAACAGGCAGTACACAGAGACTCTCAACTCTGTGATCAGAAAATGAATTGTGGATGCTGAAGCTCTGAGGCAGTGATGCTACTTGCTGAGCTAATAGAACCTGGAATCCTGGAGATGTAAGCCATGCTGTCAAAAATAACATAAAAAAAAAAATCATCATCATCATCATCATCATCATC
>JAOVYU010000063.1:13441286-13455804 GCA_025674565.1 Synodontis membranacea | reverse complement strand
ATATATTCTTTGTACGAAGTAATTGAATATTCATTATAATATCATGTGATTAATTAGCTATTGGCTTTTTACTAATACCATTTTCACATAAAACACTTAAAGTTAAAGCATCTTGTAGGGAAACTTAATATTGCACCTTTAAAACATTAAAATATTTTTTTTTTTGGTACAGAATAATAATAATAAAAAAACACACTGCTCCTATGATAACAATAACATGCTCAGTCAAGAGGGTTAAAAATGGTCAGATTTATATAACTCCTTAGGTTCAAAATTGCTGGCTGATTGGGGCCTTTCTGTGTAGAGTTTTTGTGGGTTTCCTCTGGGTGTTCTGGTTTCCTCCCACAGCCCAAAACCATGCAGATTAGGTCAACTGATTGCTCTAAATTGCCCATAGGTGTGAATGTCAGTGTGACTTTTTGTTCTCTGTTTAAGCCATGTGACAGATAGTCAGCTATGATTTTCTCCAGCTTTCTGGTGACCCTGACAGATAAGCGGAATAGATCATTGATGGATGGACGATTAGGACACACTTTCTGAATTTTTCTTTTTCACTTTCTGAATAGGTAACAGTGTTCATGGCTCACTGTTATGTTCCAGCAATGTGCGGGCAGGAAAGCGTGTCACTTCTGTAGCGGTTGGGATAATGTTTCGCAATTTAACAATGAAAAGGGCACCACAAGGCCTTCTAAAGAGTTATACTAAAATATGGATCACTGCCGCATGACATACGGCACTTAGAATTTAAGCACTTCAAACCTGATCATCGTGATTATCTGGAGTAGAGAAATTGATGCAGTGCGTGTCTTACCATCCTCAAGTAGTTCATCAGGCTGGTACCGTGCTCCCAGATCTTTGAGGACTTGCAAGACAGCTGAGTTGCCCCTACGTTCTGGCTGCGGTTCAGCTCCTGCACAGCCGCAACTACCGTGTGAACGGCATCAAACAGCAGTGCAGACGAGAGCTGTGACACAAACACACGCAGCAAATGCAGTTAACTCTAGTTGACTTGGACATTTGCGTCAGTCTGGGAATACAGCCAAAAAGGGGAAAAAAATTTAATTTGGACAAAATAGGGTTTTGATACCTCAACTTTAAGAAAGAAAGAAAGAAAGAAAGAAAGAAAGAAAGAAAGAAAGAAGATTTAGATTCTTTTTTAGATTTATAGATATATATCAATAAATTATTTAGATTTAATTTTATTTAGATTTATAGATTTATCTATCTATCTATCTATCTATCTATCTATCTATATATATATATATATATACAGTGCTGCTTGAAAGTTTGTGAACCCTTAAAATGGGGGTCACGCCAGGTACTGAAATGAAAGCTTCACATATTTTTGCCAATGACAGATATGTAATATTGGATCATTTTCTTCAATTAATAAATGACCAAGTGAATTATTTTTGCCTCATTTATTTAACTGGGTTCTCTTTATCAACTTTGAGCACTTGTGTGAAAATCTGATGATGTTTCAGGTCATATTTAAACAGAAATATAGACAATTCTAAAGGGTTCACAAACTTTCAAGCAGCACTGTGTGTATATATCTATATTTAAAACACGGAAATATAGAAACCATCGATATATTGAAGTTATTTTTATGAACTATTTAACCTTGTCCAAACTTTCCGTAGAGATCACATTAGGTAGAAAAGAGTGGCGGTTCAAAACGACGTCTGTAAAGACGCCCCAAAGTGTTATATATGAGTGGTTTCTCCTCACAGTGGGTGAAAACGGACACACGCCTATTCAGCTGAGTTCCTAATCAAGCGCTAGCTGTCAATATGTCCGTGAATTCACTCGCGCCTCAGTGGAGTTGGAAAGGAATCTTGAAATGTCATTTTCTCCCTTTATTTTCTTCTCATGGGAAGGGGATTTTTAAACACAATAACATTACTTCTGGTTTAGGCACATGCAAAAAAAAAAAAAAAACATAATTCAGTTTAAGAAAGCCAGAAGTTTTTATAATTTTATATAGTATAAATTGCACAAACTCTATATCTGACAGCACTCTATGCAATGATCTGCTGTCTACTTTGCAGGCAGTAGAACTCTCCCTCTCCTCTCAATACCATGGCCTCAGCGATGCTTGACTGAAGTGAGTGCATTTGTAGCACATGACGTAATGGCGGCTCGGTCAGGGAGCCGTGTGGGCAAGTTTTTAGATTATGCGGCTGCCTGGTTGGACTCCGAAATGCTTTCCTGTGCTATTTTTGAACAGCTAGGGAAACGGAATGTTAAACGGCTACTCCTGTCTGTGACTGCCCTGCTGAACGGAGAGTGACTTTGTGAGTGTAGCCTGTGCTGTTAAGGAAGGAAGGAAGGAAGTAGCGCACTACAATGAGATCCAGGTCTTCTGGTTAATCTCTGCACCGACCCACCTTCCTCACACTAATAAAACAAAGTGCTGAAATCCAGGGCTTAACTGTACTCCCACATATCCACTATGGCAAGGACATTAGAACACAGGCTCGCTGCTCTGAATTTTAAACAGTCTGCACTTTCGAGACCAGTGTGTCTAACACATGACACAGAGTCACTGACAGGGTTAAGCATGCTCTCTTCACTTTCCTCCGTCCACAACATTATAAACTCAAACAGTCTATTGAGCCATTAAATATTACACCTAAGTAGAGATGTCGATGCAACGAGAAAAATACAGCTGGTTTCTTAAAACATGCTTTGCACACAATCGGAATTTTACGTAAAAGGTCGCACGTTATTTAACCTCAAGCGACCCCGCTGTCCTCATACGAGGACGTCACATTTTCTCCCCGCTGTAATGTGTTCCCGGATGAGGACCACTGGGTATTACTCTTTTGCCAAACCTCTCCCCGTTTGAATCATTGATTGATCAATTTCAATAGTTATCAGGCGCTAAGAATCTGAAACAGTGAGGAGAAAAGGCGCAACGTTAGAGCATGGGTCATACCTGCTTACGACAACTCATTTATGCTGACCTACTGTATATGAACATTCTGTAGGCTTATTCCAATAGGCATCAGTTGTCAGTTTTAGTCAGTTACATCACGTCATCATTAGTATACTTCGGCTACAAAGTCAGTTGTCATGATACTCTATTGCAAGTCAGTCTGGAAAGTGCCATAACAATATAAGCCGCTATATCAACTTAACATCAAATTTCGGAATCGTTATTTATAAATGTTTATATAGACTAAGGGCAGCCGTCATGAAAGGTTTACACAGGGGTCAAGTAGCCTAATGAACCTTAAGTAATGTGCAATAAAACACTGTATAATAAACCTCGCAAATGTTACTACTCTCGGCTTCTGTGAAATCAGGACATGAAACAAGGATTATCGTAAATTTTTTAGTACCTTATAATCTTTGCATGACCTGAAGGATTTTAAGCACAGAATGAGAGGAGAGGGAACAAAGAACACAGAAGTTCCTGTTTATGTGGATGTATGAGCATCTGTGTGTGATAAATTATAAATCTCTCTTCCTCAGTTTTAGGGTTATCCAGAGGTCTACTAATAGCCGGGCGAACAGTTCTAACCCATTTCATTCTGGATCCTCGGGGCAGTTTCCTTCGGAACTAGAGGAAAATTATTGTTTGATCATTTCCTTGCTGAGCACCAACTTGTGACCGTAGCCTCATGTGGGAAACCTATAAAAAAAAGGCCCTCATTACCACATGCTCATTCTCTTTCCCTATTCGTGTATTGTCTAAGAGCGAGCGTTGATGTGCATCATGGGTAGGGATAATTCTAACGTTTGACATTACTATTTTAGCCACAGTTGGCTTGTTCGCTGAATAAGACACACGGTCTATTGTTTAATCTGCTGTGCAGCAGCATGGGAACAAGTAATCTTATAAAATTAATAAAGCCATAAACTCATAACGTGTATTCCAGGGCACCATATCAAGTAGTTAGTTCTGCCAAGCCCTGATGAAGTTGGACATTGGACAGGCTAAATTTTCAAACTGTTTGGGTCCTGGACAACTGCGACAGACATTTACAGAGGCTTGTCCTAACTGCAGCATAATAGTGATGTGATAAGCGCAGCTTTCAGACCATGGATATACTGCTGGCTATTCATCACCTCTAGCACTGCGGTGCCACTGCAAGGAGAGCTGCAGAGCCATCTGGGAAGAAAAATGTAAGCTCCTTCATGGCGTTGTAGCAGCAGGAGCAGAAATGGCCACAAAACTTGCCTTATCAGTCCCATGAAAGAGGATAAGCGAGGGCCAATCGCAAGAGCTGTTAGCTGTAATGCAACAGTGCAATGAAGTGCAGAGCTCGAGGGAGCCTACGGCAACGTCACATACAGAGACACAGCCTTATGTACTTTCTTTCACTGGTTGCGTCTCTGAGGTCCACTCCCACTCCACTCCAAAGTAAAATGTACTGTTAGAACGTGGCTCAGCAGCACCCAACGACCTGCAAGCTGATATTAAACGAAATGAACTCACAGTCTAGCTCATAGTGTAGTCACCCAACTGCGTGACTGGACATAACTGCAATGCATCAACTGCATTCCGGCACCCTTGTGCGCACTCAAAAGTGCACTGTGACCCAAGGTTGAGATTAATGCCTTGAGTACAGACACAGATGGTCTCACTAGTGGTAGAGGCTAATGAAGCCCTGTTGAAGCCATGGCATGTGGCCAAATGCAAAATAACTGACATGAAGGTTTGTAAAGTATATGACACGATTGCAAATGTAGGTTGTTCTAGAACACCAGACACAGTTTCAACTGACTCAGGGAAGTAGTGGCCTAATGGCTAGGGAAGCGCCCCTGTAAACGAAAGATTGCAGGTTCGAATCCCAAGGCCAGAAGGTACCACTGAGGTACCCTGAGCAAGGTGCCGCCCCCAAGTACTGCTCCCCGGGCGCTGAAAATAGCTGCCTCCTGCTGTGTGTCACGATTTCACATAAGGATTAAAGGCAGAGGATAAATTTCGTTGTTGTGCACTGTGTGCTGTGGTGTGTCAATAATGACAATGAATCACTTTCACTTTAATGAAATAGTACAATGGGTAGAGCCATTCATAAATACAGACCCGGGTAAACTGGTTGCCAGAAGTCGTGCTGCTGCTAGTGACTGCAATGCCTCTAGTGCCAGGGAGAATGTCACTTTTGTCCTATTCCCAAACCGAACATTTCGAAGTAGCAAGCTACTTTTAGGCAGTCTCCTATCTGCCATCAATAATGCTGAGATTTTTGAGTCGGATCAGATGATTCTGTTTCGTTAAATGAATTACTCTGTTGCACAGACTGCCCTATTGTTCACACTATTCCCACAAAGCTGGATTCAGAAACTGCAGATAGATGGAGTTTCTGATGGAGATGGACAGCATTATTGTGCCGTCTTGCTAGGACTCTACCATGTAGAGTCTGTTCGATGGTATGAGGCTGGACTTGCCAGACACGTGTGTGTTGATGGAGGAGGGTGCGCACATCAGCCCTAGTATGCAGACTATCTACATCAGCCCGGGACGCTATTATTTCCAACTCCAGTACTGTACATACAATTTAGTTTGGAATGCTCAGTATGTCAGTCGTATCACAAAGGCATCGGTCACTAGTAGTGTGCATAAACTTTAGCTATTGGTCCAGCACAGGCGGGGCAACGTTTCGGAAAGATGCTGATGTTAGTATAGTAAAATACTTGAAATGAAATCTGTGTGGCCTCTTGGCCTCTACATTAATCACACATAACAGTGCAGAAAGACAACACCAAGGTGGTGCTTTACATCAACCACCAAAAGGCGAATGTAATGTTGTAATTACAATACAGTATATCTCTGGAAGTGGACAGATAAATACCAGTCTTAAGAGCAGAGCTACATATTGGGCCAATCCAATTTACAAGGAACACCACCAGTACTGCAGAAGTTGTTCTGTTTGTAGTGAACTTATTATCCAATGCGTTTCACAGACAGGCCACAGACAAATGTTTAGGACCGGGATGTGTTGGCGCATAATTGGCCAAATCTACAGCTACTGTATATGCCTTTCTATTGCTTTGACTTTATGGATGAAACTGCAGCTTATTCAATGGACCTTGCATCCAGTGAACCAGTAATACTGTTTATGTACTGATAAATAAAAGACTGTAGTTCCACTCGTGAACTGAAGTGCCCTGCGTGCCTGTTACCCCATCAGACTTGACCCGTGATTCCAGCGTGTCCCTGTGGAAAATTCACACTTTGAAATGATTAGTTTGACATTTTGGAGCCAGCCCATCGTACACACCATGAGTCACAGTCTTCTCTCGTGCACACTGGTTATATAGAAGCCAGTGGAAACTTTTCTCACAATGTGCTAAACACTGGGCATTTAAACTGCTTACCATGTAGAGTTAACGATGCTTTATATATATATATATATATATATATATTTTTTTTTTACACGATCAGCAAGTGTCTCTTTCTGGGTCTAACTGAAAAGTGTGCATGACAGTATTGTCTGAGCAATGGGGACAGATTGACAGTTTGGCATGGGGAGTGCATAAGCTAATCAAAACATTTATAGGTGCTGACTTTGCTACTGGAAGCAAGCAGGAATACAGGGATCAGGAATACTCCACTAGTTTAGAAGGAAAATGCCCTTGCGGTCTTTTGTGCTGTCACAGAACCATGGCAAATAGTAAGATTCCAATTTCCATGATTTTCTATTCCGCTTACACTGAAAGTCCTAAAAATAATCTATATGAACAACTGAACTTGGTTAAAGGCAGAACGAATAGCAACGTGTTGAGCAATTATTTTGTAATAAATACCGGCGTTCCAGCAAAAGGGGCATGATCACAGTTCTCCTGCCAGGAGCGGTTGAGGCTGAGAAGGAAATCTTGGAAGAAGGGGTGAGTCCTGTTGAAGACTGAGAACCCAATGATGTTCACCCGTTGATCAGCTACGTCATCCAGTCGCAGCAGAGAGAATTCCTAAGGGAAAACAGGGAAAACAAGGATGAGGTTTGATTGTATAAACTAGAGTAACCTTCTGGATGTCAAGAACATGTTGTTGACTTCCTAATTTCCAGATGACAAAAGCCCTACCCCAAGTGGCAGTAGGGGTCTAAATCTAGGTGGAACAGACCTGTAAGTGATTGAGAGTATACAAGCGAAGGCATACAAGCAAGCAGTGGTTTCTCAGCGTTTACGGCTCTGGGTTACTGATCAGGCGGCTGAGCAGTAGTTCAAGCACGGCCACTGCCACTGCCCACGAGCAAGGCACTTAACCCTCTCTGCTCCGGGGGCGCTGTATCTTGGCTGACCTTGCATTCTGTACATATATTTCAGAAATAAAGCCTTCTTCTTCATCATTTCTGACTGTCAAAACATTACCACATTCCCAGATGTTGTCTGCTGTGTTCAGCCTGGCACTTCCACTTCCACGTCTCACTATTCAGCAAATACTGGCAAATAGTTACACACCCGGTGTCATTAATCACTCACAGGCTTATGTGGATTGTTTCTACAAGTGCTGAGCAGGAAATAATTAGAAATAATTGGTTGCAATAAGATGTCTGGAGAAAACCTAATTTTCCGTTTGGAGATGAACGAATTTCATAATCACTTTCGTCAGGCCCCTCACCAAAACACTTCGAATGATGTGGCATGGCGAAATCAGCTGATTGCACACAGAAGCGCCATATGAAATCACGTGTAGGCAGGCTGCAGTAATTTAGTAACTGATCCTATTCGGTTGAATTAATTTTTACAGTGTTTGTTTCATATAACTTGTGAGCCTTACAGTATAAAGGAAACGAATATCAAAAGGCTCTACATTCATCTGAATAAATTGTTCTCACTTTTCTGCTCTGTGATCTTAAAAAAAAAAAATAAAAAACACTCACTGTGATTGGGTAAGGGACTGCTGCTGAGTCTTCTTCCATGCGGTCTTTGACAAAACGTGCAATAAGGGCACATGAGCACCATTTCCCTTTAGTGGGATCTCAAGTGCCTTCATAAACAAGGTCGGCGAGACTGCAAGACTGCAAGTGCACCATTTGGGGCAAGGGAAAAAAAAAAAACATCCACTATAATGATCATTCTGCTGTTAATGTACAGTTTGTTGGATAAACAACGACGATTGAAGTGTTGTATCCTGAGGGTAAAACTCTACTGAGATCCAAAATGTTGCCAGCTTGCTTTCCCAACATGAACCATATTTCAAAAGAAGGTTAATGGAGATGTCCCTGTGTCTGGACTCACACTATTACGGTGTATGTCTGTGACACTAACTGTAGCCATATTGATGAAAAAGTCATATGCGGAATACAAGACCCAAGAAATACATCATACAGAGTGATACAGAGTAGAAAAACAAGCGGGCAAGGCTGCCTGGGGACTGCAGCTGGAGTCTGGGGTCTTCAGAGACACACCAGCAAATGCCTCGTCTTAGATGCAGTAGCACCGAACAAGCCTTGAGAAGCTGTGATCAAAGGAATACTCTGGCCCTATGATTACGAAAACAAAGTCAGGAGAGGTGTGGAACTCCGACTCAGCCAGCACACATAGTAGAGGATAAAAGCAAGGAGAGAGGAGAGATGGAGAAGGAAGGAGCGGGGAAGAGTAATGTACTGCAGTGACTTCAAGAGACAGTGTCTTTTAGTGCAGATCTGTAGGAGAGATGGTGGGAGACAGGAAAGCAGAGGAAGAGAGGCAGGAAGATAAAATACGAACAGATCCTCCTTTGCTTCTTCTTCTTTCTTTCTTTTTTTGTTTAAAGGTGACACGGTCTCCCTGAGTCACTCCAGGACTCCTCCAGGACACTCTGCGTTTATTTCGGTATTTGCCTTGCTGAGGAGAAGCAATTTAAAATCAGAGGTTAAATGAAAGAAGTCACCACAATGCACCACACTGATCCTATCTATATGCATGTATGCGTTCTAGGTAAATGTGAGAGAACCGTCTGAAAAATCTCCAAGGCTAGAGGCTAAAGATAAAGTTAAAGTGCGTTAAAGCTATTGAAACTAAAGAGTACAAATGTGGTAATTTTTTCTTTTTCTTTCTTTTCTTTTTTTTTTTTTGCCCCAAAGATGCAACACAAAAATAACAACTTTTAAGGCTGGAGATGACAGGACCCTTGGGGACATGAGCTGGCCCTGATCTCTGACAGCTTGACTCAAGACAAGGGGAGAAGAGAGGAGGGGGAGGACAGGTGAGGTACTGACAGGTTGGCAATGAGCCTCCTGACACAGCCTGTCACCCAGAGATCAGTCTGAGCACACTAGGAGCTGGGCCAGAATGCTAGCAAGATGCTGGCACACATCACATCCCATTGAGCGTACACACACACACACACACACACACACACACACACGCAGTTCTACTTTAGTGGGGTATTTTTTAGGTAAAGAAATGCAATTTCCCTCATAGTGACTTGGCAAGTGTCCTCACAAGGTCAAGGAAACAAAAGCGCCCCATATCCCTACCTACGCACACATATAGGGTGTCCACACTTCCGACACATAGTTTCTCTCCCGCATACGTATATACATACACGCCATAATCTAGCCTCCCCATGTCACACTTTACGATAATACCCTACGATAATATTTAAACGGATCCAAACAATGACAAAAGAGATCAGATTAACTCAATATTCTTTATTCTTTTATCTGCTTATTCACATTCATACAAAGAAGAAAAAAAAATCTGTTATCCAATACACAAACATAATAGGCAGTAAAGGCATACAACTAGGCACCATCAAGCTGTTATTCAAAAATATTAATCTAGCATTAACTGTAGAGCTGACATAGGGGGAACTGGGTAATCACAAAGAAGGTTTAGGATCCATATGCAGGAAAGATTAGTACTAATACCCAATCCAAAAGACAAAACAGTAGAGCATAGAAAAAGCAAAACACAATCAGGCATCACATGACTAGGCTAGGGACTAGACTTCCGGCTAGGGAATTGGGAAGACTTCGCAATGAACTACTGAAAACGGTGAGCTTCTATACGAGAAATCAGGAACTGAACAGGAAATTGTGTTCAATTGCCAAGCTAGACCTCAGGAGAGTATCAATGGTACCACCACGGGTAGGGCAAACATCCTGATACTATATGGCCATAAGTTTGTGGACACCTAACCATCACACCCGTATGTGCTTTTTGGGCATCCCATTTCGGTTCTGTTGCTCCTTTGCTGTTATAATAACCTCCACTCTTCTGGAAAGGCTTTCCGCTATATTCAGTCGGGCTGAGGTCAGGGCTCTGTGCAGGCCGCTTTAGTTCTCCCCGTCTAACCTTGATAAACTATGTCTTCATGGAGCTCGATTTGTGCACCGCCATGCTGGAATATGTTCGCGCTGATTAGTTCCAGTGACGGGAAATTGTAATGCTACAGCACGTAAAGACATTCTAAGACAATTCTGTGCTCTCAACTTTCCCAATGACTTTCTGGGAAATTTCACTCCCCGAACATCAAAATGATTTCTGCTGCCTTGACATAAAGAGGTCACACACATCTTTGGAAAATAAAAGAGGCATTTAGAAAGGAATCTAATGGCTCATATCTTTAATATCCTACCAGAGTAAAAAAAAAGAAAAAAAAAAAGTTTATTTTGGGTCAGTAGAGACAAAAAACCATGCTGTTGTTGTGGCAATGTGAGTCACTCCGGAAAGATTAATGAAATATTTATTTAGTGAGTTGAACTGACAGGCTGGGTTTGCTGAAAGTTTTTCAGTCATGGATACACTGTACACAGAAATCCTCATGTCACAACCCTAGGCATGAAAAAAAATAAATAAATAAATAAAAATCTACCTACATCAATGAGACGTTTTTGAAGCCAGTATTAAACCA
This sequence comes from Synodontis membranacea, assembly GCA_025674565.1. Lineage (NCBI taxonomy): Eukaryota > Metazoa > Chordata > Actinopteri > Siluriformes > Mochokidae > Synodontis > Synodontis membranacea. The sequence continues at coordinate 13,445,009 of JAOVYU010000063.1, read as the reverse complement.
GAATACCCGTTAATGCAAAACCTATGATGAAAGATTTAAAAGTAAAGCAGAATAATCTTTTTTTTTCTCTCTCTCTGTTGAACAGGTAAGCTAGTTTAGGATTAGTTTAGTATTGATCCTTGTTCACACTCTTGGGAGTAGCCTTCACAGGCTAAGTTAATTTCTGCTACTATTACAGCAAACACTGTTTCTACATTAAAACCGTGAACTGTACATTAAACAAAGAAACAAAACCTGTTTCTAGACACTTTTACTAACGTCAAATATTAATATTAAAATTTTCTTATCCTATTCAAAGATACTTCTGTCTAGAAATGAATGCTAAAAATGTGCAAAAATTATTTGACAAAAGAACAAGATCGTTTCAAGCTTTTAATAAAACAATGAGTATATTAATATGCTTAATAATCTTACATTGTGTTTATTATAATCCTACAACAGGAGATACTAGCCAATTTGACTATGTTCAAAATATTCCCATTTGCTAAGACTGGGGTTTTTGCAGTGAGTCTGCGGAATTGAACCTTAATTTTGTGTGGCCCTTCATTCCTCCTCATCGACCTGTAGAATCCGGCCCTAACTACCTCCTTGCTGTCGACTAAAATTGAAACTGACCATACAAACATCATTCTTGCTATGAGAGACAAGTCAGCCCTCAGTTAACCAGAGATTCTGTGCAGCTAGCTAACATTAGCGAAATTATTTTCACTAACGCTTTCACTTCTTTACAATTTGTGATGATAAAAGTATGGATCTCGAACGGAAATATGTGAAATGTGAAAATACACTGGAGATCAAAATTAGAAAACAATTTGGACTTGATTTATTATTTTTTTTTTCAGAAATAATGTCATTTTCATTGCTCACCATTTAAAGGAATTACTGTTGTGGCTATACCACACTACTAGAACAGTGTTATACAAAATAACCAAGGAAATTGACCAAAAAAAACTTTTTATTTTGCTGAAAACACAGTGATCAAAATTAGAGAACAGCAATGAATGTAGCATGAAGAAAGGAACATGTTATCAAAGAAGGTTCTGATAAACATTTGCATACACTCTGCCATGTAGCTGTATAAGAGGCCCAACTCCCCAAACCATGACACTTCCTCCTCCACCTTTCACTGACTTCTTAACACAGTTGGGGTTCAGTCTTTCCCCAGTCTGACGACGAACATAACGCTTCCCATCAGACCCAAATAAATTAAACTTGCTTTCATCACTAAAAAGAACTTTGGACCAGTTCACCTCTGTCCACATCTCTGTCCTAATCTAGCCTTTTGATTCATCCTGCTTATGAGAGATTTGGTCACTACAGAGTAAGGCTGTAAGTCCAAATTCTCTTAAATGTCGAGACTCTGTATAACGAGACAGATCCTTACCCCATTCAGCACTGAGTTGGCGAGCAATTCCAGCTGCAGTGTTGAAAAGATTCCCCATTGACATTCTTCACATTATTCTGTTCCCTCTTGCATTTGACTTTCATGGACGACCAGCCTTCTTGGGGGACTTGAATGAGTTTGTGACATTGTAAAGGTGCAATATTCTAGAAATCACAGATTTGGAATGGCTGATAGGGTCATCCCTTTGGCCTTCATCTGGACAACCTGCTGCCAGAGGGTTTCTGTCACATTAGGATGGCTCAATATCTTGCAATGTCAACAATAACTGGATAGCTAGGGTTAAATAGCTAGGGTTAAATGCCAGCTAAATAGGGTTTGTCAGATAATTAAGGAAATTAGCACGAGCTGCCAGATTAACACCAGTAACTGGGAAGCGTCTGAAATCTGAAAGCGTTCTCTAATTTCGATCAGTGTTCTTTTTCAAATATCTCGTTTAAGTTTCTTATACTGTGCTTCTGAATTTATGTAACTCATGACATACGGTTAAAATACTGCTCTTTTACTCCTGTTTGGATAATTTCCAGATAGGACTACATAGTGACCTTGATATTTAGGAAATTGTAGGTTGTTCTCTAGTTTTGATCTCCAGTGTATATGTGGGAACAAAAATATGTGAAATGTGTTAAATATGAAAAAAATATACACACAATGTCAATTAACTACATTTCCAGCTACTCATCAACAACAGTTTAGTCTATGTGGCACTGATAAAGATGAAATGAAAACTCTTTTCATTCAAGCTTCTAATAAAGCCAGCGTTTCTGTGGCAAACAATCAGCTTAGCAGAAATGCTTTTCCCCTAAGCCTACACGCCTGGGTTTTTTTTTCTTCTTCTTTTGTTTGTGAAAAGAGCCCATTAGCTCGCTAGTTATAAAAAAACACAGCCAGCCAACTCGATCATAGCTGTGCATATTTGACATTACACAGTTGGGAAATTCTTCAGCTAGTCAGGTTATGCTAGCTGGCTCGGCCTATAAATGGAGATTCATTTGCTGTCTGTTTGTGCTGCACTCATATCGACCTATGTAAAATCGTTCCGAGTTTCAAAGACTTTTCCCCTCCATGTGAGAATTCCAAGTTGGACATGTCTGAAATACTTCAAATTCAGTTTTAATGAAACATAAGCTGAAATGTATCTGATTGACTGCACTACTTGCAATGATTATGAAGAGATGTGCTAATGTTGCACTTAAACACCATGAAATTCTAATGCTGGCTAATGTTAGATTAAAAACTTCAAACTTTTGTATACGTGTGAATGCTTTCAATGAGAGTACATAAAGATACTCCGGTTATTCGGAACTCTTCCACATGATGTGAATGCGGAATTCATCTTCTGAGCATCGATCGTAGCAGCTGCTTGCCTTCAGTGTGTAAGACTTTTTTTTTTTTTTAATCCCTGTTCTGTTTCACTCTGCCCTGGTCGCTTCCTGTTTGCGCGTGGCTGCTTCGACTCCTGGCACCACAGCGCACCTGTGCACTCTCTGTGTGATGTTCTATGCATCTATGTGGCTCTATGGTACACTCTTCACGGAGCTGATGCTGCATGTCGGCACTGATAAAATCACGCATGTGTGAGCACAGCTACAGCTTTCTCGTCGCATTTCATACTGACCTTGATTATGATAATGGGCACCATATAAACAAAAATGAGCAATAATTATACTTTGCGAAACGAGCAAGCTACTGTATTTAGACACGTTTCATCTCCTATTAGCTACTACGCCACCTCTTAGTTAAACACTCAGATGTTATATGCTAATGATCTAAGTAATGTCATGCAAACGCTTTCACCTTTTATTCCGGTTCAGAGTTACTAAGAAAACTGCTGTAATTCCAGGAGATAATTATATTCTCTGATGTAACAGATATACTTAAATCGGCTTTGGCTTATGGACATATATTGGCTTTCAGATCACAGCCATCAGATTGCCCCCGTGCAGGGGACAGGTTATCAACACGACGGTGATTAAAAAAATAATCTTCAGTGAGTCGTTTGCAAGAACACAGTTCTACCAAAAAAGATGGAATTTGGACAGACCAGCTATTTAATTCTATTATTTTATTACAACTAGAGGTTCAAATAACTTGAAAATAAGAAAGCCTAAATTGAAAGTTTCCTGTAATTAAAAGTCATAATACTGGAAACCTGTAATACAGAAATGTACGTGTTATTAGAGTGTGATTCGTAGCAGACATGTCATGAGTGAGCAATGAACTGCTTTATGGTCGTATCAAGTAGCATGAAATTCCCATTCAGTGCTATATATATATATATATATACACACACACACACACACACACACACACATATATAT
>JAOVYU010000063.1:13386329-13399623 GCA_025674565.1 Synodontis membranacea | reverse complement strand
TGCAATTGTGTAAATGTCGCTTTCAATTATTTGCCTAAAGCTGAAAGGCTGTGCTTGTGTTTAAAGGTGATGGTCTATTGAAAATGACCCTGTCTTTGGCAATAACAGGCAACTATAGAACAATATTTCAAGCAAGGTATGAACTATGTGCAGATAATCTGAATAATCTCAATGGGGAGTATAAAACATCTACTGCTTCTGCAGCTGCTTAGTCGAACTCTGAATGCAAACGACTTTCCCTGTATAAATATTGACTTAAATATGAACTTTTCATGCTAAGTTGTCGACTGTGAATACAGCCCGTACATATAGTAAATAAATAAACAGATAAATAAAAATTACGTTTCTATGCTGAGAAGGAAAGGAGGGGACTAGGGTTTTAAAAAACGACTGTGTGCTCACATGCAGAGAACTGGGAGCCACGTCTACGCATGTGAACCATACCGTTTCATTTGTGTCAGCTCTCATACCTTTGGCAAGTAAAGATGTTTATCAGTCCATTTATATACATGTTTTTCAGTGAACAGAGGAATTGCTGTCACTATCAGTTCCTGTGGTTTGATAGTAAATGAGTGCGACAGCATACATAATGGTAGCCTGAAGGACACCGAGAGTGAGAGCGGAGAAATACCGAACTGAACAATGGACAAGATGTACAGTAATTAACATTATTACATGAATGTTGAGGTATAATAGCGTCATATTACTACGGTGTATTGCATTATAGAATAGCGGAATATAATGCTAGCTTGAATCTAATATCTAATCCAATCCTAATCATTTATGTCTTGGGGTTAAAAAGCTGCACAGTGGGCAAGCATAGAACTCCACAGCATAAAGATGCACAGACTGGTTTATGCGTTAAAGAGTTATGATTTTAAGTTTAAACCTGAAAGACTTCCTGTTTATTTCAGCATTGATGATAGACTAAATAATGAATAATGATTAACAAAGAGTTACTCACAGTGGAAGAGCCACACACTGTATACATAATGGCCAGTGTCTTAATAGTTCTTATTACCTGGCCTGAAACCAAACTTTGTATTTTCTTTGTTCCAGTATATATTTTTTAACTCATTAGTCATCGGTCATCATAAATCCTTTGACAAGCTGAAACTGAAGCAGGTGTGTTTAGAGTAAGAGATAACACGTCATACGTTCATTAATACATCATCAACAGCTACGGACAAATTATTAGTTATTCAAAATGCAACAAGTATGTTTAGAAATCACACTCTTGCTAATGTGTTTTAACTAGTGACTTAATAATCATTCAGAACAATTGTTTATAAATGACACTCCACTATACATATATTCATGAGTTCAATTACAAAGAATTGATGAATGATATGAACTTACAATGAAGACTTACAGTCAATGCCTTCATTCATAAAGTCATGTCATTTAAAAGTATTACACATCTCCATACCCTTGTCACTTGGGAGAACATGTAATGTTAATACCTTCACCGGGCCTGTCCCAGTGCCCTAATCCCTCTGGTACTGCCCCAAGTCCACACTTCAGTGACATCATCATGGTGGGTGTAAAAGTGTGTATACGAGACACATTTTTGAATTCATCACATTACTGGATATTGGCTTTTGTGTTAGCCATGATGCTTCTGTTATAGCTTGGCATTCATTTATAGTGTCAGAGTGTTACAAACTCACGCCCTAGTGTAAGAATAGTATTAAAAAATTGTGTGCAATGACAAAAAAAACCCTAAATTTCATTTTATATTGAAAGATGAATGAAGTGCATAATAATTTCATTATTCCTTTCACCTTGCAAACTGAACACACTGTCACTTTTTTAGATGCCTAAAAGAAGAAATGGGTCACACTACAGCCTAAGCATATGTGAATAGCTCATTTGGAACAGGGATGGTGTTGCATAGTTCAATATATGTTACATTATTATTCTGCCCGGGACAACTGACCTAGCGCTTCTTTATGGAGGAGAGGTTTCATGTGTGAACTCTGGTGGGAAGCACTATAATGGAATAAATAGGTGATATCACTTGATTTCTTTTCAATTCAATACCACTACTAGTATCCAAATACCCAATACATGGTATTTGAAAAACCTTCTTGAGTATAAAAATGGAGAAATGTGAAATTCCTGCAATCTGCCCTAATATCAAGAATTATGAATTTGAAATATATAATTGGAGATTCTTCACATTTGGGTCCTGTGTATGATAAGGATAAAATGAATCAAAGAAAAACTTTTTAAGGAATGGTCAAACATAGCAGCATTGTAACGTTATTGTAAAAATGCTGCTTTTGAGAACTACACTATAAAGCCAAAAGTATGTGGACACCTGACCATCACACCCATATGTGTGTCTTCCCCACACTGTTGCTACAAAGATGGAAGCACACAATTGTACATCATGTGTTTGTATGCTGTAGCATTTCCCTTCACTGGAACTAAGGGGCCTAAAATTGTTCCAGCCTGACAACGCTTCTGTGTGCAAAGCGAGCTCCATTTAGACATGGTTTACAAAAGTTGAAGTAGAGGAACTTGATTGGTCCGCACCGTGAGCTGACCTCAACCCCACTGAACACCTTTGGAATGAACCCAAAAGCTGACTTTAGTGCCTGACTTCACTAACGCACTAACTGTGGCTGAATAAGTGCAAACCCTTACAGATATGCACAAAAATCTAGTGGAGGTATTTATAACAGCAATGTAGGACTAAATCTGGATTGGGATGTTCAACAGCAACATTTAAGTGTTATGGTCAGGTGTCCACAAACTTTTGGCCATGTATATAGTATGTAGCACTTGATGGTTTTCTTCTTCTTTTTCTGATACTATGTCCGCATGGGACTCTGTGCCCTTATGTGCTCTAGTGCCATTGGTAGAAAACATACTTTTACAATAATAACTTCAATAATACCAGCTACACTATCCTCTGATTTTTTGGACAATGCCAAGTTCATTGAATACCATGAAGTTCATTTCTACCACACTGGAATTTTCCACTATTTTAAAGTTTTTCACAGTTTCCTCTCCTAACAGTTCTACAGTATCAATTCATCAATAAATTTGAATCACAGCATTGTGGATTCACACTTTTTTTTCCACAACTTTTTTTTTTTTTAGACACTTTTTTTTTCTCAGATTTTTTTATATACAAGACTGGTCATCCATAATTGGAAAAAAAAAAACAAAAAAAAAAAACAAAACTTGTCAAATATGTTTAGGAATATGACAGGATATTAAGTAATGTGATTCTTTGCAATTTAGGAGGACTACTGAAAACATCTTAGCAATGTCTTGATAATTAGCCTTCAAGTTTAGTGTATCTGTTTGGAAATATGCGTTTGCTGTTCTAGTGGATTCTGGTCTTCTTCTAACACTAAGTGATGGGGCCAGAAAGTGCTTGGCCCTTTAATCACAACAACCGAGGTTGATGACAGAAACATTGTGAAAGCTGTGAAGGAAAAACCCAAAAGCAATACATAGTGACATCAGCACCAACCTCCACAGGGCAGGGGTGACGGTATCACAATCAACCATCCGAAGAAGACTTCGAGAGAAGAAATATAGAGGCCATAACACAAGATGCAAACCACTCATCAGTAGTAAGATGAAAAAAAAAAAAAAGGCTAGAGTGTAATTCAAAGAAATACAGATATGTTGAAAAAAATAGATTAAAGAAAGAAAGAAAGAAAGAGATACAAACTTTCTGTATCCAATATTAACCTCTACCGGAGATGGATGCAAATCTATGAAAATGAAAGCTGGATTTCTGATTTATCATCTCATATTCCTCTTTTGATCTCAAAAGCAAAAATAAAAAAGAAAAAGAAAAAAGCAAAGTATGTTATTTTGTCAATCAGAGAGTAGAGTAAGATTTTATTGAAAATGTTAAGTGATAGGCAAGAAACAACAAGTTTGGCTAGTAAAGAAAACTGGTGAAGAGGTCTTTGGGAAGTTGAAAGAATCATCTTATATTTTTGAGATGAGTCAGTTGAAACATAAATAACTGACTTGGTCTGCCTCCAACCATAAAATTTTACTTAGTTTTAGGTGTAATAAGCACAGTATGGTTGAGCATACAAAATTTCTGAAATTCTTTTTTTTCAAATGTTTGTGAAATTTCTCCAAAACTGACAGCAAAATGGCCTGACTGAATCTAGACCTCCTCTACCGTATAATGCCTAATATACATAGGCATTAACTACTGAAAATTTCAAGTTCAATATAGATATATGTAACTGAGACACAGTGCCAAAGTTTAAGGTGGAAGCACTTCAGACTTTGACAACAAAATGGTCTGAAATTATACAGTACAAATCAAAAGTTTGGACACACCTAGTGTAATGTTGTACAATCATTCTTCCTCCAGACAAACAACAGCTCAAAGAAATTATAAAAGTCCAATGTTGCCAGGACATTCATGTCCATGATGAGTGTATGTAAACTTCTGAACACAACTATATAAAGATATTGGATAACATCTCTTTTTAGAAAGCTATACATCTCACTGATTTATTTATTTATTTATTTATTGTGCTTAAAATTATTTTTAAACACACACTGCTTTACAGCTCATTTACTAACAAAAAGGTAAATATTGTAAAGTACTGGAACCGTATTTATTGTACTCATGAAAATACACAAGAGATGCTACATAAAATAAATATATTGGATAAATATTGTATAAATATTGGATTATGTTTAAATTCTGAATGACTAATGATTTATTTATCAGTATTAAATTATTAGCTCATATTATTGCATTCACAGATTAATAATGACACAAGCTTTTACATATAAGCACTGGTTATTTGTCAAATTATGAATAGCTTATGATTTGTGCATAGGTTATGATGTATTCATGAAAGTTATTATGCATTATTGAAAAGGAAAAATAGGAAAAAACAGTATATAAAAAAAGAGTGTGGGATTCAAAAGACTATGATTGTGAGCTACTGTTCATGGGTTTATAAAAAAAGTTGTTTGTTTCCCCTTAAAAGAAATAATGCATTTATATGTGCAGAGCCATGGAACAGTGGAAATCTGTAACAGTTTGTTACTTACAGTTGGCCTGGGCACAGATGAGGCAAGATGTGGTGTTGTTGAAGAAGGTTAGGAGGCCAGCTACAGCAAGGCTGATGTCTGTGTTGGTTGGTCTGAGGTCAAGCGTGGTGAAACGGGGGAACTGGACCTTCAGTATGTCCTCTGGGGCCACCTTCACATACGGCACCTTATGCACAGAAACAAACAATTGTTGGGAAATATACTCAAGATGACCGTGTTTGGTAAGTGTTTGCTGGTGGAAGATGAAATAGAAAGGCACTGTGGTCAAAGTAAAACACACAACATGACTTTTACCTTACAACTGAACTGAGTAAGAACTATTAACAAAAGCCCCAAAGAGAAGATTTGGATAAAAAAAAAAAAGTTGAAGGGAAATGCGAGGTAGATTAAATAAATCATTTGTTCCATATGACAAAGAAATACAAATAAAACTTGCATCTAAATTGCCATGATATTTAATATAGTTATCATTATATGCTCTGGAGGAAGCGTTTCGGAATGGGGACCGAGACAGTTTCAAAGCATCAAAGTACAGGTTTAGCAAGGCAGTGAGAGAGGCTAAATAGTTGCACTCAAAAAAACTACAAAACCAGTTCTCAGCTAATGACTCTGTAAAGGGCTAATTCATTTAACCAACACCAAGCCTAAATCATCCCACTCCATCAACAATTCATACCTAGCCAACAGCCTGAACAACTTCTACTGTCGCTTTGACAAACAATGGGACAGTTCTGTTATTCTCCCACCCCGTCCCTGGACTTTCAACACCTTCCCCACAACTGCCCCCCCCTACCCCCACTATCCATAACACAGCGGGGGGCCTGGACTTCCACCCTGCTGCCCATTACCTCAGTAGATTTCCCCCCCCCAAGATAACACCTCTGCCCATACCGGAGAGAGATGCAAATAGACTCATTAAGAGACCGAACCCCCACAAAGTAGCTGGACCAGACTCCGTCTCTCCATCCACCCTATGCTGAGCAGCTGTCTCCAGTGTCCACTGGCATCTTCACCACCTCACTAGAGGTGTGCCAGCCTGCTTCAAGGTCTCCACCATCATTCATTTCCCCAAATACCAAGGATCATAAGCCTTAATGACTACAGACCCGATGCCCTGACCTCTGTGGTTATAAAGACATTTGAGCACCTTGTGCTGTCCCACATCAAATCCATAACTGACCCCTCACTGGACCCCCTGCAGTTCATCTACAGAGCCAACAGGTCGGTAGGTGATGCAGTTAACATGGCACGACACTTCGTCCTCCAGCATCTGGACTCTACAGGAACCTACACCAGGTTACTCTTTGTGTACTTTAGCTCTGCTTTCAACACCATCCTGGCCCTGCTGCAGGACAATCTCTCCCAGCCGAATGTGCCTGTTCCCACCTGCAGGTGGATCACTGACTTCCTGTCTGTACAGGAGGCAGCATGTTTGGCTGGGCAGGCACATCTTGGACCCTCAGACAATCGACACCAGTTCCCCTCAAGACTGTATGCTTTCTCCTCGGCTTTTTCTCCCTGTATATCAACGGCTGCACCGCCATTCACCAGTCTGCCAAACTCCTGAAGTTCGCAGATGACATCACTCTCATCAGGCTCATCTCAGGTGGGGATGAGCCTGGCTACAGGGGAGAGATTGACAATCTGTTGACCTGGTGCAGAGACAGCAACCTGGAGCTCAATGCTGTCAAAACAGTGGAGATGACTGTGGACTTCAGGAGGCCATCCGTCATCCAGTGTGTCTTGCTGGTAAACACTGTAAAGTCTAAACATTAGCTCCCTCATCAGAAAAGTACCACAGAGGATGCATTTACTGTGGCAGCTGAAGAAACTTAACCTTGATAGTGTACTTCTACTGCTCCATCATTGAATCCATCCTCACCTCTTCCATTACCATCTGGTACACTGCTGCCACTGCCAAGGACAAAGGCAGACTGCAGCGTGTCATCCATTCTGTTGAGAAGGTGATTGGCTGCAATCTGCCTTCTCTCTAAGCCCTGTACTCCTCCAGGACCCTGAGGCAGGCAAAAAAGATTGCTGCAGACCCCTCTCACCCCAGACATAAACTTTTTGAGTCACTTCCCTCTGGCAGGAGGCTGCAGTCCATCAGGACCAATACCTCACGGCACAAGAACAGTTTATTTCCATCTGCAGCTGGACTATATAACAAAGCCTAGTATCCCTCCTCTCTGCCACTTTACAATTTATGTGTTACAGTACATTAACTTACACACTTATTCAGGCCATTAAAAGTTTGCACATTGGTCTCCATTGCACTCATCCATGTACTTTGCACATCATATTCACACTTACATGTTGCACACACCCTCTTTTTTTTTTTTAAATGTACACATTTTGCATGATCTGTACATATTTTTTTTTTTTAAATATATTCTTACTTGTGTAGTTTTTATATATTCCTTTTTCTTTTGTACCTTTGTTTGCACCATTGCACCAAGACAAATTCCTCATTTGTTTAAAAACTTTGCAATGAACATAATTCTGATTCAAGTCTGACTGGTCAGAAGGCATTGACTAATTTTGGTCATATATTCTCTGTATGGAGAAACTTAACTGTCAGTATCTCGTAGGGATGAGTGAGTACAGCATTATCTGTATCTATATCTGTATCTGTTAACCATATGAATTATCTGTATCCGTATCTGAACTCGGACTCGGAAATGTTAAGTGTGTGTGTGTGGGGGGGGGTCGTATAGTATACCGATCGTATAGTTTCGCCGAAAATCTCCGACCGGAGGTGGGGGGGATGGGTTTGCTGATACCGTAACTCTCGTATATCTCGTAACAGTCCGTTTTTTTTCATATGGGAATGTCTTTAAGACAGAAGACTTTATACGTTGCGGTTTCTAAATAATGCGACAAGCTGTCTTTTATCATATTAACTTCAAGAGAGAATAAAAAGACAAGCTGGTGAAGGAATGGTGCTTTATAGCTGCTATAACAAGTACTAACTTGTTTCATGGACATTGCACTACATTAAATGGAACTAAAAATGATTTGAAAGTGCACTATATGGCCCAGTGTATGTGGACATCTAACCTTCACACCAATAATGTGGTCCTTTCTCAAACTGTTGTCACAAAGCTGGAAGAACACAATTGTCTAGGACGGACATGGGCAAACCACGGCCCGCGGGCCGGTAGTGATTCAATCCGTCCCGCCGAAGGAACCGTCAGAGATTGTCGGCGAAAAAAATAAGATCGGTACCAGCACAAACCCCCCCCCCCCCCATTCAGAGACTGGGGGCGAAATTATACGATTGGTACAAGCACACCACCCCCCCCCCCCGTCGGAGATTGTCGGCAAAATTATACAATTGGTACCAGCACCAATGTCGAATGTAAAAGACAAATGTGGCCCGCAAGTCAAAAAGTTTGCCCACCCCTGGTCTAGGATGTCTGTATTCTGTAGCATCAAGGGTTCCATCCACTATAACTAAGGAGGGCAAATATGCTTCAGCATGACAATGCCACTGTGCACAAAGTCAGCTCCTTGAAAACATAATTTGGCAAAATTGGTTTAGAAGGACTCGAGAGGCTTGCACCGAGCTCTGACCTCCATCCCACTGATCATTTTGGGGATGAATTGAAAAAGTGACTGACTTCACTAATGTTCTTGAGGCTAAATGAGCAATGTCCCACAGTCAAGATGAAAAATTTAATGGACAGCCTTCCTTGAACAGCAAAGGAGGGAACTATCTACCAGTATACTGGGATGTTCAACAAGTAAATATGGGTGTGATGGTCAGATGTCTGCAAACATTTGCCCATATAGTGGCCATCAGAGGTGTCAAAAGTACACACATTTTTTACTCAAGTAAAAGTATAGATACCTATGTTTAAAAATACTCTAGTAAAAGTAGAAGTGGTCTACTTGCGTCTGCCCCACCGGTCCGGACGCAAGGTTACTGTATACTTTTGTACTTACTTTTTGTACTTCGGCTTGAGTATTCCAGGAGCGGACGGAGGTGGGGGTGATCGGACCGGGAAGGAAGGAATTTTCTCAAGATATCGATTAAGAGACTCGGTTTTCCTGAAAGCAATACAGAGTCGTTGACTATCATTCCGTGCAGCAATGTCAGAAGAGAAGGAATATACTGAATTTCTGTTCAATCAAGGCCTCACACAGGCTGAAATAGCCTTATGTCTTGCCATTACAGACAATGTTCACATTGGTGTGCGATATTTAAAAGGAAGGTAGCAAGACTGCAGCAACATCACGGGCACAATCAAAGTGAGCTGTGAACTACGTCGCTGACCAGCTACAAGGCCCAGGGCAACTCCATGAATAACGGGTAATAACAGAGAGATGCTGATGGCAGAATTATGGACAAATTATGTCATCACTGGAAGTTTTGGCCTCCTAGTGCTTCAGTAGTAGTAAATGTAACTCCACTTTGTTGTGGATTATTTTCCTATAATAGCATGGCATAGCATAGGTTATTCCTTATTTAGTATATATACAAAATATATAAAAATCTAAACCCCAGATTTCCAATATATCCTATAAAGTGCAAAAAGTTTGACAAACACTTAGAGAAGAGATTGCTTTAGAAATACATTCTACTTGATGTCCCTCAGAGGCCATGGTTTTTGTTGAGTTTTAGTTTGATATGTGCTGATGTGTAGTTGAGTCAGGACTCAGCGGTGCCTGAAGGAGATCATGGAGGACACAATGCATCTGGGGAGCAGGCCTCTTCATCACTCCAGATTGCCTGTCTACATGATGTTGTGTGACCATGTACCGCACTTGTACACCCCTGTGTCCCCAATTGGTTTCCCATCACTTTCCATCAGGGAGTAAATGGAGTTGCCGGTAGCAAGGATGGATTGAACTGACATGATAGGCATGAATAGGATTTTTTGGATTGGAGCAATGATTAGTGGGTAATGGCCATGCAACCATTGGGAACATGTGATCCTGGCGTGAGCTGGCTCGCTTTCTATCTTTCCCCCCCTGCATGTCTGCATGTGTTTTTCTCTCGGTTTCTCTATTGCCCTCTGGACATAAAGTGGATAATAAAGTATCCAAAATGGTGTTTTCGCATTTGACTACACGCTTTTAGGCTGGTGCATAGTTCTGTGGCCTTTTCAAACCAACTTTATTTGTGATTTTCTAAAATATTATATGGAGCTAGTCGTCAAAGTAATCACCGTTGGATTTTACGTATTTCTTCCATTTAGAAGAAAAAAAGAAAGAATGAATACTGTCAGAAAAAGGAAGATGCTGGATTTGAGGAAATTTTTTTATATCCTCATTTTTTTTTATATGTTGGTCAGAGATTATATGTCGCAGTGACATAAACAAGTGGAAATTCCATGGCGCTATGTCCGGTGAGTAGGCTGGATGCAGTAAAACGTCCCGCCCAAGGCTTAAAAGCATGTCTTTTATTACTTTTGCATCATGTGGCCTCGTGTGTCATGAAGGAGGATGATTTTCCTTTGTGAATGGCCACTGGATGATAGTAGTTCATTGATTTTTCTTTTTTACTTTTTTTCAATTGATCATTGAAACATTCTGTTTCTCAAGGATCATGCCGCTCATAATAAAGGTGTAATGCTGAGTGACAGATGCCTTAGAACAGTAGAATGATCGATGTTCAAATGTCTCGCCAGCTCTCAAGTCGATTGTGTCGCATCTTCGTCCAACAGTTTCTGCAGCTCTTCGCCTTCTGTTTGTAACACTTTTTGGCTTATCATCAACTCAAATTCACCTTTTCAAAACAGTGAACCATAAACCTTGCAAATTTTTTTCTCTCGCTTCCACTGAGTTTTTTCCACTATTGAATAAGAAAAGAAGGCCATGGACTTCATGCTTGATTGATAAACTACCAAAAACAGTTGCTTTTACAGGGAGTTTTGATAAATAATTAAACTTATTTATTAGGCCACGAACTTATGCAACACCCTACTATTTACTTCTACCTCTTGCATCTTTTTTATAGTAGCGTTGAGCAGCACGCTAAATATTTGATCAAAATAACATCTCGTTTCTAGTCTATCAAAGCTATAAGAAAGCTAGAGGTGTAACAGCTCACCCCATTCACTCCTCGTTTTCCAGGCCAAGGTTCAGTTTGTATCATGGTTCGGATTGGAAAAGAATTTAAGCAATGATCTTTAGTCATTTTTTAATGCAAGTTTAATGCAAGGTGTGCAAAACACAAACCAAACAATTGAATTAATTGAACAAAAATCTCAGTTGCTCAAGATGTCCAGCTATCAGTAATAATTGCAATAAATTTAGGCTTACCCAGCTCCTCATGAACTTTAGCCTTTGTTTCTTTATACATATTTGGCACCGATTGTGTAATTCAAATTCTTGGAATTTTGTACCATGGTTGAAGAATATTTAATAGCAATCAATCTTTGTTATGGCTTAAACATGTTTCCGAAGTAGAAGAAAGTTTGATTAAAAGATTTTCTTTTAGCTCCCAGTTCAACCTGATGTTGAAGAAGGTATTGCCTTCTGCATTTCGATCTTTATGCCTATAAGCAACTTTTACATACCACTTTCAACAAACAGATGGACCCTTAGGTCTAAAATCTAATGATGGTCACTAGACTTCTTGCTGCCCTGTGTGACGACCTTGAGTGAGGACCAAGATTTGTCGTTCTCCAGCCTGTTTTCCCAGATCCTCCAGCTTCAGCTTCTAATCTGCACACCCTCCAAACACTTTTTTTAATCCACGGGTCTGCCATTGTTTAACAAATGATCACTTTCAAACCTAGACTTTTATTTAGAATGATATTAGCACACTACTTTTGGATTTATTTCTTGTGATTCGAGTCAGTCAGGTCATTTTCTCCCTTTCAGCTTTAATTCCATTCTTAGAATATTCGATAAGTGCCAATTATTTGCCGCCAGTTATCCGTTTGAAAATATTCAGGCTTCAGAAATGCACTGTGTAATTCAGAAATACTCTGTGTATTTCAAACATCATAACTGAGCGTCACTGAATACAGTTTAATTGCACACTTTCGTATAAAGTAGCTAGTTTTTTCTGTACACAGGAAAACGACATATTAGTTCTGATAATTACTCTTTACTTCTTGTGGCTAAAGTCTTTAATGATAATTGAATTTATTAACACATTATCTTTATTATTAAACTTGCATTTCTTCCTTTCTCCCATCCTTTTTGACAGCTTGGTGGTTGACCATTTCCAGAAAGCCATAGCACACAGAATACATACAGTTGGTTGTTATAAGTGTGATAAGATAAATGGGAGTCTACATTTCCATGGGCTTTTTAATTAGCTATAATAATAATAATAATAATAATAATAAATACTACTTCGACTAATAATAATGATAATAATAATAATAATAATGATGATGATGATGATGATGATTATGATGATCATGTGCTTTTATGGGCTTTTTTTGGTTGTCTAGGACTACAGCACGTCTATTAAAATCTGATTTACAAACAAGCAGCATTACTGTCTCACCCTTTCTCCTGTTGTCCTCTTTCTCTCCCTCCCGTTTTCAATGTTATTGTTAATGAATCCAACCGAGCATAATGAAGCATCTCACCCTCTTACTCACACACATAATTAGATAAATAGCAACTTCACTCAGAAGTTGTCACGCACCCCTTAATCGTTATACTAGGTGCCATCTTTATTCGGAGAGTAATTTTTTTCTCTGCAGGATGCGTGAAAAGGAAAGAGGAAATAAAAAGCATAATTAATAAAAGAAGGAATTGCCTTCAGGTTTAATAAGCTCGGAGCAAATGTGATTGGATTCCTTGAACTAATTAATAGTTTAAATGTGGTATCCAGTCTGTTTCAGGAGAACTGCTGCACTTAGTAATGAATGCAGGACCAGTGTAATAAGTTGCCACTTCACGGAGAGCACATGAAGACAGATTCCAAAAGACCTGAAAGTTAAAGGGTTTTTTTAATGCTAGAAATGAGGGGAAAAAAGAACTCATTTAAAGAAAAAAAAAGGATCTTGCTTTGAAGAGCTAATACAGTTAATACACCTTGTCTCAAATTACTTTGTGAGATAACAAGCTTTCGCAATATCTCTTGCATATACTATTTATACACCATGAGAAAATACAAACGTTTTTTTTTTTTCTTATGGTGCATTAAGGCCTTGTTCACACGGGCGTTAAATTCAAGCGTTTTTCTGGCATTTGTAGCGTCCGGTGAGCGCGGATCAAGCGCCGAGGGGTTTTCTACACATTGGAGTGAATGAGAGTGTTCACACGG
>JAOVYU010000063.1:13345635-13362000 GCA_025674565.1 Synodontis membranacea | reverse complement strand
TTACTTTTATAATGATGTAACTCAGTTACTAACTCAGTTACTATTTGTGAGAAGTAACTATAACTAATTACTTTTTTGAAGGTACATGCCCAACACTGGTCCAGACAGAGGCAATAATATGACCTATGATTTTTCCTATGTGATTGCCGATGCTGTCAGCATGAGATTTTCCTTTTTGTCCTGATGCATACCTTATACTTACAGACTCTGACAGTGCTGTCCCCTGTTCATCAAAATATTGTCAGATATGGTTTGTCAGGGTTTTTTTTTCTTTCTCACTGAGGACACATGAGGACATAGGATATAATGAATACCTGAGCAGCAATTTCAGTATTTCATTACTGGAGCCTCAAATGGTTAACTGGGTTGTTCAAATATCCATGCGTACACCTAATCACTTTCTGTCCCCAGCTTATATGAGCACGTTATTTACTACACGTTCCTTTGCTATTACATAGGAGGCCTATTTTATTAGATTGATCATGTCAACCGGTGATCCTCTTCTGCAAACAGAAAGCAAAGTGCAGGGGAATGAGGCAGAACTGACAAGTCAAACTAATTTGCCATCAAGGGAAAGGATTTAATCACGCATCTACCGTCCAAGCTCCCCCCCCACCCCCCCCCGCTACTTACTGGTCTCTCCAGTCTCATATTCACTGTCTCTGAGCAACTCGAAGATGTCCACCTCCAGCTTGCCAGTGGTAGAGCGGTTGCTGGAACGGTTGATGCTGTCTTTTGCCAGCGTGATGGCCAAACGCTCCCCCCGGCTGCACTCCATGGGATCATCGAGGATTGCAGCTGAGAGGGAGAGAGACAGACAGAAACACGCAGAGAGAGACAGAGTGAGAACATTTTCCTCCTGTAATTTCAGAGGTATATGGCAAAATGCATCACGTCAGAGGTACTGCTCAGTATATTTACTGTTCTTATATGAATAAGGTATTGTGTATCTGATCATGATGATGAAACTTAATTGTTGGAAAAAAAAAAACCACAATCAAGGCAATTGTATTCTACACCTCAAGAAAGACAAAGTCCTTGGAAAAACTCATGAAAGACCCCTTTAGTCACACTGCGACTCTGTCAGTCTCATTATACGTAAAGCCCCAAGGGCCTTTCAGTCAACCTCTATATTCAGAACTCTGCCATGCGAACAGTGCTGGCATTGCAATCTGTCGCAACAAAAATAATAAAGTAAACTGAGAGTGACGGGAATGGACACTAAATTTTCTATATTCCTCCTGGACAGCCAATTATCCATTCATACTGTAAACTGGCAATGACAATGCATCAGTAAGCTTTTCATACATTTGTCAAGCGTTTCACATGTTTATAGCTTTGTCATAACTATGCTATAACTATGTAACTATGCAAACTGGTTAGCTAGGCCTAATCCTCCGGCCTGCTTTCAGGAATTGCCCCTCTCATTGCACGATGCACTTCCCATCAAGACTTGTGCTGCGTTCATGTCATATGTTTTGTTATTCTCTTTGTCCTTTTGCTTATTAGGCCATGTGCCTTTGTTTCGGTTTTTATTAAGGTCTTGCGTATACCCTGATTGTGTTTACCTGTTTAGTTTTAGTCCTTGAATAATTTGCCTAAATGCACCCTGTTGTGTCATTATTCATTGCAAGGTCTTATTGTGCATTATAAGCTAGTCCTGGTCTACTAATTGATCGGACAAGTGGTGTCCCAATAGTGCTGATATTTAATATAACAGCACTGGTACAATTCACTGTATATTTCGCTTTGTTTGTTGGCGTTTGCTAGAAAATAATTCCAATCCTACCAGTGGTTCATTCTGTTGAACCCATTACTACACTTACAGTACTTAGGCTGTCAGTCAGCATGTGTGTTATATGGCAACGTGCAACATTCTAGCTTTTTTTGGTCGAGGGGGCAAAAAATATACAAAAAAAAATATATATTTGTATATACTGTACCTGAAATGTCATTTACTGAATATTACCTTCTTGTTTATGGTACAGCTGGATCATTACCTACGTAAGGCTGAATCACTGCCACACTGATATTCAGTACAACCGAACTCTTGCCCTTACGACATTGTTTAATAATTGGTGTAAATTCAAAGCCCTATTTTCCCGTATATTTCTAGTCCTGTTCCCGGTTTCAACACTACATTTTTGATTATGGACTATCCCTATTTAACTTTGTCCATGTTTGTCTATCGTGACCTTAGCCTTGGACTCTGATTTTGATCCTTGGATTTGCCCCAGTAAAAGCTTTACTACCTCTCGCTACATGTTACACCTCCTGTCACAGGGGAAAGACTGGTGTACTGTAATTGTCCAAGGTCAGGGAGGAAAGCCGGCCCAGGAGGTCCAATAACATGAGGAATCTGCCCATTTGATCAAAATTTGTTGGTCAAGAATGTAGAATTTTTTTTTTCCAGGCCTAGAAAATTCACAGCTTAATTAAAGCCTCAATGGATTACCGATAAACTCGCATTCCAAACATCAACATCAGGTTATTTGGGGTGTCAGTATTTCACCTGCTTATATTTAACTGTTAAAATTGATCAAGTAGAATGAGATTGGCTGTCTAGCCCAGACATGGGCAAACAATGGTCCTCGTAGTGATTTAATCCGGCCCGCCGAAGGACCCCCCCCCCCTTCCCAGGAGGAGATTGTCAGCGAAAAAAATACGATCGGTACCAGCACAAAAACATACACCCACCCCCCCCCCCACCCCCCGTTCAGAGACTGGCCACGAAATTATACGATCGGTACCAGCACCCCCCCCGTCGAAGGTTGCTGTTGAATGTAAAAGACAAATGTGGCCCGCGAGTCAAAAAGATTGCCCACCCCTGGTCTAGCCACTGAATGATTATCTGTGAACTCTGCAGATTCTATAGACAAGACTTTTGTAGTTTAATCCAAATCTAACTTTTCACTTTTGAATATCTCGATGTAGTGCCGTAGTTAAAAGAATTTACATGACTCCAGCTCCAGCAACTGTAGAAGTCGAGACTGTAATAATAAATGCATATCAGATGGTTTTTAATATGGTATCTGTTTTTTTTTTTTAAAGGCCTATTGCTATAAGTATGCAGTGTAGGTGCCACTAAATAAAAGACCAAATTATTGCTTAAAAGAATAACAGGTCTGAAGCTGAATGTTGTATTTGCTTTGTCCTTAGCGAAGGTCAAAACATGGCAGTCTATATCAATCTACTGCAGTCTGAATGCAATCTTTTTTTATATATACGTGTAGACACCATAATAGAAAAAAAATTAAAAACAAAGACCAGACAAGGACCAGCATGGTGCAATTTTTAGTTCAGCTTTTGATTTCATACAGCTATTTTTTTTTTTCAAACCCATCAAAAACTAAACCCATAATACCACTGTAGGACATTTTATTGTCATTCAAGTTCCTACTCGACACGCTTCATTTCAGGATGATTCATTCAACCAGCCGTCATGTCATACGCTAATGACTAATGCCTTGCTCTTGCTAATGGCTTGTCTTTGCGTCTGAACACAGATGTTGGTTTTCCACTACAGATTAGAACCGCACAGGGTGAAAGAACCAGACACTAGCAGGGTGATGTTTCATTTCCAGGTTAATATAAACAACATTATTGTGATCTTTTGTGTTATGATCCTTTTTTTATTTATTAGTGTGATCTAATTTAATAGTGTAATGCACAACCAAGATCATCAGCCACAGCAACACTACATCACAATATATTCATGAGTAATCTGTCAGTAATTTAGTGTGTACCGACGCAGCATGACAATGACAACATTTTCAGCACTCAGACAGCTCCTAGGCTGGCATCCCGTCATTTGGCAAGTGATCTAGCTGAGTGTTTCTTACCCATATCATCAAATGGTACATTTGCTCCACATAGATAAAAAAAAAAAACGATCATTGCATCAAAGTTCAAATGATTTTTCCTGGATTCCAAAAGCTCCCAGGACTGATGGTGCTGTGAGTTTAAAGGTGCTATTGTCAATTAAGAACAATGTTACTAGTGCAAACAACCTGTAACACATCAGCAAATAATTGCATCAGCAGAAACGACTTCCGTAGCAGAGGGGAACAAAAACTTTGGAAAACTACAGCCTCGGAAGAAATGCTTGTCTGTGCTAACATGGGCCTCCTGTCAGTCTTTTTATAGACGCTGCCCAATGCCCCTTTACTCCAGCCCATCACAGTATGTTCAGAAAAGAAAACATGATAGAATCTGCTAAGCACCCAGCACAACAATACACTTTTATACTTTTTTATTGTGAGGGAAAAAAAAAAAACATGCCTTGCTTCAATTTTGACAAATCTGGACCAAAACATCATTAATACCGTATAACATTTATTTCCCAGCACTTTTCTCTGACGCCGTTCACACCTGAGCAGGTAATCAAGATTCTACAGATCTTCTTTCCCAGATCCAATGTTTATTTAAGAAATAGCTTTCTGTTAGTTGGAAGTCTTGTTTTGTGCCAAACCATGCACTAATGCAGAGGTCTGAGTGGACATCATCTCAACAGACAAAACCGATTTTGCCTGACTTTTTTCTTTTTTTTTTTTTTTTTTTGAATAGAAGAATCATAAAAATTTGAATCAGCAAAGATTACAATTTTAAAAACAAACAAACAAAAAAAAAAAACAACGATTGCAAAAAATACAAAAATAAGAACGCAGACTTTAGGTTAATGTGCCAGCCAGGCATTAAAGAATACGTCCAGACAAATGAAATCAAATCAATGAGCACAGAAACAGCTTCTATCTAGTTGCTGAATTAAAAATAAGAATTATAACGAGACCCATTAACTACAGCCATAGGTTCCCTGAGGTTTATTTACAGATAAGAAATTACAGTTTTGCTCCAATGCTGTATGTCAGACGGACTGTTCCTAATGCTTGCAGAGAGATTATTGTTACTAGGCACACATAGATAATGCTTTATGGTGAAAGTAACTGAATTAGAATGAAAAGAAAAAACATAAATTAGAGCTAATGCACTTGTGCAGGAAAACAGATTTTCTGCCGCCCATGAACATAATTCACAGAGGAGTAATTAAAACAATATTTTAAATAGCCATCATATCTGGCACTGTACTCTATTCATTAAAGAGTTCGATATTTTTAAATACTTTCCTAGCACAATTGCAAAGCCAGTGCATTGTTACCAAGCAGTAACGTGGACAAGGAACGATAACAGTGCTGAACACCAAAGGAATTTTGTGAAATGACGTGGTTCTGCACTATGCCGTAACCCAGGGTATATTGTGGTCCGTTTCTGCGACAGGAAGTGTGAGAAATCTGATGCTGGGCAATTTTCCCAGCTTATACCCCCCAGTGCTTATAACAAAGAGCGCCAAATGGAAACACTGGCCCTCTGCTGGGTATTGGAACAGAGTGCCAGACGCCAAACCAGCGGCATGAAATCAGACATCAAACTAATACACAGGGATCACCAAGAGCTGAGCAAAATCCCAGTACTGGAAAGAATTACAAAAGGGATTGCTGGGAATCTGCCATGACACAACGGTACTTTTTTTTTTTTTTTTTTTTTTAAAGGTGTTGCCCCTGGCTGTACAAATTGCATTCAATCTTGGATTCAACAAGGATGAATGGTAGTCTTAGCCTTTGATGCTCCCCTCACAGGCCACAGAGCATCTGATATCTTTTGTAAACTTTTCTAGCCATAATCTTCACTCTTATGTGCATATGCACGTTCATGCCCCAACAAACTTAACGTCGGCTTTCCGGAGCAAGATAGTCATTGGGTTGAAAAAAAAAAAGAAAAAAAAAAAAGTTTCAAGGCATCCCGTCTTTAACAGTTTTTAAGTAGTGACTATTGTTTGAAACAGTCATGTGGAAAGTAGCGCTTATCTATTGTTTGCCAAAGTGCTCTGGGATTTCAAATCCCAATGATGCCACAGCCATCCAACCAGAGTAACAACTGGCCTGTGCTCTCAGGGATGGAGGGGTGGCGTACTCTGTCTCCCCAACATTTACAGCAACACTAGTCACTCAGGGGCGTCTGAGAGCACAGTTCGAAAAGATGCGGTCAACTGCCGTAACATGCCTCAGAGGAAGCGTGTGATAGTCTTCAGACTCCCTGCCAAGTAGCTGTTGTGTGATAAGGAAGACTTGTGTGGTTTGTAACAATTGGCCATGACTAAAGGAGACAATTGGGGGAAAAGATAAAAAATATACTACGGGCAAAGTGTTATGTGTGGTCTGATCTATTCCCGTGAAAACAGGCTGTTCTTGGTTACATTTTCAAACTTGGTCTTTATACTCGTGTCTGCCCCCAAGACAAGATTCTAATCTTGTTCGGGGGACCAGTGTCATAATCATTTCCTTTGCATTCACATAGGAAAATTCTTCCTGGACCATATATTAGTTTGCAAATTGGTATGTATTAGGTTCGTCTCTGAAAGCTAAGGACAGAACCTTCTGGATGCATATAAGAAGAAATACATTTTAGCTATGCATGCTGGCACAAGACGTTTTTTTTTTGTTTGTTTTGCTGTTAGTGCAGGCACTTGTACCACACCAAAGGCATTTGTGTTTGAACGCCTTCTTTACTCCACATATTGATAAGGCGTTCCGCCTCTGCGGACCATAACAGGAAGCAATAAGACAAGTTGACAAGTTGAGCCACTCTTGGCCAGCTACCTGGTGATTGGTTGAAATGAATCGTTTTTTTTTTTGTTGTTTTTTTTTTCAGTTTTTGCACTTCACCGATTGTACCAGGGAAAAAAAGCGCAAGTGTGAAAACATCCTTAATGGCATGATTTCATACAGGTTTTCTCTTCTCAAAGTCTAGAAGTCTGGTTTGTGAGACTACACGGCAAGCACCGATGCACGCTAAGCCATGAAATAGTGTTGTGCACTGCATGCGTTTATATTGTTATAAATCATTTGCCATTTTCTGACAATGCTTCCTCTTACATCATCATCAGAATATACCAACTGATTTATAGTATACCATAACAATGCATCTGAAACAGCTTTATGCCAGAGTAAACAACTGACTGGATCACAATGCATGGTGTAGCTCATCCCATCTATCCTCATTCTTGTGCAAAGTATGCTGAAAAGAAAAGACTACCAAGTCTCTGAGACCGAATGCACGACAGAGGACAGGCGCTCAGAATATCTCACGACGAGAAGTGTAAAATGTATTTGCCGCATCGTGATTCTATTTGCTGTACTGTAATATTATTGTTATAATTACAATATAATATATTACGGAATTATACTTTCCACAGGGGGAACAGACGCCTTATCCATCACAGGACCGACACTGGCCTGTCTCTTAACTGTGCGTCATCTCCATTTAATCAAGCTGAGTGCCTGACCATACAGCTAATGGATTATTGCGCCACCTAGAACTGAATTAACTACAACATAATATGTTTTCCCATTTAAGCCATTTGATGTAAATGAACCATGAAGCACATCCAAACAGCACTGAGTGGCTGGGCAAACCAAGTCACATGACACAGTCTTATCCTTTCTGTCTGATGATCGCCATGCTCAATAAAACAATCCTACAGTGCTCTGGCTACCGAGGACATATTTTTGAAGATGTTCCTGTCTGTGCCTGTGTGTATTTATGTCCTCGTTTCACAAGTGTGAAAAAACCTCTGCTATAGTTTAAGGTGTAGAGGCATGAGATATATATATATATATATTTTATCTTTGACTGAACCTAAATCTTCCTGGGTTGACACACACAGCCATTAAGGTTAAGAGACTAGTAGACGTTACTGAGACATACTGATGTAGGAATTTTTCTGCTTGTGATTCCTGCTAGGGTTCAACAGAATATAACCCAGTGATGCTTCCTATATATTCCTCTTCTTTCCACAGTGGATCATTCATCATCTGCACATCTTATTTGGCACCGGTTTTCCGCTCGATGAGCTTCCTGACGCAACCCTCACCAATTTATCTGGGCTTGGGACTGCACCCGAATGACTGGGAGAATTCACACTCACATTCACACCAATTGGCAATTAAGAGTAGCCATGTCTTTGGATTGTGGGAAGAAACCCACATAGGAATGGAGAAGTGCATGCAAACTCTGCACAGAAAGGCACCATGGTCGACCTAGGGATTGAACCGGGGACCTTCTACTGTCTATACATGTTCTTCCTGTGTCTGTATGGGTTTCCTCCAGGTCCTCCAGTTTCCTCCCAACTCCCAAAAACTTGGATGCAATATATTGCCCCTCGGTGTGAATGAAAACAGTGCAATGCCATGCAATAAACTGGAGTCCCAACCAGGGTGTATTAACACTTTGTTCTGTGTTCCTGGGATGTGCTCTGGGTCCACAACCTCCCTGACCAGGATAAAACACTTACCGAATTTAGATGAATGAATGAATGAATGAATGAATACCGAATGAATTCTGTAACACTGTGTCTCAATTAGCATACCTGTGGAACATCATATTTTGAAAGTGCGTTGTCACTGAGAAGTATGAAAACATTCAGTACACTGTGAGTACCCAGATGGTGTACTCAAAACGGTCAAAATATTGAGTGTGCAATTCTGCACCCTTCTCCACCTCAATGCTTGCCATTTTGGCTACATAACAGAAAGGGAGGGACCACTAAATTTTTTTCAGCAAGTTGGAGGAGCGCATGTCATCCACGTTGATGGCGATGTAAAATTATTACGCACACAAGTGAGGACAATTAAAAACGCATTCGTTTTTAGAGAGGTAATCAAAAAAAGCTGGCAGATCGTTTCTGGAGGGTTATTCGATAGTCGCAGTCAACCAAAACGATCTGCCGGCTTTTTTTGATTATTTAATTGTGATCGGAATTTTTCAGGTAAGTGCAAAACTTGCTGTGTTCGTTTTGAGACAATGTTACCTGCTGAAATCTATGCACAAGTACAGTACTACAGTACACGGAAGCATTTGAACAGAGGAAAGGAAGTATGCGAACTGAGACAGCATAATTCTCCTGCAAACACATTACACGGGAAGTCTTTGCTTACTGTAGTAAAGACCTGTGACGATTTCTACCAAGAACAATCTCCATCTTCTCCGGGGCCTCACAGAACTTTCCGATATAAATTATAGGACCAACTGCAAAAACGACACGGGATTTAGGGATAATGAATTTTAAATAACCTGTAGTGCATTTGAAGCTTGCGTGACTGTGTCAGTGCTAAATCATTTACCTCCATAGCAGAAATGAAAAAACTGATTTATATTCGACTCCTTGCCTGCCTCCTCTCAGCTTTAAGAAAGGCCAGCAGGATACTTTTAATTACACTTCTTTTTACTAGCTGAGTAAAATGCAAGCCGAGACGACAAGTGTTTTCAGGTTTGGCAGTAATGTGTATTATGTGCGCGGTATTATACCTGAAAGACCTGCTGTTGTTGGAGAAAAGACTAGTTCACAGGTAAAAAATAATAATAATAATAATAATACTACTAATTACACAACTCACCCAGCATCGGATGAAAGTCTCTAAACACTTCTAAAAAAAAAAAAAACTAGGGCTGCTGGTAACTTTGAAATGTTAATTTGTGCTTTTTAAATGCACATTAATTATGTTTTAATGAAATGATCAGTGTTCAAAATAATCCACTTGATTAAAACCTTTTAAAGGTAAGTGAGTGCAGAAATGTTTGTTATGCAGGTCTCACTGGTTTCCCTCACAAGTGCTAACTAGGTTTTTTTTTTTTTTTTTTTAATTATTATTATTCCTTTAGAGCATAAAAGTGTACAGCCATGCTGCCCCGGGGGTGCCCGATCTGGCCTGCTCTCGGAATCTAAGCAGAGGCGGGCCTGGTTAGTACTTGGATGGGAGACATCCAGAGAAGGCCGGGGGTGCACACTCTGGTGTATGCCTGTGTGCCGGTCCCAAGCCCAGATAAATGGGGAGGGTTGCATCAGGAAGGGCATCCGGCGTAAAAAAACTCTGCCAAATTAGACTTGTGGACAAAAAGATCCACTGTGGCGACCCCTAGCTGGGAATAGCCGAAATGGGGAGGAGGAGGAGGAGGAGGAGAGCATAAAAGTCACGTTGATACTCTGTACCATTGTATTTTTTCCCCACGTTGGAGACAAAGGCTCTGACACAAACTGGTGAGGCATGAATAGGGAAATCATCCCTTATGGTTCTCATCAGAAAGTCAACACTCTGGATAGAGTATTCATCTTGAGTGCCATTTACTTATCTTTACAAAAGCAGCCCAATGGAGTTTCGAATCTCAGTCATTTGTTTCTTCTATCTCCTGTACTGTGAGGATTCAAAAGTGATCCAGGAACGAGCTGTGGGGACTTGAAGTACTTATACAAAGGACCAACATCTGTGGCTGAACTTGAAGGGACCTTCTTCAAGGCATCATTTTTCAGTGCTCCAGAAATGAGATAGACATGACAGATCTTCGCACTTCCCCTCACGAGGAGGGACGAAGCAAGCAAAGTTGATGAATAGGATTGTACCCTAGGCATGTAACAGAATACAAAGTCATCATTTGGCTCGGAACCGCGGCATCACGTGTTCGAAACTGATATACAGTAGATGCAGAGCTACAGCACTAAACGCATTTTAAGAACGTTTAAAATTTCAGCTCGTCAAAAAGCTCCAATCTGCGCGTTTTTGCTTCCTTTCATAACTGCATCAAATCAACAGGCTTCAAATCCAGTGAGAACTGCTGTTGATACCTATTAGGCATTTGGATAAGATCGCACACTCTCAGCTGTCAGTACTCAATCAGGAAGTGGCAGTGCACAGGGAATACAGAATCAGAGATAAACAGGTGCTTATTACTATTCTCTCCCTCACTTGGCATATTCAGCAGCAACCGCAGCAGCTGAAACATGATGAGATGGCCACATGGTGAAACCGAGGTCTATGAAAATCATAAACTCTGTGTGCCTCTCTCTTCTTATCTTACCGCCAGTAAACATTAAGCTAAGCTTACTGTACAAATCCCTGTTATGTCAATAGACAGCTCATACCATATTAGGCTTCATCAAAGCTAAGCACTAAATCTTTTTTGTCTCACTTTTCTGTGTGCCCCCCCCCCTTTCATATGGAAAGCACGATAAGGCACTGCACCAGAATAAATTCAATTTGCTTCACTTTCACCCAAGTACTGATTGTGTAATGGCCTCTCAGGAGGCTTGTTTGGACCCTGCGGATTTGTTACTCAGTCTGTCACCTCACACAGAGTCACTACAGCATCATGACACCAGCAACAGCAACATACTGCATCGTTATGAGGACGACAGCACCATTTATCAGGAATATCCCCACTGTCCACGCACACACACACACACACACACACACACACATGCTGAACACAAATGGCATGTTTCTCCATAGGGGCTTTTTTTTGCAGAGAACACATGACACATAGATTTCACGTTAAGCAAAGATAGAGACGAAAGAGAAAGTTAAAAAAAAAAAAAAAATTGGGAGGAGTCATCATAGAGAATGAGCGGGTAATGACTGAGTGTCTGCACCTGCGTGTGAATAACAATGGCCTATTTTTTATGCTTTGCTTCTTGCAGTGAGCAGCTGAAAGCCTGAAAGAGGGAGCCAGGGAGCAGCTGAACTTTGCAAATTAAGCGTTTTTTTTTTTTTTTT
This sequence comes from Synodontis membranacea, assembly GCA_025674565.1. Classification (NCBI taxonomy): domain Eukaryota; kingdom Metazoa; phylum Chordata; class Actinopteri; order Siluriformes; family Mochokidae; genus Synodontis; species Synodontis membranacea. The sequence goes on along the minus strand of JAOVYU010000063.1, from coordinate 13,350,400 downwards.
TTGGAGACAGTGTCCTACTGAGCATGTTAATAAGTTCTATATGGTTTCCATTCGATTTTTATTTCGATGAGTCAGCACGGACAGCATCCAGAATTAATACTGTGATACCCATTCTTACTCACACTCGACCTACAGTCTCCTCGAGTCTCCTCAACCCCCTCCAGGGTATATTATCCATTTATTTGTCAGTAAAGAATAGTCGAAAATAAATTGAATTCCCTCACTTTTTAATTAGCATATGCCTACAATTTTCATCATTTTTATAATAACTAAATTTTATATTACGATCGAAAGAAATTCTTTATTTTATGATCAGTGACGATGATTTGATTTTTGCACAAGCATAGAGAGCTTTTATTGGCTCAATGTATTACAAAACTACACTAAGCGTTTATGCAACTTTTTTATGCCTTTTTAGCGAAATTCAATAGTACAGTATACAGTGGTGTGAAAAAGTGTTTGCCCCCTTCCTGATTTCTCATTTTTTCCCATGTTTGTCACACGTAAATGTGTCGGATCATCAAACAAATTTAAATATTAGTCAAAGACAACACAAGTAAACACAAAATGTGGTTTTTAAGTGAAGGATTTTATTATAAGGGAGAAAAAAAAAATCCAAACCTACATGGCCCTGTGTGACAAAGTGACTGCCCCCTAAACCTAATAACTGGTTGGGCCAACCTTATCAGCAACAACTGCAATCAAGCGTTTGCGATAACTTGCAATGAGTCTTTTACAGCGCTGTGGAGGAATTTTGGCCCACTCATCGTCGCGGAATTGTTGCAGTTCATCCACATTGGAGGGTTTTCGAGCATGAACCGCCTTTTTAAGGTCATGCCACGCTTAAAAAAATGCATTGTGTGTGTACTTGTGTTGTCTGACTAATATTTAAATTTGTTTGATGATCTGACACATATAAGTGTGACAAACATGGTAAAAAAAAAAAAAAAGAGAAATCAGGAAGGGGGCAAACACTTTTTCACACCACTGTACATCCCAGTTCATAGACACTATTAAATCCATATAGCATAAAACATGTATTTTACTTTATATGGACCATTTTTTTTTTATTATTTAACTGTCCAGAAAAACATCTTTGGTCAACAAGCCACATGTTTGTTTTCTGATCAAGAAGCTTACTGAGTTACTACATACACTTTCGGGGACACTGTGCTTCCTTTTTTTTTTTTTTTTTTTTTTTTTTTTTTTTAAAGGGCAAAGGCATAACAAACCATTTACGGTGGCTGAGAAGCAAGCAAAAGCAAAAACAAATTTACAACCTGTCAAACACTTTTACCAATACAGAAACAGATTTATAAAAGCAAAAACAAATTTACAACCTGTAAAACACTTTTACAAATTCAGAAACACATTTACAAAAGCAAAAACAAATTTACAACCTGTCAAACACTTTTTACCAGCTCAACAAATTTGCAAGTCACAAAAAAAAAAAAAACGGAAAGGGTCATTTCTGGTGATCTGATACTGGTGGATGCCCGAGTGACTCCTTGCAGGCTGTATGCTGGAATAAACCTTCAATTCTTTTTGATGTTTGCAACAGATTCATTCATGCTTACAAAGAATCTGTATGTCAAATGATGTAGCTCTTGTTTTTTTGTTTTTTTTCCCCTTTATATCTCTGAGGTTTTAATGGTCTGACTTTTAATAGAATTGAATTATGAATTTTAAATTGCTTGGAGATGGCCTCATAACCCTTCCGAGATTGATGCGCAGCAACAATTGCTTCTCTCGGGTCATGGCTGATGTTCTTTCTTCTTGGCATGATGTAGACACACACCTACTGTACATGCTCAAGAACATCGAACTGCCAAAAATTGTATTTGTCTTAATTTTTGCGTGTGTGTTGGCTCACTTTCACTTTTATTTTTGATATTCTTTAATTGATTCCAATAATATAAAAGGTTGGGCTTCACAAAATGTTCTTGACGGTGTCCTTACAATATGAACTGAAGTCGATCGAGCCGAGGTTTACACGAATTAATCAGGATAAAGAAACAGGATATGAACATTTCCCCATAATTACGGGATTTTCATGAATACTAAATCTATTGTTTAAATGATCATGCAGATCTATTTAATTGTAAATCCAGCTTGATAAATGAGACCTATTGCCTGCTTCTATTCTCATAGGCATATAGGGAGGATATTGAAGAGCAGTACAACTGAATAATAAACTTGAAGATTAAGCGCTAGTGGAGCCTATGCATCAATCACAATACACACTCCGTCTACTCAGTCAAATAAGGACAGTACTTAATCCATAAGACTTCTCATACCAATACACCGAACACCGAACTCCATTTCACCCTCAGCCATGCAAAACACTCTCATACCGCACCTCCCACCTTCCTGTCTCCCGGTGAGGGCATGTGGCACATCAGCAGTAGACAGATGTTTATGCTAATGATACTTTTGGAGCAAAAACATTTTAATTGATCAGTGTATTGAGGTTTGTGGTTTTGGAGTTTTACACTGATATGTTCAGAGGACAGACTTATTAAAAAGGGAAATGTGAGCCTAAATCTGATAGTAGCCTGGACACACTGGGACATTAGGAAGATGTGCTTACAGCATGCCTCTGTGTTCTGGCTCATCTCTCAGCCTGAATGTTTATGATAAACTTTGGAGGTGCGTACTTTCAGGTTCATCTTGATGTTGCTCTTGTTATGTTTAGTTACCCATACTATTATTTTATACAGTGCAGTGCTCTTGTCATGCATTGCATGTTCGACATGTTTAATTCCTGTATTGTCTCGCACAGAAACCCTGAACACTGAAAACCTACGATTTTTAAGGATTTTTTTTTAAGATTCTACACTTTAGGTCACTAATTAAATTTGTGATATTGATCATGTTAACTCCTTTGTGCAAAAGGTCAGATTTCCCCTGAGTAGTCCCTTCCATTAATAGTGTTCAGATGACACTCGAATCGATTCAATCTAACATGGATCGTCGGGTTTTACCCAACTTGTGGAGTCCATGTCAGCTCCAGTGAAAACTGCCATTAAAGCAAAAGGGGGGAGCATGCCAAATACTGAACAATTCTGAAATTCCTGTAAATAAAGATTCTTCTGTTCACTCAAGTTATTTCTGATTATAAAATCAAAAAAGAAGTGAGCAGAATATAAGCATTTTCGTTAGTGGTCTCAGACCCCACAGAATAAAAAACAAATTGACACCTTGTTTTTTCACTATTATTTATTTTTCCCTATTGCTCTTAGTGATTGATATTTTCACTGAGCTCCAGTCTGAAGGATGACAAAGGTATCAGTTGTTGAGCTCCTATGTGCAGCGACAGAAGCGTGTTCACCCTATCATCAGGACGTCACAAATTCAGCTTCCAACGACAGCACGACCTCATGGCTGGGAGTTCAAGAGAGCAAAACTGGTTACTGTGGTTAGTCACTCAGCACTCATGGCCATCTTCATCTTTGTGAAGATAAGCATGATCTCATTACTCATGGTCATGTTCATCTTTGCATAAGAACGCAATTGACACTTCGTTCCAATATGTTTAGCTTCCTTGTGATGTAGCAGCAGTTTAAAAAAAAAAAGGGATCTGGTTGCTTTCTTCAGAGGGAACATGATATCCCTCATTCTCTCCATTTGGTAGCTGTCCGATAATAGGTGAGAGCTAGCTGTTGGGAAGGAATTGGCAAATGACCTAATTGGGAGAAAATAGAGTGAAAAAGAAAAGAGTAGCAGTTGTCAACGTGTGCCGTGCTGCTTTGGGACTGGGGATTTTTCTGGATGGGACAATGTTTAAGTGTCACACAGAAAAAGGCACATGATTTCGAATTTAAGCAGGCACTACCACACCTCCATCAGGCCGCCTATGAACATCCTTTCATCTTGACAAGGAAGAAAATGGCTTTGCCAGTCCGTAGAAGCAAATGGACTTTGTAATCAACAAAACAACACATTTTACACAGGCAGGTAGCCGGCAGGTGAAGGACATTTTTAAACAATGGTGTCAGCCCTTGAAATTTAAAATTCATTTCATTGTGCACAGCTTGGCTCGACTGGCAGGCGATGGACAGCTCTGACAGTGATAAGAATTTGCAAAGCTTCCCAACACACTCTATCAGATGCAGGCGGGGCACAAGACGTGAACCACAAGAGGAAAGTGCATACTTTTTTTTTTTTTTTTCACTCTAAAAATTACTCTGCATTAAATGTTACTTTGGAATAATCAGTGGAAACCCCTAAATGATGAAAAAAAATTTTAATTTGATTTTAAAAAAGGTCACAGAAAGGTAGAGCACATGAGTGGTATGAAGTGTATCTCTCTGTGGAGTTCATACCGAAAAAATGAAATAGACAGAAGGTTTAAAATAGTTAAAGCGGAAGCGTGTCTGATTTTGAATCATGTAACTAAAGTGGAAATGCTTGTGGTCTGAACTGGCCTTTACCTTCTGTCATTCTGTCTACATTTATTATTAACCTTTTGCCTTTTTTTCTTTTTCTTTTATGCCTTTTGTTCTCTGTATAAGGCAAGTTTTGGCATCTTTGTCAACTTTAGTTTGTCAAATTTAGTCAGCCACCAGTTCAAGTTCTCCCACTTAAAAAGATGAGAGAGGCCTGTAATTTCATAATACCTATAATACCTATACGTATGATACATAATCATAGGTATACCTCAACTATGAGAGACAAAATAAGAAAAAAGAAAAAAAAATCCAGAAAATCACATTGTCTGATTTTTAAAGAATTTATTTGCAAATTATGGTGGAAAATAAGTATT
>JAOVYU010000063.1:13306313-13316785 GCA_025674565.1 Synodontis membranacea | reverse complement strand
CATCGTTGCCGCTTTCCAGAATGTTAATATTTAAATTTCTCAGAGTCAAGATAACAGCGCCCTTAGTCTTGTTATCGCCCCCCTTATTTCTTTGTTTCATCCAGACCCTGTTCACTGATTTCTACCATTTGCATAATATACATAACCTTCTATTGCAAACTAGTCCTAGGATTTTTGTGTGATCCTTAACGGTGATCAAATACTTGCTGCGTCACGTCCTTGCAGGGTCGAGCTAAATTTACTCAAACAGTTGGAACTCTTGTCTGGTTGTGTGGATTCGCATTAAACCTGAAAATCATATGCAGGACAAGGTTCAGAGGTCAGATGCGAAGCTTGTTCATATATAGGGGAAGACAATGGTCAGATAACATTTTCTCAAGTACCATACGTCTGATCATGCTGAAATTTGGCATGCTGCGTATACGGTACGTGCTGATCGGTAAATGGATTGTTGATGATCACCTGATTATTAAAAGAAAACATGACAAATGCCTTTTGAAACACATAGTCCTGCCTACACAAATTTATGACAATTAGTATAATATGCAAAACTTGGAGCAGACCAGGATCACAGAGTGATGGAGCTCACGACGATTCTGATTTTTGCCACTTGCTCAAACAAGGTTCAGCCTGAGTATCTGTGGACACGTGACTGTACAGTGGCCCATGGGAAGTGCAGTCCAGATGTTTGGTGCCGCTTTCTGGCTCTGATGTGACAATAGCAATGATGGGGCACACATACAATCAGACACTTTTTTTCTCAGGAACTGTAAGTCTGTTCAAGATAAAAGTTGGTGTGCCGCATCATTCTCCTGTAATTAGATTATTATTTTTTTTAATTATCTCGGATACTGCAAAAACATGGCCAAACTCAGCCAATCAGATTTCATTACACATTTCACACAACTGGTATTGAGCCTTGATACAGTAAGCATGTTAATCTCTGGTGCCTTTATTGTTCTTTGTTACAAACTTCAAGGGGGTGGGGAGATCGTAAATTAGATTGTAATTATATTTCCACAATGGAAGCAGCATGGAACATCTATCCTTTAATGTTAAGAGGTAAGAGCTTTAGTGTCTAGAGTTTGTTTTTTTGTTTTTTTCATTGACCTGTCCTTGAGTGTTAATTAAAGATACCCTGAATTTATAATCAGTAATACAAACCAGTTGATAAAAATGTCATCTTCACTAACTGTTTTGCCCTGGTCAAGGTCATATTGGACCCTGGAACCGGTCAATAGGTAGGCTAACGAAAGTAGGCTATAAGTAACCAAAGGTTTTCTCCAGGGTCGTCCAGCCCCCTGTTTAGAGCAGCTTCTAAAATAATACTAGAGAGTACTCAGGCCTCTGCTGGGGTCATTAAAGCTCACATGAGGACAGAAGAATCTACGTGGCTGTCTATGACAGTTCCTTATGAAGTTCCAATATGAAGAACGATGGTGTCTTGGTGCAGGAGGTAGCATGACTGCCTTACAGCTCCAGGGGCCCCAGTTCAACCTTGAGCTCAGGATAATGTCTGTGAGTTTCACACATGTTTACATGGACAGGGTATATTCCCACCTTGGCCCAGCATTCTCAGGATAGATTCCGAATCCACCGCTACCCTGACCAGGATAAAGCGCTTACTGAAGATGAATGAATGAAGGAATATCAAGCACTGAACAAGGACAGGAAGTAAGCACTATTAAAGTATACACTGCTGCTAGCTGCATGTATCTAGCCTTACAAAAGATCCTCTATTGAACAGAGCAAGATGGAGACGGCTTTGCAGCTATCATTCATGCAGCAGCTCAATGTTCTCTACCCCTAATCACGGATACACTGTTATCACAGTGATTACTAGGGTTATGACTAACGGTATACAGATCCACTAAAATTGTCTCAATATTTAAACGCCCGACGTTATCAGCAACGATAAATGATTTATTGCAGTTAGCTAATCAAAGAGACGAGGCAGGAAAGGTGTGCATTCCTGCTGGATGTTCTTAGTTCAATGGATCAGATTCTTTGAACTGTCATGCTGTCAGTTTTTCAATTAACATCTGTAAAATGAATCGGAGTGCAATAGAAGTTATGCCCGGTTCAGAAGAGATTAAACCCACGGTTTTATAGCCGGATAATAAAACCTTCCACAAGTCTGTGCAAGTACATTATTGGAAAAAAAAAAAGTAAATAAAAATAAAGAAATAAACAAATAAATAAATAAACAGGAATCTGCACTCAGTAAAATACATCAAGAACTTGGCAACAACCTGTGCAGCAAACTTGAGCCAAATGTTTATTTATTCAGATTTATCACTGAAAGCCAATTATATTAGCTATTATATTCCTGAGCGAAAAAAAAATAGGGTAAGGAAGGAGGGTTTGTCATGCTTCCTGGCTCTGCCTGGCAGGGTGAAATTATTTTTCGCCTCATGCAGTCTGAAGACCAGACAGTGGCATTATGGTGGCGGCCGCCGTGCGGTGCCATTAAATACCAACTCCCGCATTTGTGTCACCAGCCTTTAATCTAATGTTCCTCTGACACCCAAAGCCTAGTCATAACAACTATCAGGACCCTAAATGAGCATGCACGAAAGCTCTTAATATTATTGACTGCTGAAGAAGTCAGTTATGAGTCCTTTGCCTAATTGAAGTATAAGCAAATAGACCTGCAAGATTAATGCGGTGGCATTTTACACTCCGCGTGGAGACTTTGTCCGGACGTTGTGCGCTTGACTCACGTCAGCTAAACCTGAAATTAGTTCCAGCCTAATTAATCAGCGCACAAAGATGACGGCCGTAAACGCTAAAAGGTCATTTTTGTAGGTGCCTTTAAAGACATACAAGATCAAGAGGAGGTCTTGGCTAATTGCATTTGTATGAAACTTTTTTTTTTTTTTTTTTTTTTTGTGGCTCAGTATGGAAAGAGGCATCAATAGACATGAGGCATGGTTGCCTAATTGCTGATCTGAGAGTGCCAGAGCTTGTTTGATGCAAATGACAATGTGGCCTTGTGTTCTCTGAGCAGAGATTGCTTTGGTAATATGCCACCAAATAAAGAGATCAATATGCTTGCTGCTGTTCCGTGCACAATCATTTAAAAACCCTGTCACATGCACACACACACACACACACACACACACACACACACACACACACGCACACACACACACACACAATATGCCCCCCACTGTTAAATCGTGAATATGTTTCCACTGCTCATTGTGATGGCACTAAATTTAATGTCCCAGATTCCGTCTTCCTGTCTGTCTGTCTGTCTGTCTGTCTGTCTTTTAAAATCTTTGAAACAAAATGTTGCATGGTACAGTAGTATTATACCTCATCTTTCCTTTCATCAAAGCATTAATACCGACACATATTCTGAGCACCATTATCTGAGTCTATTTAATTAGGCCTAATTAAAATGCACTCATCTTATTTGTTCTTAGTTACTGACAATACAAATCTAACCTCACTCCTGACAAAGTACAGAGATGTTGCGAGGCCGGTGCAGAACCCTGTGAATTCCATTAAGGGTAATTACAAGATTACATAGCAACATTACACAGCCCTAAATCATTTGGACCTTTTAGTGAGACTGAAGTTGAACTTACCTATTCTGAAGGAGAGCGGCCCACTGGTGGCACTTCTCACCCACATTGCTAAGAAGAGCAGAGGCGCCCAGGGTGCGAGCATCTTCTATGCCTCCTCATGGGTCCTGGCCCGGGGATGCCCCTGCTCACAGCCACCTGGAGTAGCGAACACCAACACACACCATCCAATTGCATGAATACAGCAGGAAGTCAGACCAATCTAATTTCCAGGCATAAGTTCATTACAGCCAACAGGAAATAACTTCATTATTTTATACTTTATTTCTATATCTGGATCAAACTGACTTAGTTACCTTGTTTCAGCGTAAATAATAATAAACTTTCCCCAGTGAATGCGCTGTCCAATGATGGATAAAACGGTTCAATTTCATTGAAATGATTACAAAATTAATTATAGTGGTAATTTATTTCATTTAGAGTTTGCACTTCCCATCACTTCAGTGACTCTTGTACATTGTATTATTGTTATCTGCCTGTGCTTCTGTAAAGTGAGGGGGGAAAAAAAAGGAAACGGCAAGTGTCAAGCCGCTAGATGGACGTGCCACACATTTAATACAGGAAGCGATTCCTGAGACATGTCACTACATTATCGCAGCGGGAAGATGACAGCTAGAAAACATACAGAGCCTCGAATCAATCCACTCAAACATAATTGTGGCAAATAACTGTGTGCTCTGTGTACAGTGGGCTCGCGCAGTGGAATACTAAATCAGTCGACAAGCAAGACCTGTACAGAGACCAATATTCATCTCTGCCAAAGTAATAATGCAAAAACATAAAGCAAATTTATTAGATAATGTCCCTGATCAGTACTACTTATTTGAGTCATATCATTCATACAGTAGTTTGACTGATTGCGTCGTGACTTGTGTTTGTAGCACTAACCAGGGAAGTAACTGAATTTTTTTTTTTTTTTCCTTTTTCTTTCTTTCTTTCTTTTTTTTTTTTTTTTAAATCTGATTCGGACTATTTGCTTAGGGCTGACTGTTTTGAATTTTGTCAGTGGTTTGAACCTATTTCCCAAGTGAATCCTGCCTTACAGAGCCTCAAAGCAAAAATCATATTTCCCTTAATTTTCTATACGAACTGGCCCAAAATTCACACAAGAAATATGATTTCGTTTATTGAGCCGCCAAGATATATGGCTCAGCGGCCACGTGAGTGTGTGTATAGCTCAGAGACACCAGCTCACCTTTCTTTCTACTCCAAAAAGTATCATTTGACTCATTTAAAAAAATATTAACACCTTCATTCACAGCACATGTTGTCCGTTGTTCTTAAGCCGTGCCCTAGCTTTGTAAAACATTCTGCTAGTGCGCCCAGCTAACTTTTCCTAATGTGTCTGGAATGTAACCAAACCAAAAAGTAAAGCTAAATCAAATGTACTAAATGACTACGTACGGAGTTCATTTTGTTAAGGAAAGACGTTTAGAAAATAGGTAACTAGCTTAGTCACATTAAATAAAAATCTTGCCACAAAAAGTCCACTGGTTTGGGACCAACTGTTTGGAATTCGGTTACGTTTCCTTAAAAAACAACTGCCAAATGAGAAACTGTAAACATCAATTGCTTTCTGAATTGTTTACCGAATTAAATGTCCCACACTCGTTCAAACTGTCCAGAAGCAGACAACCAAATATGTGAGGGATGGATGGATGGATGGATGGATGGATGATAAATCAGCAACAAGGCTTCTATACAGAATAACAGTTGAACTCCTATTTTTTTCTATAATAAGGCATTTGCCATTGGCTTGAAATATCCTTATTGTTAAGCTTTAACTTGAAACTTTAGGTTTTTAATTGGAGACCAGACACAGTTCTCTGGTTATGTGTTGACAGAAAATACAAATATGACGGTGAGCCTGCAGATAATGTACTACATCACATGTAGTCTATATCGAGGACTGCCAAAATGTTTTTTTGTTTTTTTTTTAATGAATATGTTCTCAGAGGGAAGCTGGGCAGTTTTTCAAGAGAGGCTCTTTGCTGTCTGCTTCTGTCCAAACACCTCATAGTCTTTTCATTTGAAACTCTATCTGAACACACACACACACACACACACACACACACACACCCTGGGATGCACTTAAAGGTGTCTTAGGCATGATTAGGTCTCTAATGGTTAAGTAGGCAAGTTCAATGGTGCAATGATTTCTTTTTTCACCCCTCCCGTTCCCGCCTGTGTACACAAAGCTGCGTCCGCAGGATCTGTGGTGGCCTTTACACTTCAATTAGAGTAATTATGAGCAAGGACTGCCATTAGTATTAGTATAGCATCACTTTCATCACTTTCGTTGCGACTACAGAGATCACAAGATGTTAAAAATGGTTTGCATTGATTAACTGATTTGCCTTACCGCTAGCACTACTGTTAGGGTTCCTGTTGGAGAAAATTAATCAACTCCTTTGGACTAATCAACAGCAGTGTGGTGTGAGTTTATTACACACAGCAGGCTTGCAGATTTTTAAACTTTTTCTTTCTCAGTCAGAACAACTGATGTCCTGTAAAACACCTCATCGTTACAGCCGTCTCCATGTCGTGTCACCGGGTCTAGTGAACGAGTAAACAAACAGTCATTTAGTTCAGAACAAATGATAAGGCCCAAAAATCTCCTTCATTCAGCTGAGGTTATAATTACCTCCGGTGAATGGAGGCTGCCAAGTTAACAATAATGATGATAATTATTTATCTTTTCAAACGTTTCATATGAAGCTTGGTGGAAAAAAAAATAATAATAATAATTAAACCGATGTTCAAGGCAGGGACTGGCGTAAAATCAAACACTTAGACGTTTTCTTAAATGTGTTTGTGTTAAAGGTGCTACGGTGTAGAAAGAGAGAGAGCAGCACTAGGCTTGTGACAAGGTTCAGACCAAGACCTACAGGGATGCTGGTGCGGATTTAGTTACAATTAAAACAAGAGAACACGGGCTAGAAGCACAACACGAGGTATACTTGAGATTAAAATAAACAAAATAAAGAGAATCCACCAACAAAGAACTGAACTATAATGACTATAGTGAATTAAACTACGAACATGCACAACTTAAGCTCGATTAAACTAACAACAGGACTAAACCATTTAGTGTTCATATGACAGGCGGGTAGCGGAGGGTTGATGGTGATGGGATGGACTACACGGGCAAACGTTTGGACATCTGACCGTCACGCTCATACAGTATGTGGTTCTTCACCAAGCGGTTGCCACAAAGTTGGAAGCATAGAATTGTCTAGAATGTTATTTATGCTATAGCATTAAGATCTTCCTTTAACTGGAACTAATGGTCTCAATATCCCTGTGCACAAAGCAAGATCCAGGAAGGTATGGTTTTCCAAGGAAGAACTCGAGACCACAGCCCAATTGAACATCGTGGGACTGCATCCCAGGCCTCTTCGCCCAACATCATTACCCGACGTTAATGCTTTGGTGGCTGAAAGTGTATGAATATCCACAGTCACGCTCGAAAATCTAGTGGAAATCCTTCTAAGTAGAGTAGAGAATATTACAACAGCAAAGGGGGACATGTCTGGAATGGAATGTTCAATAAGCACATATGAGCGTGACGTCAATTCTCCAAGAACTTTTGCCCTCATAGTATATTTCCAACCCACTTTGGTCAAATTAACTATTGGAGTCTCAGCTGACTGTAACGTAGGTACAGAATACTGGTTGAAAAGTGCCACTACACCAGCAGATTTTGAATATCAATCCCTTTTTGTGCTACCTATGTCAATCAAATAGTTTTTTTTTTTTCTCACTATGTGAAGAGTAATCAAGCACAAACAGAAATAAATGGCTATTTGAATACAGGGGTAACTATTTAATTTAATTTAAGTACGAGACAAAAAAGATGTCACACCATGAAAAACATACAGATCACATAATATCTCATAATGTCAAATTCATTAATTTCCAAAATGATAGAATGGAGACCCAGATAAGGCTTTTGCTTTACATTTTCAATAGCTGTCAGTGGAAAAGAAACCTAAATGGTAAATGGATCAAAAACATTTTTTGAAATAAATGAATTAAAAAAAAAAAAAAAAAAGTCTCCCGAGGGAAATACAGATAAGTACAAGGGACTTAAAAGAATAAAACACACAAAAAAAATCTGCAAAGCCTGGAAAGACTGCTGGCTCATTCTTCCTCCTAAATAAACACGGAAAACATCTATTGTATTGACCCTTTTCAGAAGCAGCCTGTGGCAGGAAGATACAATCTTTTTGCAATAAATGAACCTGCTTTACTGCTTTGGGGAAAGATGTCATGTTTTCAGAAGCAGCAAATTATTGGTCACAGCATCACCTCCCCTCTTATCACTTGAAATGTCACAATGATTAAAGACATGCTGGAATTGTGGTATATATACAGCTCTGGAAAAAATAAAAAATAAACAAGAGACCACTGCAAAATTGTCAGTTTCTCTGGTTTTACTTTTTATAGGTATGTGTTTGAGGAACGTGAACATTTTTGTTTTATTCCATAAACTACTTGAAAAATTTCTCCCATATTTCACATGAAATATTGTCACTCAGAGCATTTAACTGCAGAAAATGACAGGTCAGAATAACAAAAAAAAAAGTGTTTCCAGACCTTGAATAGCGCAAAGCGGTTAAGATCATATTCAATTTGAAACAACACAATACTAAAGTTTGAACCTAGGAAGAGTTCAGAAATCAATATTTGGTGGAATAGCCTTGGCATTTAATTACAGTCTTCATGTGTCTTGGCTCTACACCAGTCTTTCACATTGCTCTTGGGTGACTTTAGGCCACTCGTGGGACAAAACATACATTAGATCAGCTTTGTTTGATGGCTTGTGACCATCCATCTTCCTCTTGATCACATTCCAGAGGTTTTCAGTGGGGTTCAGGTCTGGAGATTAGGCTGGTCATGACAGGGTCTGAGATCTTGTTGTCCTCCATCAACACCTTGATTGACCTGCCTGTGTAGCAGACAGCATTGTCCTGCTGGAAAAGTCATTGTGAGCAGAAGGAAGCAAGTTTTCCTCCAGGATAACCTGGTATACGGCTTGATTCATGCGTCCTTTAGCCACGTTCCAGCCTGAAGCAAACCCAGATCGTCACCGATCCTCCACCAAATTTCACAATGGGTGTGAGACACTGTGGCTTGTAGGCATCTCCAGGTCTCTGATGTTTAACCATCAGATAACCAGGTAATGGGAAACGCTGAAAACTGGACTCACCAGTGGTGATGACCTCACTACAGTCCTCTATGGTCCAATCCTTACGGTCTTTAGCAAACCTCAGGCTGACTCTCCTTTGCTTCTCATGATGAAGGGCTTTTTTCTAGCTCTGTATGGCTTCAACCCTGCCCGGAGGAGCCTGTTTCAAACCTTCCTTGCCGTGCACTTAACCCCATATGTCATTTGCCATTCTTTCTGTATGTCTCTTGATAGCATCCTATGGATGTTGAGTGACATTTAAAGGAGCTGACGATCATCCCACTCAGCGGAGAGTCATTCTCACCCTCTGCCAGTCTGTAACTCTGTTGTCCCCAATGTCTGCTGCTTGACCTTGTTCTTATGAACTGCTGTCTTTGAAATTTTGAGGATGGAAGCAAACCTGACGCTCACCGTATCTCTCTGCCAGTAAAGCCTGGACTGAACCCTTCATTTTCTCACTCATTCCAATTCTATTTAAGGTACGACTGGCACTGTTTATGCCATCCAAACTTGCGTCGCTTGTGTTGAAATTCCACCAGAGACACTGGAGTGAAACGGCTGCTGTACATAAAGATCCTGATTTAAGAAAAAAAAAATCGAAGTGGTCCCTAAAGTTTTTTTCCTGAGCTGTATATACTAGAGCATCTCCAAAAAAACATGCAATATTTTCCATCAGTTATTTAAGAAGGTGAAAATGTTATATATTCTTGATATATTAAATATTAAGAATATTCTATGACTCACTACATATGAACTAAAATGTGTCAAGTATTTTTCTACTTTAATTTGATAATTATGGCCTACAGCTCAAAAAAACGTAATTGCAATTGATTAGAATATTTCATTTTGAGTTTGTGTAAATTACTTTTCAAATAGTAAAAATACCGTGTTTCTCTCAGTTTAGTTCAGTACACGCAACCACCATCATGGGGAAGACTGCTGATTTGACAGTCTGACAACCAGAAGACAATCATCAACACACTCCACAAAGTATTAATTGACAGTTGACTGGAAGGGACGTTTTTGTAGGTAAATGTACAGTACATGAGCCACACTGATAATCACAGCCTTGAGAGGATTGTCAAGAAAACTGTCACATTCACAAATATCAAGCCACTCCTGAATCAAAGACAATGTCAGAAGCGTCTTACAAGGAAACGAACTGGACTGTTGCTTAGTACTCTTTAGAGATGAAAGTAAATTTTGCATTTCATTTTGGAACTCAAGCTCCTAGAGTCTGGAGGAAGAGTGGAGAGGCACAGAATCCAAGGTGCTTGAAGTCACGCAAGATGATTTGGGGCTCCATATCGTCTGCTGGTGTTGGCCAACTGTGTTTTATTAAAGTCAATGCAGCTGTCTACCAGGAGATTTTAGAGCACTTCGTGCATCGGTTGTGCCAAAACTACTACCAAAGGGTTCGCTACGGTTTAACTATGATATTACTATGCTTCTCTGTGTTACTGTGCTTGACTGGCCAGATGAAGGATTGAACAAAAAAAAAAAAAGATTTTGTCTCAGCAAAAACTTTTTTCGTTCAATCCTTCATCTTTATATGTATATGATAACCACATCATTTATATGTACGTATATGCAGAGGTGTCAAAAGTACATACATTCTTTACTCAAGTAAAAGTATAGATACCTTGGTTTAAAAATACTCTAGTAAAAGTTGAAGTATTGACTCAACT
>JAOVYU010000063.1:13188350-13199192 GCA_025674565.1 Synodontis membranacea | reverse complement strand
ATAATTTTAAATATAATATTTAATATTATAGTAGCATTTTGTTTACGGTAATTTAAAATTTATAGAAGGAAATCCATATAATCAGTATAATCCACATGCTTGAGCTTGACAATATACCTACACATTTCCTCTTCACCATCATGCCCAATGACAGCATATGGTTCAATAAGAATCCATTAGTCTAGAAGTAAGGAACAGATAACACCTACAGATGTATTTTTAAGCATGACTACTGAGTAGGCCATGACGACTTCAATGAATACAATACTGCCACCGATCATGGCACGCGCACGGTACTATGCTCCATTAGAACTACAGAAAAGACCATTATAAGGTTATTAATCTGCCCACTGTTCAAGACCTACAGTAGTAGGCAGAGGAAATTATTGCTGACTGCCCATTCCCTGACCATCATTTATTTTCACATATTTCCAACAGTTCCTCACTATGCTATTACTCGCAAACAGTTAACACAAGTAATTAGGGCTGTTACAGTGTCATGGATTCCCTATTAGTCATAGTGTATGATTGGACAGTTCCCTCATTGCTGATTTTAAAAAAAAAATAAAAAAAAAATTTGATTAAAATACATATCTATCTGTTTTGTTTTGAGTTGTTTTTTTTTTTTTTTGGTATCCATTATGCTGCCTTTTCCCACAGACACCCTCTAGCCGTCTCGTCTGAATCCATCATATACGTAAGTGTTTACTGACTGCATCTGTATGAGACTAGAAAGATTATGTTCTACCTTCTATAAAATGACTAGCAGAAACAACCCCAGGCAGTATATACCCCATCCAAATTGCCATGTTAGTAAAGATTCCATTATGTCCTGTAAGAAAAGTGCCTTTCTTTGCACCTTTTCTTCAGTATAAAGAAACTCCAGGAGGTGCTCTTTTCTATCTGTTCTCCTGCAAAAAAGCATAACAAAAGCGAGCATTAGCTAAGTTTAAAATGCAGTATGATAAATTTAGACAGTGTTTAAAAGAACCTGTCAGAGCAGCGATGTTTCCATGGGGTTTGAGTAAGTTATTGATTTCCTAGATCATGTGACCTAGCAATGATCGGGCGCGACATTCATTAAACTATTACGATAACGGTTAAAGCAATTCAATTGAAGTAGTAGTACACCTAAAAATCTTCAGAAATCTTATCCTGCAAAATTTGATTTCTTTCGTTATACAAGGAGACTTTTGTACAAAGATTTCATAATAAATAGAGGTGCATCAATGCACTAACAATATTGATTCAGTTCATGATACTGGGTTGACGATTCGATTCAATTCTCTGAATGACTGTAGGAAGAAAGATGATGACTGAAAAGACTACTTTTTCATTTCTGAGTAATAAACATGCAAAAAAAAAATGCAAAAACAACATTTTTTGTCTATATAAAAGCAAATAAGTCATAAATGGCCACAAACAGAGGTCTGATATTGCTACCAAAATGTACGACAGGTAAGTTTTCTTAAAAATAAAGAACTCCATTCATACATTCTCCTACAGTAACTATTCTAGGGAAAATGATCAATTAAATCATAATAAGCTCTGCTGCAGCAGGCTTTTATGTATTTTAATCCGTCTATTAATACTATGATACGGTGAAACCGTGTCTTATTTCACAATAGACTATCATACTACCAAAATTTCAAACCATAGCAAGCCTACATACAATACTCACGACATAATTTTTTTTTTTCTTGTCTGATTATAATGTACTTTAAAACAATGAAACAGTATAACCGACCTTATCTTTCTGTTTTGAATGTATATCTGTGTGGCAACGTGTGAGTGTGTTTCTGCTACAATGGCTTTGGACATTGGACCACAAACAGTCTTGCATTCAAATCGCCATCAGTGAATAGTTGAAAACTTCAACAAAATAGACATTATGCTACAACTATAGTGAATTATATGCTACAAAACTCTTTCTTGGACCATGCACACACTTATAGAAGCGTGTCAATTGTAATCACACTTTCCGATGTCACCCAAATGAGGATGGGTTCAATTTTGAGTCTGGTTCCTCTCGAGGATTCTTCCTCTTGTCGGCTCAAGGAGTTTTGTCTTTTGCCCCCATCGTACAAACCATGAGACGATATACAGATTCAGAAGTTCATAACCTGATTTGATATAGCACTTCTGATCCTTCTGTGAAGTGATATACAAATTGAATTGAATTGAACTGAAATGAAAAATGAATTGTAAGAATACAGAACTAGATTTTAGTTCATTTTTAAAGGCACAAATGAAATGTAATTTGTCACTATTATCCAAAGAAAATACCTTGTATATCGTGTACATCAACCAGATAAAACTTGATATCGCATTATAACAGGAGCCAAATGATCCGAACAAAAAGTGATGTGCACTACGAGAAATACTAATCTTAGAATAGCTCGCCCCAGCTGCACTAGCCTGCTTCTATTATTACAGCCTTTCGATGTTCAGTAAACTTGTCCTGACAGCCTCTGATCATTAAGAGCGCTGCTTATCTGGCAGTTCCACTCCATGTCTTTGCATGCGGAGCTGTCCTCGAACCATGATTACATATGCAACCCCGCTGCACAGAGTCCATGGAAGCTCTGTGTGAAATCAGTCTGATGGCATTGAACAAGACTGCTGATTGCCTCACCTGGACAACCTCAAACAATGCTTGGGCTGAAACCATGACACTAATTTCATGCATGCCCTATAACTAAATAAAGCAACCCTGAAAGCTATGCATGATTAGAGAGCACCGTGAAGACCCAGTGTATTAGTGAGGTTATGCAGAGCACATTAAGTATGCCACTAAACCATGTATCATGTCCTCTAGAGAACTAAGAAATTTTTAATTCAGTAGATGAATTGAACTAGTAAAAAAAATAACGAACATGACAAAATATTACCGATCCATCGATGAAATTTTTTCAGCCTGACTTTGACACAAAAGCAGAGTGTACTGTACATAGATCTGAAGTGCCTCAGTGCTCAGTGCTTGCAGAACAGAAGTGCTCTCATACACAACAGTTTCTTTATATACTCAGTTTATTGCTCCAAACTTGTGAATGCCTTGGGCACGCAATTCATAGCACCTTGTACTCATTTTTAATGAGCACGCTCACTGATAATGCTTATGTCAGCTTTCTTCCAGTTCGCTCTTAAAGGTGCAGTTATTGATTCTATTCTTATATACTTTTTTTTTTAAAGCCAGCAAATATCTCATCATGGTCTGCTAGCTTTTTTTTTTTTTTTTTTTTTTTTTTTTAAATCTGGTGTCTGTACACAGCTATGAAGCTTTAAATGGGGAAACAACGAAAGTGGCTTGGACTGAGCCGCACGATACTATTCCAACCAATCTGTAACAGGGACAGGGGGTATAGCGGAGGTGGTGATGTCATTGTTGGTGTTGTTGCCTTGGCAATGCCCACGAATTTGGGGGCAGAGCCTCTGCAGGAGCACTGAAATAAGGTGTGTATTTGTTTGGCTATATGTTTGTCTTTCTCCAGAATTAATGACTCCCCCTTTAAAGATAATGTTTAACACCATAAAGAAGACTTTTATCAGTTACCTGTATTATAGGAACATCAGATTATTTTTTTTTTTCTGACATTTGCCCTATCATCCAGTTATGAGTTCGAATCCTGATGATGCCACAATCATCTGTGGCTGGGAGTCCAAGAGAGCAAACTTGAGAGTGCTCTCAGGGAGACGGGGCGGCGGCATCATTTCTCCTAATAAGTAATTCCCTATCAATTAAGCAGCAGTTTGAAAAGACACCATCAGCTGCTTTCATGTGCCTTCACGTTCATGTCTATTGATATCTATAGCTACACTATATGGACAAAGGTTTGTGGACACCTGACCATGACAGTATGTTCATATGTGCGTAGTTAAACATCGGAGTTCAGATTTAGTCCCCCTTTGCTCTTACAACAATCATTTTTCTGCGAAGGCGTTCCACTAGATTTTGGAGCATGTCTGTGGGAATCTGTGTCCAATCACCACATGAGCATTAGTGAGGTCAGGCACTGATGTTGGGTGAGGAGGCCTGGGGTTCAGCCGGCGTTTCAGTTCATCCCAAAGGTGTTCAGTGGGGTTGAAGTCAGAGCTCTGTGTAGACCACTCGAGTTCTTTCACACCAACCTTAGTGTACCATGTCTTAGAGCTAGGAATGAGCTTGTCATGCTGGAACAGGGTTGGGCCAGGGAAGGGAAATTGGAATGATACAGCATACAACAACATCCTAAACAACTGTGTGCTTCCAACTTTGTGGCAACAGCTTGGGGAATAACCCAATATTGGTGTCATTGTCAGATATCTAAAAACTTTTGTCCATATGGTGTATTTTCCAGTATTAGCAGATTTATGTCACTAATGTCAGATCTAATAGCAGTGTGCTGTAACAAAAAACCAAAAAAACGTAATTGAGCTTGATACACAGCAAAACTACCCGCAACAGCCTCACACACAGAACAAGTACCCTCTCAACTAAAAGGTAAGGAACATGTATCAACGTGGTTTCTTTTGAATGCGTATCTATTTCAAGATATCCATATTGTGCATTTTGTGTTATATGATTTTGTCAATATCATGTGGTAATGAATGTTGGTCTTGGATCAATGTTTATGAGTACGAGTAACTTAGTTGTACGGTACACAACTGATATAAAAATACCAGCATCAAAATCTATGTATTTCTATTATCATCATATTAATTTGTTCATATTATTAATATTATATATTACATATTATGTCATATTGTTAATACCCTTTTAAAAGATATAAAATATAAAAACGGCTTCAGATTGTCTAATACCAGCATGCTATGTCCTTGAACTCTTTTACCTGGAGAGTGTGACTAAAGCTTTTTGTTGGATTGAGACCCACGTCAATCAATGCTAATCACTCTGCTCCCTTTTAGAGACGTGATCAAGATGAAATGCACATCAATACATCACACAGATAAGGATCAGGTCTGAACGGCAGGGAGGCCGGCGATGGCTGTTTTCCATTTCCACTGGCATGAGACTCATTTGACTGCCTCGGTTGTTAATTTGCCCGACAATAATTGATCGTCCTCCGTCCATATAAGGGCTAATTCAATCCGTTAAGAGGATGGATTAGCAAACGGACATTGTCTACTCAAAGTTCAACGTGTGCGCGGCAACTGGAATCAGTTCTCAACTGGAATCAGTTCTGTTCATTTGAGAGCAAGGAAAACGGTAACGGTAGTCAGCGGCTAATCATAAGCCATACTTTAATCGCGTCATGGTGTTGGACAATATATATCAGGATGTGCGGTTCATAGCCTCATAATAAATAGATGCTAAGATTATCTGACTTGTGTTAAGCAGAAATTTTCACCTTGCACCCCTCACAATTCATGCCAAGTCTTTTGCATCGATAATGCTGGGAGGTCAATCACCAGGCCGTAACAGAAGTCGGTGCATGAATATGGAGATGTGGTTGCTCAGTATTTGACGCACAGACACCACGGTGTGAGCTTGATGATTGCAGTATTTGGCAGCTCTGTGCTGCATGTGTGATGTATGAGACGCTGCCTCCAGACTTGGTCTGATTGAACTGATTGTCTCGTTCAGGAGCAGCATCTACTGCACTGTCTGCAGTGAAGTGAATGAGACTAACATTCCATGCCTGGTTAAAGGATGCAGAATCACTTCGTCCTACTGCAGCAAGTCAGACATTCCCAACCCCTTTAATTCCTGTTCCAAAACGCAGCATCCTGCAAAGAATTTTAAAGCTTTTAAAAGGGTGTACTGTAGTGCTGCTCTTTGACTTAAAACACTGCAGTGCCATCAAGACCGCTCTGCGTCTGCGACGTTTTCTCAGCTTTTATTTTAAATGCTGTGGAACTTCACATAAATCTTTTTAAAGGTCAAGTCATTGTTTCCTCGCGAGGGTATTCGTTTTTGAGGAACATATTTTCTAGGTAATATGGTACATTTGGACAAGACAAGTTATTTATAAATGCAGAACTTCTTATTTAGTTTGAGTTATATATATTTTCAGAGCAATTATAGCTCTGATGCTGTCAGTTGAATAAACAAGCTGCAGTTCCTTGACAGTTTTTTGGAAATCGGAGACAGCCAGTGTTCCAGCCTCTGGCTTCAAACCTCTGATGTGAAAATTAATAGAGGACAATTAAAATAAATGTTTTCAGGCTGCAGTGTTTGCATTCTGTGACATCCCTGATTTATGATGTTAGTATTTTAGCGTGAAAATGGTAATGTCAGCCACAATCAAACGAGAAGGTATATTTGAAAGAGGCCTTAAAAGTTCCTACCCTAGTTCCTATGAAACAGTAGTCTTTGTATCTGGGTGAGCAAAGAACTTAGAGGCATGAGTGATGTGGTCATTGCTCTGAACCTTCTAACTCCCCTAATTAATGATGGCGACTCGGAGAGAGACAGCTATCACGGTCCGGCTCTGTGAATCTAACTCCCTCTGCTTTAACCAAGAAGTCAATGACTGGAATTTAATCAGCTTTCACAAAGCTGAGGGATGCCCCTGAGCCCAGTGGTTGAATTTGTGAACTCAGACATGTTCTGATTTCTAATTATGGAGGACCACAATGGCGGACAATGAATATTGTTCTGATAATCTCCTATGGCTAAAAAAAGGTTTTCACTAATCTGAAACGACTGAGAGTGAACAACAGCTCCGTCATTCCTCCCACAGATCCAACTCAGACATCATTGCTGACCAGAATTCACTGTGGAGCTAACTAGAACGCCTTGCTCTTTTAACAAGTTAACACAGAGCACAAAAATCTGCTGTTGGTGCACCAAGGTGTCATCCTGACAAGTAAACCTCAGGCAGTGCCGAGCAAGAAGATGCTGCAGGTTCCTTTGTCTAGCATATGATTTTATAACCATTGCCAAGAAGAAAATTTGCTTTACCATGAGCTCGACCATACCTCCTTTCCACCAAGAGGGAACGGGTTCCGTTCCGGTTCAAACATGAAATTCTGGATCGTCTGGAGCATTTCGAAACATAAAGTTGTTCAGAACCTGAAAAGTTGGTTCCCAGCTTGAACCAATGAGATTCCTGATGACATCAGTGGGCGTGTCTTTAGTTTGGAGAGGAAGCAGTGCGCAACAATGGAGAACACAATGGAAAGGATCAGACAGACCACTATCTGCAATAACAGATCAAAAGTTCACAGGTAATCATTGTGATCCTTGTCACCTTGCTACTACTGTTTACTTTTTCCGTGCATTGTACAGCGCCCTCCATTGATGATGCATCCATGATTACAATCGTTCCCCTAAAAACTGGTGGAAATGCAGGCTGGTGTGCCACCTATCACCAATGATCAAAGAATCCTGAACTTCCTGAATCCTGAGCTTCTCCAAACAAACAATTTGCCTGCATTTGCCTACAGCTTGGCTGGCATAAACGGGTTAGAAGACATCAATATTAAGTTTCATTTTTGGCAGTCACACCACATTATTTGCTGTTAACTAAAATTATGAAGCATTTTGGAACCGAGTTCAACAGCACTACCTTTATAGGGCACTAATTGAAATACTTGGAAATTCAAAAATTCCCCCCTAGAATGTTGTTGGAGGATATATTATCAAAGTTTTTGAAAATCAAGTCAAAGTAAAAAAAAAAAAAAAAAAAAAAAAGGATTTTGCAAATCAAGGTCAATAAAGTTACCATATATGGTTCCTCGCTGGTCTACAGGAAAAAAAACTTTTTCCAAAAACTGTAAGATAAAACACTTAAACTTAAAGGAACATTGACTTATTCACAAAATACAAAATTCAAATCCATGTGGTTCTACAAGGCCATTTTGAATGTCTGCTGAAGTTACCAAATATGGTTTCTTACCCTATAAAGGGTTAAAATTCCTCCAGGATGAGACATCTTGGCTCACCTTGCCTTTTGTTTATAGCCCCATTCAAATTCTAATCCTGGGTGATCTCCCCCAGAAGGCAAATTACCGAGCTTGTGTTGTATTCATTGCTGTAAAATATTACATGCCTTCTCCCTATTTGGCTACCTCGATCAATGGTGGCAAAGAAACTCATGTGAGACTTCTGGGAGACTTCCAACAGTCCCCTATATACCGCACTGTGTAGGATGCCACAGAGTGCCTCACTCCAATTTTTTAATGAGACAGTATTCAACACTGCACTCACATACAGTATTACCATGAATATCATGATATACCACAGACACCAGGCTTACCTCTAAACAGGCCCAAAAGAGTGCTCGACTTGTATAAAGAAAGAATAAAAGCCGTCACAAAGTGAAATATTGACATTTTCTACAACTGCACGGTTCTGAACACTACAGTACAAGGTTCCTGAAATGATTTTTTTTTTTCACCTCTTGTATGTATCTCAGCCAGAAGCAAGGTTAAAACACACTGGTTACCCTCAAAAGTAAAAAAGGAGAAAATTACCTTTAAAGATTCCATTCCAATTTAGCTGCGAGACACCAACAAATGAATTGTCCAAAAGTGAATCATGAGAAGACTACTGTATGATTTTATTCTGAGATCTTTATGCCAGTTTTTGTATGAGCCTATAAGCCTTTATCTCTCTTCTGATGATGATGTAATGGCTCTGGCGCATGACAGACATTTTGACAGCTCGCATCTTACTATAAGTTGATATAAGTGATACGCTTATATATAAAAAAAAAAAAAAAATTGACATTTATACGCTCGGGGAAAATCACACTTAGCTAGCGAGGTTTTAGGCATATTTTGTCAGAAATGACAATTTTTTTTTTTTTTTTTTTTTTTTTTTACCACTAGCTTTGTTGAACTCCTTGGCCTCTTACCCAAGATGACCTTTGCTGGAAGCCAGCACGGAGAAGATTAGAGACAGGGAGAAAAAGACATGCTTCCAGGTAATTTTAGTGAAATATCATTTGCATTACGTTTGACAGAATTCAACCACAACTACAGCCGACAGGACGGCACGGTGGTGCAGTGGTTAGCAGTGTCACCTCACAGCCAGAAAGTTGTGTGATCCTGTCTGCATGTCTGCATTCTAACCCGTGAGTGCGTGGGTTTCCTCCGGGTGCTTCGGCTTTCTCACACAGTCCAAAGACATGGAGATTAGTTCAAGTGAGTACTCTAAATTGCCCAATAGGTGTGAATATAAGTTTGAGCAGTTGTTCGTCTCTGTGTTAACCCTGCAATGGAGTGACGACCTGACCGGGGAGTAGCCTGCCTATTGCCCGAAGTCAGCTAGGATTGATTCCAGCTTCCCCACGAGCCTGATGGATAAGCAGTACAGCTAATGGAAGGATGGCTGAATGACACACCATCATATAATTCACAATTGTCATCACAGTCAGAAATAGGTCCATGTTTTTTTTTTTGTTTTTTGTTTTTTTTTACATGTCCTTCTATCTTTTTATACCAAAATCATCACCCATCAGAAAAATCATACATGCCAGCATATTAATAGTCCATTTCATCGGGTTTGTCTTTCATGCACATTTTCAGGCCATTTTTGCCTTTATTGGCATCTCATATTCATCACCCGACAGTCATATCTCTGGAATAAAAAGCCTGTCTGGCACACTGTGGGCTTCCTTTTTAATATCATTTACCTCATCTGTGTCTGGATCACCAAGGTGAAGGCTCCAGCTATATCCCAGAAAATTGTTTCTATGCATAATTTTCCTCACATGAAGAGCTTATCACACATAGACCACCCTCCAGTAATCCTGCAAAGCATACACATGGAACCATGCTCAGAAATATGCCCAGTTTCAGGAATTTGCTACAGCTACTTCGGAACTGATCAACCAATCAACCATTCAAAAAATTAATCAATCAGAGGCCTTCGCGACACAAAACAAGACATAAGATGCTCTGCACTATTAACTGCCCCAGGAACTGGCAACTCTGCTCTTATCACAGGGCATGTGATTTCAGCAAACAGAAACAGCAATGCCACTGAAAGGTACGATCAATATTAGCGTTCGATCAAGCACATCAATCCTTGCCAAAAGAATAAAAGAAAATGAAATGATAAATGCACAGACCTGAAAACTCGAGTCAGCAACAAAATCTGATAATATTCAGTATTGCAGAGCTGCGCTGTTTGCCACACAATTCGTCTCAGAAACGCTTGGTGCTGAAAATGTAAAACGCAGACCTTACGCACAGAACTATTGTATAAAAACCAACCTAGAGGCCATGAGTGATGATTGCTCACCTTCTTTACTAGCTCGATGGAAAAGATTCTGAAACCCATTCCAGTGGAATCCATTATACCAGTAGTCCATTGTGAAAAGTTCCAAAGAATATGCTTTTCAAAACCTGGCATAAAAGTGTTAAAAGTACTTTTAGCATTATGCCAGCTCTATCAAAGTCTCTTTAGTTAAAAAAAAAAAAAAAAAAGATTAACCAACATAACTTGAATACGTTAAGTGGCCATAAAAATGTCACATTCTTAAACCAAGGAAATCAGAACGAGCCAATATCAGATCGTAGGTTCTCAACGCAGCTTATTTATTCAGGGTTTTTTTTTAAACATTGTGTCAACATTACGATGGATTTACTAAGGATCCTTCTTGATGGGAACAGATATAGTGGCATAGCTGAGCTTCCTTAAAAAAAAAAAAAACAGTTAAACTTCTCAAAATCATCATTACTGATTCGTTGTTTGTGTCCTGTTTTCTTCTATTTCATTAGTGGCCCAGGTTTTGAATGTTTAATCTTTCAGATCAGAATATTTCTCCTCCTCCTTCCCATTTCGACTATGCCAAACTAGGGGTCGCCACAGCGGATCTTTTTGTCCACACGTCTGATTTGGCAGAGTTTTTACGCCGGATGCCCTTCCTGACGCAACCCTCCCCATTTATC
>JAOVYU010000063.1:13156296-13166404 GCA_025674565.1 Synodontis membranacea | reverse complement strand
TCAGTGAGAGTGAGTGTCAGTGAGTGAGTGAGAATGAGTGAATGAGTCAGTGTGAGTGAGTGAGTGAGTGAGTCAGTCAGTCAGTGAGAGTGAGTGAGTGAGTCAGTGAGTGAGTGAGTGAGTGAGTGAGTGTGAGTAAGTTAGTGGCTGAATGAATCAGTGATATTAGTGATGCTGAATGAGGGAGTATAACTGGATTGGTGTTTGTACAGGCACTAAAATGGGACCTTGCTATACAAACTTCCTAAATTTGTTGAGTGAACACACATACACACAACCTCACTGACCTTCACACAAATTTAAAAATTAACATTTTATTGCTGTTTGTATTGAGTGTTATTTCAAACGCCCTGGCAATGCTGTAACAGCTGTAATGCCCATGGTAATGAAGCTCATTAAACTCAATTGTACTGAATTGAATCCTCCAGGTGCTCTGGTTTCCTCCCAGATTCCAAAGACAGGCAGATTAGGTCAATTGGCTACTCTAAATTGCCCATAGGTGAGAATGGTTAGTCTTTGTGTTGGCCCTGGATGGACCTGTCCAGAGTATACCTCGCTTCATGCCAGAAGTCACGTCGGATTGGCTCCAGCTTCCCAGCGACCAGCAATGCATCAGCGGTATAGAAACTAAATGAATGAATGAATTCAGTGAGTCCATATAAAGTTGAAATATATCCGCATTGAAACTATTTCTCTCAATCCCAATTCAGTATCTTGAAATATGTATGTACAGTATTTTTCTACTTGTTCTCAGGGCTTTATATAAATTCGTGAAAGACCCTTCATGTTTTCCTTCTAAATACAGATGCTTAAACGACGTTTAGGCATAATCATCCCTGCTGAAGCTGGATTGAGAACTTTTAAAACAATTTTCTCAATGCACTGGTCAAGAACTCGCCCGCTGATATTATTTGAAAACCTCAGTGCAAATTAACACCAAATTGCACTATTACTCCCAGATACAGCAAGACAGACACTACGGTTCGAGTTTCTTTTTCAAACCAATTTGACCTCCGCAGCTAAATGTTTAAAATGGAGCTGAATTTCAGTTGCATTAGATGTCGCTTGCCACGCAGTTTGAGGGGAGTAATAGAGGACTAATAGCCCAAGCAATCTCCACTTGAGCTGTTGAACATAGAAAAGATTACTGACATCAGAAATTTTGCTTGGTTGATTTTCAGCATGCCCTTGCAAAACAGTCATGGACTGATTTTCTGAAAGTCGCGCATCCTTCTGCAACAACGGTAACAACAAGGACGCGAAGACAGTTTATTGTATTGGCAAAGCCAGTTTGGACAAGCTGTAGCGACAATAATTGATGTGTAATATTTCTACATCATCTACACAACCTGACAAAGAGAAATGGGCAGGAGATAGCTACTGTCTTTACCACTTCAGCTGATTGACTAACAGCATCATGCAGATCAGACAGCACATGCTGAAAGAAAAAAAGCTCAAACATACAGCGAAACCAAAGATTTCCAAAACCATACAGTATCTGCCTGGATCAAGTCAACCTTTAATCAGATTTGAATATGTCAAGAAATAAATGTCAAGCGGTATATAAAGCACATATCTCTAATCCTATCTTGAATTGGAACTGCTATCAAATGGCTTTTTTTTTTACTGGGGAGGGGTGCTATTGCTGTGAGGCTTTCAAATGAACAGAAAATCATGTCAGCTGGTATGTAAATACCATAATTGATGATGATGATGATAATGAATCAAAATAAATTTAATCTTAATGAAATAGTTGGTGGTTACAATAGTGTTGACATTTTACTTCATTTCTTTTCAGTAGTCTGTCAATCATATCCCTTACACACACACACACACACACACACACACACACACACACACACAGATCCTACTATCCTTATGAGGACCTTCCGCTGACATCATTATTAATCCAGCCAGTTATTCCGATCCTCGGGGGGACATTTGGTACCCACCAAGATATAAAACAAACCCACATATACATACACTGAAATGTCGCCCCGTCGGCAAAAATATAAGTTCATTAAAACCCAGAAAGTCTATATGACACATTCATGTCTAAATATGTGTCACTCCTCAGAGCAGGCTTTAATCAAAGCTGAGCTGCTGGTGCAGGAACAGGAAGAACGGAATGAAATGTGACTGCTGGCAAAAAAAAAAAAAAAAAAAAAGCAGCCAGACTCTTGTTCTGGTCATGACAAAATCCTCCACCTCCCTGAATGCTTGCTTCATGTCTAGATATCCGCTAAATTATGTTCACGCTGCTCTGCTTTTAAGGGCGGACCAAGCTTCTAGTCATATCTGATAGAGACAGGGATTCAAGCAACTGTAACTAATGAGAGTTTCATTCATGCGCCCGTCATGAAGAATTATTCCTGATATTATTGCTTAGTTTATTAGCGGAAAAATCTTCCAGCGACACACATGTACAATGTACAATCCTATTGGTAGACTGATTCAAATGCTTGGAGCAAAACTGGCCACTTTTCTATCCTTCATTCATTTGTTCATTCTTTCATCTTCCGTAAGTGCTCGGTGGATCCGGAGCGTATTCTGGAAATACACCCTGGGTGAGATGCCAGTCCATGAAATTTAGTATAGTCAGTTCACCTACCAGCATTTTTTTGGAGGTGGAAGGAAACTAGAGAACCCAGAGGAAACCCACAGATAAGCAAGGAAAATATGTGAAACACCAGACAGCCAGGATAGAAACCAAAGGCCCTGCAGTTGTAAGGCAGCTATGCTACCTGCTGTACCATGGTATTGCCGTATATTATAATATATAAGAACCTAGAAAGTACATGTAATTTTGAAGCGTAAATTGCTGCAAATGATCACTTTACTTCTATGCCAGCTATCAAAGGACTATATTACAACGCAATTATAGTAAGTATACGACAATTCCGTAAAATGGTCCAAAATGACATTCTCAGAAGAGCACGTTTATTTTGGTACTGCCATAAATGGGACGTGCTACGTAAAGGCAACCCTATATTCTGATGAACAAAAGCTCAATCACAATTTTGGTCATGATGAATCGAAGGAGGCAGCATCTGGAAGTTCTGCTGATTGAACTGTAGAGAAGTACAGTACATCAATACTTTTAAATGATTTTAGACCTGTTCCGTTCCCTTGGTAACGATGGATAGCTCCATAATAAAGAGCGAAAATGGAAAAAGGCAGGTAAAACTGGCATTTAGACACTGAATGGACCTTTCAGAACAGGGTGTGATTTCAAGTGAAAATATCAATTCACATACATACTGTAAGTAGAGAACGTTTTTAGCCGGGAGAAAAAGTTCTGCTCAGGGGACAAGCAGCTATACTTGTTTAATGAGGTTTCTAGCTTCATAATGCTGTTATTTTATTTTTTTTATTTTTTCTTTTCCTAATCAAAATGTTGCCTGACATGACCAAGATGTGAAGATCAAATGCCATGCTGTTGACAAGGACAAAGGCATGATACTGAGTCACGATCCTGAAGCACGATCCTCAGCTGCCCACCATCATGAATGACTTCAGCCTTTCTCTGTCATTTCCTCTCCAGATGGAGTGATCACTCACCCTTGGTGTCAGCTGATGCATTAATAAATCTCAATTTATTAAGACCTAGAGGAAACCCACACACACACACACACGGGGTAGAACTTGTGAAACTCAGTGACAGTAATCCGAGCTTAGGACTCACTCGGTTAATCTCTGTTCGCGGTAATTTCGGGTCTTTTGGCTGAATTTCTTGTCATTAATGTCTTTTTTGTTAGGTCAAATTTGAAACATTTCAAAAACTTTATCCATTGTCATGTGTACAGAGTGTTTTAGAGCTCCGCTCTGTTTTGACAGTAGGTTTCTGATTACAAATTGAACTGATTAGTCTTACTACAGTAGTCTGTCTTGCTACAGTATGCTATACAACTATCCAAAAACTTGGATCAAATTGTGAGAAAACACACTTAGCTACAGTATCAAGGTTTTAGACATCTTTAATCAGACTGGCTACATTTATGGCTGCGTTTGTTAAATTGTTTCCTTTTCCATCATGCCGTCAAGCCAAATTAAATGTATATAAAATTTAGATAATTTTTTTTTGTCTTGTGAGACAAAAAAATGAAAACAAATAATAACCATTCAAATCCTCAGACACTTGTCTACCTGTAAAAATATTATTACTTTGGTGTTTCACAGACACTACTGAAACAGTTCAGTTCCCTTTTTTTACCCCAGAACACTCTTAATGATCCGGTAATGAGCCATCTGTCATTGTCATTGTAATTAATCTGCTGGTATTTAGTAGCTAATGAAATGCTCTTGTCTTCCTTTTCCAGACCCAGTGCACCTTTCACGATAGATGACATGACAAGGTGTCTGCCACTTGTTTACTTTTGGGTCTGTTTCACTGTCATTTATACGACGATCATTTTTATCTGATTATTACCTTGTTATTACCATCAATGAAGAGAAATAAAAAACCCAGCAGGATAAAGGATGGTACGAATAGTACAGTGCCTTAACTGACAAAGGGTTCTCCTCTGCTTCTGCAAGCAATAGCAGGATTAAATGGACTGTGATGATTCTTAGCAGATGACTGGAGAAATGGTGTCTGTGTGGACTGGAAACTCTTTTTTTTTCACCATGAGTGAAAATTAAGTGGAAGGATCAACAGGCGTGCCACTTCAGATGGATATTGAGCTGCCACATGCAATATTTCACAGAAAAGGCATTACTGGCCTGTCTGTATGACTTCCTGTTCGATCCTGTTCGGTGTGAAGACTGTAATGTCCCTGAAGAGAATAAAAGGTAAGGTGTCTTTCGCACGGTGGAAATACATGGCTCTTGTGGTACTTTTTACACAAGAAACAAATGGGCTAAAAATGATCACCAGTGCTCTTCGTTTAGC
The DNA here is from genome assembly GCA_025674565.1 of Synodontis membranacea. Taxonomy (NCBI): domain Eukaryota; kingdom Metazoa; phylum Chordata; class Actinopteri; order Siluriformes; family Mochokidae; genus Synodontis; species Synodontis membranacea. Next base: position 13,161,513 of record JAOVYU010000063.1, on the reverse strand, counting down.
TGAAAATTTTACTGAATCTAAAATTCTTTGCTTTAGCTATTTGATATGTATAGCCTGTATTAAATTCCATTTGCGGGAAATGAGGGTAAGGATATGACAAAGCAAAATGCCAGTAAACTGGAGATTAATGTACTGGGTTTGTGTGCAGTCTCCTGCTCTTTGTTGTGCACTTCCGCCTCATGAAGTGCTTTAATTATCGGCACCATTTGCTGTCCCTGTTCAAATGATTGATTTCACAGCCTTATAGATGAAGATGGCTAAGCAGGCAATAGCGGGTCTTTATAAGTTGACATGAAGATGGATGGATGGATGAATGGATAGATGCATGGACAAATGGATGGATGGATAGATAGATGGATAGATAAATATATAGACAGACAGACAGACAGACAGGCAGGCAGACAGACAGACAGAGAGATAGTTGATTTATTTAAACCTATTAAGCTTATTTTAGTTCCAGGCAGACAGGAAGATAGATACATAGACAGACAGACAGACAGACAGACAGGCAGGCAGGCAGGCAGACAGACAGAGAGATAGTTGATTGATTTAAACCTATTAAACTTATTTTAGTTCCAGGCAGACAGGGAGATATACAGACAGACAGACAGACAGACAGACAGCCAGACAGCCAGATAGATAGATAGATAGATAGATAGATAGATAGATATCTGTCTATATTCTATCTATATTATATGACAGTAATTATATGATTCTTGAAAACCTTTTAAACATATTTAGACAGACAGGTAAACAAAACATGCAGGCAAGCAGAGGGGCAAACAGCTGAGACAAATTTTGCTTGTGTACCATATATCAGGATATTTCCATTTATTATTCATTATGAGTTCTAACTCTTCTTACGCACTATAGTAGCATACAGAGCACACCCCTTACTACCTCGAAGTCTGCTCAAAGGTTAAGCTAATCCACTAGAAGCGTTATGGCACTTGCATCAAATACAGGGCCTTCAGGCCCGTTTCATTTGGCCCACATTAACGTGATTGAAAACTGAAAATCTTATATTTATAGGGTAGGGTAGTTACTGGAAATTGCTGAGCATCTCAGTTTCAATCACAATAAAATCTTCACTGTGCCTATGTAAGACTTTTTAACTCAATATGTTAAAATTGCAGAATTGTCAGACAGAACCTTAAAAATTCAAGGGCTTTAATTTTCAACATGTTTTCCAGGTTTTAAATACATTTTTAAAATTCTTCACTGGCTACTCAGTTGCGGATGGTGGCAGCGGGTGTGTGGTTAAACGTGAGTGACGGATGGAGTGGAGGCGGGTCGAACCGGTAGGTAAATGCGTAATGATTCTCATCTGTCTAATTACCAGGAGTTTACTTATTTGTAGTTCGCTTTCAGTGAAAAGCTCGGAGAGAGAGGGAGTGTGCTGAACAACACAGAGCTGTGTGTGTTAAAAAAAAGAACATTAAAAAAGAAAAAAAAAAAGTTAAGGCTTACGTGCTGAAGATTGCTTGAGAACTTGAGCTTGTTTTAAAATAAATAAATACATTAATTAATTCGACCTCAGTTGCTCAATTTTTACAATGGGGCTGAATTTCAGTTCCACTAGATGTCACATGCCATGCAGTTTGAGGAGGAGTGATCACTCGAACCAATTCAGCTGATGGACAATAGGAAGGATTTCTGATATCAGAAATTTTGTCAGTTCACTTTCATCATGTCCTCCAAAACAACGTTTTGGACAGATTTTCCAAAAGTTGTGCATCTTTGTGCAACAGCAGTAATAACAACATTAAAACTGACACAAAGGCAGTGTATTCTATGCATAAAGCATCAGTATGGCTGAGCAGTTACAACGATCAGTCCTGTAATAATAAATACAGAAAATGGACAGGAGTTAGCCAGCGCTGTCGAGCTTCATTGAGTAACATCATCTTACAGATCAAACAGCACATAATAAATAAATAGATAAATAAATAAAGTTTTACAAAGTTTTAAATATTGGAATTTCCATCACAAAATGCCATCCCATCGGGGGGCATTTCTCATGCAGGATATATGATCATATCCATACAGGACAGTCAGTTCAAGCATACTGTACACTTTGTCATTAAAGACAACATTTCGAGAAAAGAAAAAAAAAAACGACTGGATTAAAAAAGAGAACTATATACAGTGGATAGATAGAAATAAAACAAACGAAAAGCCGCGTCAAATGGTGCAATGGAGCCATTTTGCTACGCTCATTCTTAAGACTCCTAAAACGTGTACATTTTGTATGTGTAAAAACCAAGGGGCGTGTTTACGGGGTCTGGGGGACAAGCCCTGCTCCCCCCCCAGGTATGCTCTGTCCATCCAAAGAAAATTGTCTAGAAAAAAAAACAAGACTTGCCACTATTTACTAGCTGCTCCGTTTGTGTCTTCTATTCATAGAATCCATAAAAAGTAGTACGCGTAGTAGTAGTAGTAGTAGTAGTATAAGTAGGAAGTAGTGTTGCCCCCCCCCCTCCCCCCCACACACACGACATTCTGGTCACACCTCTGGTAAGAACGTGTAAAAGTCTGAGGCATGTGCAAAGTTTCATGAGCGTTCAAGCATGCTTACGCCCTCAAAAATCCAATCCATTTATGGGGGACATAAAACTAATGTTCGTACCAGTTTCAGTAATGAAATTATAATGAATAGACCAGATGACGGTAGCATGAGTGGAAAGCTAAGTAAACTGACAAATAGGCCATTGATGTGGGTGGTAACTACTGAACTGCAGAAAGTGCTTTGAACAAAAGCACAAAAGTGTTTCATTCCTGAGAGGCTGTAATATAATTAACCCCCACATATCCCTCAACCATCTGAGACATTTAAATGAGTTTTACCAGCATGTACTCTGTTTTCTGTACTGCTGACCAGGGATGTATGTGTGTGTGTGTGTGAGCGTATGTGTGGCTGAGTCTTTACTTCAGTATTAAAAGGAACCTGAGGTGAGAGGAAAATGTATTGGGTGCACAGGTTGAAGTTTTTTCTTGCAGCAGGATTCTTGACTGTTTATCGGACCAGCAGAGGATTTCTTAGTGTCATCAATGAAAGCATTCTCATAGTTCTGCAGACTTGATTAGAAAGTCAATGAGGCCGCAGTGGGTGAGGTTAAATATATTGGATCAGAGAGGATGCTGAGAAGCCCTTGTCAGGCCATCGCCATTGTTTTAGTTCAGAGCTGAGGGACCGTCGTATAGTGCAGTCACACAAAAAAGCAGCGACGCATTTCAGTCTCTGAGCATGCAGCTCACAGTTCATTCAACACCCCGAAGACAGAAGCAAGAAACACAGAGCTAACCACGTAGCTCAATATCAGTAATAATGAGCAACAACAATACACACACCACACACACAACAACAAAAACATACACACACATGATTGGCTTACTATCCTTGTGAGGACCTTCCATTGATATAATTATTAATACAGATTATTAATGCCATGCCTACACCTAAATCTAACCCTAACCATAGCCTCATTAACCACAAGCAAGCCTTCTGACACTTTTATTTTTATTTTTTAATAAAAAAAAGCACTGTTTCTGGAGAGGATCAGCCCAATGTCTTCACAAGGTCAAAACTGTCTGATATTTTTATTTTCGTTGTGTTGACGTTCAGTTCCCCAGTGAAATATAAAAACATGCACACAAAGCTCAGAGGTATTCCAGCCCAATCTATTCCTCCGCACAACACAAATCAGCCAGGTTGCACCAGGCCAAAGAAAACTCTGGTCGCTGTTTACAGGCTAAAGGGGATCTGCACAGACAAACTCCTGCTCTAAATCTCAGCTCAAGGAAGCCATATATCGATTTCACTGACGGAATATGACCTGGGAAAAAAAAAAAAAAAACGCTGTATGCTCTTCCAAGGTCTCGTAAACATGTCCACTCTGTTCTCCGATATGGAAAAAGGAGAGAAAAAACTGAAAGAGAAAGACTCTAATTCTACACACTCCGAACCTAAAGGCAACTCAAAGAGATGAAATTCAGTCATTGCTACTCTTGGCTGTAAATACAGTAAGGTCAGTGCTATCATTCAAAATGTGTGTAGTATATTCAGAGCTGGGATTTTGTCTGGACCGAAATAAGAAAAACACCAGTATTACTGATCCAGAAAAAAACACACACAAAAAAATACACGTGTAAAATATGAACCTGCATCGACTGTTTTTTTGTTTTGTTTTTTTTTACATCCAACCCATGTTAAAAAAAAAAAAAAAAGAAGAAGAAGAAAGAAATCCCATCAGAATAGGGCTATAAGCAACAGGCTTCATTGTTTTTACTGCTTTGAGTTGCTCATTATAAATGCTTAGTATTAGCTGCTAGAAATTCAAAGAAACTATTATCAGCATTAGTTTTATTTCAGTTCAGTTTGCTGCACTTGGCAGGTCCTCGTGCCATTGATTTTTAATTTGGGAGTTAAAGTATTTTGGGGGGTTTCCCAGCTTAAAACAACTGCGCTGTTCACATTATTTTAATGCAAGTCACGTAAATGATTCGAGCTGTTATATAAATTGTCTGCCTTTGTACTACATAGTTCTAATCTAGTAAACTATCTATCAGTTTTAATCCAGATAGAACCTAATAATAAGTTCATTAGGCAGCACTAAAACTGTTTTATACTACACTGTTGAAGTCTCAGAAGGTGTGGATTGTTGTTCTATAATCTTGGACAATAGTGTCAGGTGTAACGATTGAATCATATTAATTAGTAATTCATCTTATTAATCTGTTTTGTTCTAAGTCGGGAACTTTTGCTTTCCAGTCATAGTATTTAACAAAGAAATCCGTAATCGTTGATATGGAGACATTTTTTAATTAGACGTATATAACATTTGTGGAAGGAGTCTCAAGTGTCAGCAATACATATACTGAACAAAAATATAAACGCAGCACTTTCGGTTTTGCTTCCATTTTGCATGAGCTGAACTCAAAGATCTGAAACATTTAATACAAACACAAAAGACCCATTACTCTCAAATATTGTTCATAAATCTGTACGACGAACTGCAGTCAGGTCCAGACCCCGATGAGGACGATGAGCTTCCCTGAGACAGTTTTTGACAGTTTATGCAGAAATTCTTTGGTTATGCGAATCGATTATTGCTGCAGCTGTCCGGGTGGCTGGTCTCATATGATCATGGAGGTGAACATGCTGGATGTGGAGGTCCTGGGCTGGTGTGGTTACACGTGGTCTGCGGTTGTGAGGCC
>JAOVYU010000063.1:13130643-13141264 GCA_025674565.1 Synodontis membranacea | reverse complement strand
TTTCACGCTCGCCCCTTCCTGTGATCTGTCGCGATTGTGTCCGCATTCCTTCCACCGCACACACACGCACACACGCATATCTTCACCTTGCGCTTGTGTGCGTGACATCCTCTACTTTATAAACTTTTTTTTTTTTTACACTTGTTTTAGCTTGAATAACAATATTGAATAAAGAAAAAAACATGGAATCTCTACGCAAACTGTGATATTTATGCAGCTTGATTTTCTTATCAGCCTACACGGTTTTCTCATATTTATGCTACGCATATCTACATATTAATCCCAAAATAGCAGGTTTCATATGTAGCAGACCGGAGCAGGGGAGCACTTTACAGGACATTTATTCACTTTTAAATCATCATCACGATTAACATTATTTATAAAGTGTTAGATTAGACACTTACTTGTAGGCTTATATGATTGTTTTTTTTTTTTTTATACACATCTTATATACTCCTGGACAAGAAGTAATCACGGAGCGTCTATTCAGAAGACTTTGACAAATGGGGAGGTGTAGTGTAATGGGCTGATATGATAACCAAACCCGGCATTTCTCGAGTGCAGTTTTAAAAAAAAAAAAAAAAAAAAAAAAAAAAGAGTATAATTTTCACTGTGGCTTGCAAAACTGAACAAGCCAAAGGGCATGCCCAGCCTTTCATATACTGTATGTGCTGATAGGAGAACAAAATAATAGCGTTTGGAGGAAATACAATCATCAAAGTCACTCTACAATCTGCTTCGGCAGACTTTATTGCAGTAGCTTTGGAAAAAAAAAAAAAAAAAAAAAAAAGAATCTCAATATGGCAATATGAACTAGCATGCGTGTGAAATTAGAGGAGCAAGGGCAGACAAAAAGAGTATCCTATGCTACATAAAGAGGGTCACCTAATCTTTCTCACCATGCTCCATTCCAAAAGTGAAGCTGTACCGCTCAGCCTTCCTTGTTATCCCTAAAGTGTTAGATTAATCGGATTGAATTTCTGTCATACCAAGTTTTTTGCACGGGAGCCACTTACGGCGCCGAGCCAATTATAGCACACGGGTAATTGCAGGCAATTGAGCTGACTCTTCTGGAAAGGAGATGTACTAGTAGATTCATTCCACCTGCTATGAGTAACTTAAAACTGGTTGAGGGACTCTCTGTTAAGTGGAGCGGTGTAGCTGTTGGAGTGATCACGTGGCACAACCCTTCTAATTAGTATTAATGACATTGAAATGATTCATGGATGTGGTATTCAGAATTATTCAGTGGCTAGGGGGAGTAAATAAGCTGTGCGCTAATTACAGCTACTGCGTTCTCGTTCGGTGATTAGCAAAATGCAGATTCAACTTGTGAGTCGAGTTACGCGTGTGATGACTATACCTTTTGGTGATCAGAGAGAAACACAGACCAAGTGGAAAAATCAGCAGGGCTCCATTTTCGTCAGGTCTAAATAATGCTGACAAACACCAGACACCTATTAATACTGAGTCATTTCCAAAGGTGCGGTTTTGCGTCAAAGCGTTGGAAGGCGAAACATTTTTTTTTTAAACATTTAATAGCACTGACAGCACAAATCCAGCCGTTTTAGAAGTACGGCGTCCAGCTAGGAATCTTTAAGACTTCAATATCGTCACAGCAGGAACTGAATACAGAGTTTGAGTTTTAGCCCACAAGCTGGAAGAAAGTGTAAATATCTATAGCGAGACAGCAGGAAGGAGGTTTCAGTGGCAAATACAGGAAGCGGATACCAGGCTCATCAGAGCTAATGGCTGACCATAGGGCACAGTGGGACTTCCATCCTCAGAGCAGAGAACTAAATATACATAAATACTCCATATGACATCCCTGTAAGGGAGATAGGACAGACAGGAAATGGCTGGTCCACCAGGGATCTTCGCAGTGGCACCATTTTTCAAATTAATAAATCATAACATGCCTTACCAGAAGGGTTCATCTCTTTTAGTTGAGCCCAATCTTGCACATCTGTTGTAAGGGACACACACACACACACACATACACTTGTGCCACTACATCAATCCCCACACCATTATTATCACATGAGAGAAAGGATTAAGAGGGCAACCTTCTCAATCCCTTGTTCCAACTTTGGCATTTTATTTTTCCTCTTCCACCTTAGTCCTCTCTCATTCTCTCTGGCTTGGAAATATCAATATGTCACCATCACTTGGTCACCATAGTGAGGGAAATACACAATGCGTCCTTAGCTGCTGTTTTCCACAATGATGAAAGTGACCGAAAATAAGTGGCTCGTGATTGAAACCAGCGCAGATGAAACCTGCAAAAATATTATAAATTCAGTCATTCCGCCTAACGATGTCTAAAACCTTTGCTAGCTACAGTAAGTCCGCTTCTCTCGCACAGTGAATGTGGGATAGTTACGTGCCATAATGATCAGTCTATGAAGCTCCTGTGCTGTCACATCACCTTCAAAACACTCTGCATAGATGAGAAAGTTTTAAAAGGCTTGAATGACAAAGAACATGGGATTTTTTTTCTAACAGAACATGACTCATTGAATTAGTCAGTGCTTATTTCTCCACTGATGCAAGAGCATATATGCCCTCAAGTAACATTTAGCTCGGATAATAAAACTGATGTGGATGATGCTGATGATCAAAGTGATTACACATTTCCCATTGTGTTGAAGACATAAACTATTATCGTTTGTATATTTTTTTTATTTCATAGTACATTTATGCCAAATGAAATAAATACGTAGTAGATGCTTTTACATTGTCAAGGTGCTGTTTTTTTTTTTTTGTGTGTGTGTGTCAGTGGAGATAGAATAGAATCTGTACATGCAATTTCCTCCCTGCTTTTGGCTTTGAAATGCTAGACCTGTACTTCTGGCTGAGATACGTCTAATAAAAAAGTCACATATTTCAGCTCAGTTTATTTTCAGAACTATATATCGTGACCCGATTTGGTCGTGATCCGAAAGTAATTTCCCCATAGGATTGCCTGTAAATACGACTAATCCGTTCCAGACTGTACAAACTATATGTAATTGTTTTTTGGGTTTTTTTTTTTTAAAGATTTTTAAGCACAAAAATAGTTAATTATACCATATAATGCACAGTGTAATAGTAAATAAATGTAAAAACATTGAATAACTCTGAGAAAACTAACACTGCAGGAGTTTGTGCAAGGTCAAGTTCGCGCTAGAGCCTTACGAACCGCTCGCTGTAAACACTTTTTTAATCTAGAGTTTTAAGCACAGGGAAAAAATTAGCATTTGAAACAACCTTAATTTATACAGATAATAACCCTAAACAACCAAGAAAACTAAACTTGCATGAGATGATTTCTGGCATGAAGGCAGGGAGGAGGAAGCTGGGTTCAGAGTAGCTTACAGGTTTGAGGGAGAGTCTGGCTCTGTGACAGAGGGATGTTAAAGTGTTTTCTCTCTTGTGATTTCATCTATTTCAGGGGCTTCAGGGGTCTCATTTATAACCGTTGCGTACGCACAAAACGGGGCCTAAAAGATGCGTATGCCTCTTCCTACGCAAACATTGCAATCTACAGTATAGAAACAAACTTGACGGCAGTTGTAAGCGCGAGCGATCACCGACGGGGGGAGGGGGGTTGTAGGTGCGAGCGATCGCAGATCGGGGGACTTACCGTATAGGCGCGAGCTATCACGGACTGGGGGGGCGGCACACCTCATGACTTCTCATGGCACTCTAGGGTGCCGCAGCACACAGGTTGGGAAACACTGACATAACGGATGCGCTGGTATTGTCAGAAGATTATGCCAATGGCAGAGTTAGAAGAGAACGAGTGGTCAGGGACCATAATTATGTTTTGGGCCATGATGATGACTGGCTCATAAACCGATGTACATTACATAGATGTGTGCTTTTGGAGCTTTGTGCTGAACTGGGTCCAATGTTAGAGAGACCAACCTGACGGAACCGCCCAATCCCGGTACAAACACAGGTACTGACGACCCTGGGGTTCCTTACAACTATCTGTTAATAGTGGGAATTAGCCGGCAGGTATATGTTATAATTAACAATTAACCATTACATTGCGCTTTGTCATAAGTCTACCGTTTTTTTCTCTCAGAAATGCAAATAAAAACCGCTTGTCGTCCCGGCCATGTGTGTGTCTCCCTCTTTCTCAGACACCACCGGTTTCTCAAACAAGTCATCCGGGTTTCCAGAGGTGTCAGCTCCGGTAGCAGACATGCTCTTTTGATGCGCCGCGATTCTTTTTTTTTATAATCACTCTCAAATCTGACCACTTTTTTTATTTTATTTCGGGCACCGTCCTGTTTGCAGCACTCACTTCATTCTCAGCATTCGTTACCTGTTGCCACTCACTGCTTTTCTTTCTTTTAGTTGTCACCCCACTACTGTAAGAAACAAACAAAATATTTTTTTCTGCTTTCCACTTCACCCGCAAGCACATCTATATCGGTTTCGGAAACAAATCATCTGCTTAGATGTCACTTTTACTTTTAACTCATGGTGCCATGAGTTTTTCAGGCTTACATCGGACGCTTAAATATGCACGAGGTGATTTGCATTGACCATGTATGGTTTAAAGGGGGGCGTGTAGAGGGCGTGTCAAGGGCGGGATATGCAGAAATCAATGTGCGCACAATCCCAGGTAGCGTGCGATTTATAAAACGTATTTTGCTTGAAACATATTTTCCTTGTAACGTATTGCTGGGATATAGAGTCTTTAGCTGTTCTTTTAATGCCATTTTTAAATTTCATGCAAATTTATGAACTGCAGCGCGCAAGAGAATGGTGTATGCAGTGTGAATACTGGGGAAGGATGGCTGACAGAGAAAGTCCTCTTTAGAGGGCTCTTTAGAGAAAGTCCTCTTGCACTCTTATCTGAGATGTGAGAGAAAGTTCCTACTTTACTGAAGGATGTTTCAGCCAAACAGCTCATGATGTCTGCACAACTGTCCCTGTCTGACTTTTCCATTACTGCATTCACACTTCTCACAGTCAAGGGTTTTGTTCAAAGCATACATGTTGGCACAACAGAAATGGTCACAGTCACAATAGGAGTCCGAACAATAATTTTTTTTTTTTTTTTTTTTAGGTAGATCAAATTTAGAGGATAAATAGTAGTCCTGCTGCATAACTGTATTTTTTTTTTATCCTCTCATGAGTGACAGTATATTGATCTCCCAAGGGTCAGTCATTTGGAAGGTTGGCTTTGATGATGTGACAACTGAGAGGGAAGGATGACACATATGTACAGTATCATGATGACAGATGCATCATGCTCTCAATATTGTCACTGTACTACTATATGATGTACCATCTACAGGGAAAAAAAAAAAAAAAAAAGTGTGGCTCATACTTCTTTTTTGCTTACTTTGAAGAGACTAATTTCTACAATGTTAAAGTCAAATTTGGATGGAAAAAAATGGAAATTGTTAAAAAAAAAAAAAAAAAGCTGGTATGGCATATCACTTTGTCTTAATTCAGCACTGAAGAGCTTTCTGCCAACTCTGCATAGCTCCATTTACGATGGTTGTTAGTCATTTGGCACCCACTCCAATGACACATTAATAAACAGAGAAACAAACAAAGCCCATAACGAATCAGCATGTGCAAGGAGAATCAACCCACAGATATTGGCAGTCTTTAACAAACCTCCATGCTCTGATTCAGGCAGCAGTTTACATCCATTAGGAGCTGTGTGCAGGTCGGCAGACTTGCCACAGATGACACCTGTTCCATTAACCGGGTGGACAGAGCTGAGTAAGAGTGCTGATATGAAATATGCACTGCTGTCTTTGATGAATGATGCTTCTTTGGAGTGGGACTGCAAAACACACACACACACCCCTACTTTTGATAGATGTGAAATGTGAAGATGAAAATTCAGGAAGACAGAAGATGTTGGCAAAGATGGTGGAGAGTCACAGTCCAACTCTATCCCACCCTTTATACTATAAGGTCCCAACCTTGGTCCTGGAGTATGCCCTGCCCTAGACATTCTAGTGTCTTCCTTGCTCCCAATATACACTGTCCAATTAATCAGATACCTGAGTTGAAGTGGATATGTAAGATCAGGGAAAGCATTAAGATTTGCAAGACATTGGGTTGTTGTGGGCTGAGACAATTGTAACACATTATGGCAAAAAAAAAAAAAAGTATGTGGAATTGTTTCTCCTTTACATCTACAACAGCCTCCATTCCTCTGAGATGGCTTTTCACTAGCTTTTGGACCATGGTTGTGGGGGTTTGTGCTCATTCGGCCACAAGAGCCCAAGAGGTCAGGCACTGATATCCGGCAAGACGCCAAGATGTTAGGTGGAGCTGAAGTTCTGTGGAGCCACTCAAGTTCTTCCACTCTAACTATGTCTGGTCATTTCTTTATGGACTTCAGTTGCATAGGGGCACTGCCATGCTGGAATAGGTTTGGGCCAGGCAGCCACTAGGTCCCAGTGAAGGGAAATCCTAATGCTACAGCACACAAAGACATTCTAGACCATTGGATGTTTCCATCTTTGCAGCAACAGTTCGAGGAAAGCACTCGTATGGGTGTTACAGTCAGGCATCTGCAACATGCATAAATGCACGTCTATACATGCATAAATGCACGCATGCAACTTTGACTTCATTAAATCCATATCATTTCATCATGTCTGTAGACATATAGTATTTGTCCACTCATCACAGAGATGTTTGTGAAAGGTTTTGTGCTAGGCAAGGAAAATACAAAACCGGAAGTATTTTTCTAATATAATATTTTTCCTTACACGTTCAAAAGTTTAAACCTGTGCACTTTGCTCTGTGCTAACTCAGCATAATTGGCAGAATTCACACATACCTCTCCTATTTGCAAGATTGTAAGAAAGCCTGAGTGCGGCCTGTGGTACAGTTGCAATGCCTGTTATAACTGCACATCTTTTTTTTTTTTTTTTAAAGCTGGAAGCACTGAGACAGAAAAGACATACGCGATACTGATTCTCACATTTCTACTGAACTCAAAGATGAATTTGCCTTAGATGCAGAGCTTATAAAGACTTTATTCTTTTTTTCTAAAACCTAAAATCATATTTAAACCATATTACACAGTAAGTTCTTTTAGTTAACCTTACTTTAAAAAAAAAAAAAAGCTGGCAAACCGATTGCCATAAAAAAAAATTATAAAGTGAAACAGGAATTCTATGTTACAAATAAACATTTGTTACAACATACAATTCTTATTCCACTATACTTAGTTTTTAAGGCAATCATATTTTTTAAGCTTAAGTAATTAGAATTTACAGTGTAGACTTATGCTGTACCTTACTATAATAATCAAAGTTACTATGATAGTAAGTTAAGGTTAAAAAAAATTAAGATAAAACAAAAAAGGATTTATGAGCTGTGCAATATGAGCCAGTTACAATCATGTCTAATGGGTGATTTTATGTGTGTGTGTGTGTGTGTGTGTGTACAGTATGATGATAGTATTTTACAATTGTGCCACTTTGCTAGAACAATTCTAACTTTAAATATACAGTACACTCTGAGAGTAAACTTGCACTTGATAAAAATTATTTAACTTTAACCTTTTTTTTTTATTTTTATTTTTTATTTATTCATTTTAATGGACCAGGCTTAGGAACCTGTGCATTGGTTGACTGTCTGATATGATTAGTAGTTAGATACAATGGATGGAAGTGTAACTGAATTCTGGGCAGCGTCAAAACACAGAAAGACAGACAGAGAGAACCATTCGAACACAACTATATAGACACGAATGCACACACTTGAAGCACCCATTGAAATGCTTCCACCTCACTCGACTCAAGAGTGTCTCTCTAGCCTGTTAGGATCTATTTCACAGCCCACTCTGCTCCTGTCTCTCATTCCTAATCTGCCTGTCATTTATCCTCTATCTACTCTACGCTACTGTCTGAAATGAGAAAAAAAGGAGGCTTTTCAGGAACCATAATCCTTTTGGATACAGTGATGAAAAATAAAATACACTGTAGAAATCAAGGAGGTTGTTTCTGGTTACTGCATTTACTTAACAGAGGGATTTACCCGGTTTTAAAGGGGGGTTAGATATGGGATAAGTAGCGTAACATTTATTCATATTTATCCAGCTAAGTACACTTTAGTAGTAGTGCGAATGGGGTGATGTGAATGGGGTGTTATTTGTTCTATGGTGAGATCATTCTAGTCGGATCAGGCTCTTGTGTTTAAGGCATAATGACTGAAGAATAGAAGGACGTTATCTACAAATTTAATCTGTATTCAAGACCTCATGAGTCTCACGAGCGCCCGTGTCAGAAAGAGATTCGGTGTGATGCTGTAGACCACTAAATCCCTTACTGTGGTTTGTCCTGAGATCATACGCATGTAGTGCTACAAGCCGCAAAATCCCAAACCATGAAAAAAGAGTTTTGATAGAATTTATTAGAGAAGACACAACAAAGGGTTCGAACTTCTAATTAGAGGTAAAAGATTGTACAAGCTAAAGTCTGAGAATTCCTAAAGCCTATCCTGCTAGTACATTAAAATTCAAAACAAAGCCAAGAGGCAGAGACATGCCAATGTTTGATGGAAGGGAGGAGAAGGAGCTGCATATTGAGAGAGAGAGAGAGAGAGAGAGAGAGAGAGAGAGAGATAGGGACTGGAACATCAGCAGAAAATGATGTTATACTGCGTGCCCTTATAGTTGTTCTGCGTTCCTTTTTCTATGTGACCTGTGCTTTTACTCCTGTGTTCCTGCTCTGTCGTCTTGCGCCCATCAGCAGTTACGTAATACGTCATCTTTGACATGGCATTTAAAGGACCGCCAGAGTTAACGCAGCAGCTGAATGCTTGCTCATTCTGATGCTTCTGTGTTCTGTGATTCTAGCTTGACTTCTGGGAGTATGACCCAAAGCTATTGACCTTGAAACTTAGCCTGGACCCTTTGGAGCCATGTAACAAAACCTGCCTCAAGGAACCTTTTAATAAGGTGGGAGATGAGGTGAGAGATAACCGTGCAGGCTATAAAGAATGGAGCTTGCGCCAGCCAAAGACTTAGACCCGTACGTAAGACTGATGTGAAGAAGGACAGAGAAGAATGTCGGAGTAAAACGTATAGTGATCTCTTTAGGTTGCGATTTCTTAAATGCACACGGCAGGGAGGAGCAACCCAGAACTGTCTGCTTCGGTTGCCGGAATAAGCCAGGGCCTCAGAGAAACGAAGGAAGAATTGCTCTGTAAGATAAAAAGAAGTCTTCTTTTTAAACTGGCTACAGTTTCTGATTTCAGAAAACAAGGAAAATTTTTAACACACCCTACGTGAATGTACCAGCAGTAAAATTGCACGAAAACCGTTCTGCCTGCTATAAAGGTCATGGGATGCCGGTGAACGATTAAAGCAAGAGCAGATATGTCTATTTGGGCAGAATGTGGGAGGAGTGGGCTGCCGAGATAATCACCTTGTTTGATTTCAGTGTCACATTGACACGAATCCTCACATAGTCAGAGGTGCAAACAGTGCATTACGCAGTGAGTAACAAGCTCCTAATTAATAACCTCTTCATCACTAAATGCTTCCGTGTCTACACCCGTGATCTGATTCTCTTCAGATTCTTTCACTGTTAGCTATGCTGGAGGCGTGAGCACATTTGTGGACAAAAGCAGACCATTTCATTCTACTCTGGCTTGGCACTCAGCAAGCATACAAAGCAATAATGGATAGAAAGGGATTAAATGAAACATACTGACACTGTCGCACCAAAGGCCAAAATGTTAGCCCAGAAGCAGATGGATGAAATCGAGCTATTACACTTTATCCCCTGGAAGGCTTTCTCCTTTTCTCCATGGCTATTCACATAGACTATGACTCTTTCCGAATCATTATAAAGATTATGTTGCTATTTTGGGT
This sequence comes from Synodontis membranacea, assembly GCA_025674565.1. Classification (NCBI taxonomy): domain Eukaryota; kingdom Metazoa; phylum Chordata; class Actinopteri; order Siluriformes; family Mochokidae; genus Synodontis; species Synodontis membranacea. Next base: position 13,131,411 of record JAOVYU010000063.1, on the reverse strand, counting down.
ATCACAGCGTACTGCTGAGATTTTTCCCATACGTGATCAAATTCGAAGCCGAAGTCGATATCATCTGCTCTGGCTTTAAATGAGAAAACATGACCTTGAGGATATAATACATATAATGCCTTGATAGTATCAGCTTTGCACGCATCTATTCAAATATCCAGTTTGAGGAGCAAGTATTCAAATACAAAGGTGACAATTTGTGTACTTGTTGTGCCCTTCATCCAGAAGCAATCATTGAGAAAATATGAAAAAGAGGAAGCAAGGTCTTGCAATATTTTGCAGAACAGAGCAGAACTACTGTTTGGGGTGCTGGTGGATCCAGAGCCTCTTATGAATGTAAGACAAGAATACACACTTGATGAAATGCCAGTCCATTGCAAGGCATCATGCACACACACACATTCACAATCGATCAGGAATATTTTTGAGAGGAAACCCAGAGAACCTGAAGAAAACCCATACGGACGGAGAGCTTCAGCCGTGACAACATGCCACCCAGACTAGATAATATGTGAGGAAAAACACACAACAAACCATGCTGTTATACGACAATAATTCATGCTGCTACAGCACTATTGGGAGTGTGGTTCTCGGCTCATGCCACAGCACTTTGACAACTGTTACAATATGTAGTGGCCGAAACATGACAATTAATAAGATGATCATTTTTAATTAATTATTTTTAAATCATTTTTGACTGATCAGAGTGTAAGGCTCCGACTATAAGGCCTCTATTGACCTGTGTGTTAGTCTGGCTGAAGCTTTTCC
>JAOVYU010000063.1:13101437-13130500 GCA_025674565.1 Synodontis membranacea | reverse complement strand
AGCCAAATAAATACTTTGAAGAGATTTTTGACTCCAGACTTATTTTTTGAGAAGCAAGTGTCGATCTGCCGCGACAAGTACTGAATTTATTAATGAATGTCATGCCTTATAATGGTTTACAGTTTTTTTATTTTTTTAATCATGCAGATTAAATATTGTGGAATGTCCATGAGACAAGCTATTTCCTATTCTTACCTACGTTATAGCTGTGATAAACAGTCAGCCTGCCTCTCTCTCTCTCTCTCTCTCTCGCTCTCTCTCTCTCTCGCTCTCGCTCTCTCTCTCTCAAAAAACATAGCCCATCAAGACTTACAAAGACAAAACATTTACAACCGAGACTCCTTCCATAAATTTCAAATACTAAATACTAATAATTATTAATCTTAGATTGTGTAGATTGTCAATTGTATGTCTCTGTGTATGAGCTGTTACAGTACTACAGAAACAACAATGTTAGAATGAGCGCATTAATATTCACATGTAGTTCATGTTACAGCTGGAACTATGGTGCGAGTGCAAAAAGAATGCACCACCGGATTCGAGAATTCAACTGTGCTACGGTATAAATTTAGAAAACATTCATTACAACTACAGTAGACACAGATCGGTGACACTGCAAGTGTAACCATTGCTACTGTAAAGCTATAGGCTGAAAATATTGAGCTGACATCCACTAAAGCTGTACTGTAAATTCAATACTTTCATTATTTCTAATATACTGTGAGACCAGGGGAAACTTTAATGTGTCCAGTAGGGGCATCATCATCTCTCGCTAAGAGATTAGTGGCTGGAGAGTGTTACTGAGGGAACGTGCTTTTCAAGCCAGCCCTCAAAGAGAAAAACGATCCTGTCCAATATCATCATAGTTGCTGTATATTTTTAGTTGCAGTCAAGGCTGATAAGTCTAAGCAGGTAGACAAACCACACAGCAGCACATCTGGAACTAGGTAACCCTTGGCATTTGATTATGGGGCAATGGGTTCCACTTAGACAGCAGGTGACTGATCAAATGAGACAACAGTACCTGGGGTCTGGAGATCAGTACAGGGGATATAAAACGTCTACAAACCCCTGTTAAAATTATAGGTTTCGATGACATAAAAAAAAGAAACTGAGATAAATAGTCATTTTTTTTTTTAATGTGATATAACAACCACCACAATTCAATTGAGAAAAATAAATAAATAAATAAATGAAATATTTTGGGGGGTATGTACAATAACCTGGTTGAACAAGTATGCTCATCCTTTCATAAAGTGGCATGTGACTTTGCTCAGAACTGACTTATGTTTATAAGTAACTAGCTGATAACCCAGTGGCTTCGCTCACTGAGTGGAAGGGGAAAAAAATAAAATGAAGTATTTATAAAACACTGGCACCACGTGACAGAACTGATAAAAAACGCTAAAAGCTTATCTGAAAATGGCCCTCAAACAATAAAAAGGGTAAAAGACGTGTTCTGACAAATCTTTTATAAACAACTGACACATACATAGTAGTACATATAATAACATATGACGGATACATACACCTTTTGTCATGTCAGCGCAGAGCGCGCGCCACGCCCACCTGTGGAATGAACGTATCGGAGCTAATTCACCTGGACTGAATTAGTGGTGATTGGAAAGACTTTAACGCCTCACGCCCAGGCGTGTGTCCATGCCTCTTTTAAAGACGATATCTGTGCTTGATCTCTGTTGCGGTCTTTATGGACATTTCATGTGGGACTGTTTTCCGGTGGGACTTTGAACTATTTAGCCTTAAGGACTGAGTGAAGTATATTTGCCGTATTTATGCCGTGCGTCTTCTGCCGGCTTTTTGTGTTCGTGATTCAGCCTGATTTCCGTGTATCACACCCGTGTTTCAGGTTTCCAGTTTTCTGCCTCTGCTTTATACCAGTGTTTCATTTAAATAAAGTCATTACGTTTCATGTCTGTTTTTGCCGTGTTTTCCTGCATCTGCGTCCAGACAAAGACACATCCCCACACATGGGAGAGACATGACACCTTTATTAAAAGAGGTCTTTATTAAAAGACACACACACACACACACACACACACACGGGAGAGACATGACACCTTTATTAAAGTATCAGAGTTTTCTTAAATAATCACTTACCAAATAGGTAAGTATTTATATAAGTAACAAACCGGAAAGCCGATATAAAAATGGCGTCCACAAACAAAGTGATGATTCCCCCTACAGCGCTGCCATATATGGTCTGTGGCCATACGTCATGTCTGTTTCAAACAGGAAAAGATATATATATATATATTCTGATATATATTCTGATCAACACCATGCTTTCCTTGGTTTTATCTGACAGTTTAAGCCATGGCCTGCAAAGACTTTACAAAGCATGTATTTTACGTCACTGGCAAATGGAAAAGATCAGGAGAAGTACACAATTTCCAAAACATTAGCTGTACGATGGAACACTATGAAGGCTACCATGAATAAGTGGAGGAAACTGGAAACCACAGTAACATTACCAAGAACATGGAAACTTATTAGGGAGGCTGCCAAGAATGCCTACCTATGGAAACATCAGAAACACTGCAGGAAGATTGGACAAGTACTGATCAATCACTGCATGTGACAGCAACATCTCATTTTCTTCACATGTCTGGGCTATAAGTACATGTGCACAGAAACCCTTTCTCAAGGATAACAAAAAAAACATCCAAGCACACCTGTATCACCTCAAAAATATGTGCATGTTAGGGTCTGATGAGACCATTGTTTGGGTACAATTTTAACAAATATGTTTTATGAAAAAAACAAGACAGCTTTCACCCATATAATAAGAATTCTATACTACTGGAGAAACATGATGGTGGCAGCATCCTTTTAACGTAATTTAATAACTCTAATTCTACTCTATGTTTATAAATACTGCATTTTATTTTTTTCCCTTGCACTCCGCCACTGGGTATTCAGCTAGTTTCCTATCATAAAATTACAATATACAAAATTTAAGACCTATTGACATATTTTAAGCTTTTCATTTTTCATATTACTGGCAGATAACTTTGCTCCTCTTAATACATAAATGTTTAAAATGAGCAAAATTATTAGCTTATTTTTTTAAAAAGTGTAGAAATCGGCTTTGATTTGGTTCCTCGTAATCTTATAAAAGGAAATACTAGATATTTCTAATTAGAAAGATGTCATAAGTCGTATTTTCCTAAAATGATTAATTTCCTAAAGTTCACTTTGGTCACTTGAATTTTGTTGATTGCTACACCATATTACAGGTGGGAAAAAAATCTAACATGATTTACGATGGTTAGATTTGCACTTTAACCTTGGGCACCAGGTACCATGTGTTTATCTTGGTTATTCACACAGGAAATTACCTTATCTTTCACAAACAGCATTAAAAACATGTTAAGATAGCAGCAGGTTATACATGTGATGATACATACAGTATTTATCTGGCTACAGGTTAACAACATTTCCTACAAGAGAATCATGATAAATTTCGTGTAAATGAGAAAATTAAAAAATAAAATCACAAGTACCTCATCTGAGCTGAAATGTCCTTGGAATCACAATGAAGCAATTATAATTTGCAGATATTAAGCTCGCATTTAAGACTTGACTCGCTGTATTCACACCAACTGCAAGACCTCATTCAGTCCATCATTTCCATAAAGAACTCGAAACTAAGATATGGCCAGCTTAATCGTGATATGGAGAGAAATTAAGAAATTGACAAAAAATTATGTCAAGCAGGACCAACGCGACCTTATCTTTCATTATTACGAGCTGTTTAACGCCAATGCAGACCTCTTCCGTCTCATAATCGCACGCTTTTTTTCAGCTTCTAAGAATTCTAATTATCAGTCTGTTTGTTTTAGATTTATTCAAAGAACCCATCTAAGTCTAAAATATTCTGCCATTTGCATCTTTCTCTCACTCCTCTCTGTACTACAAGTATTTGGCACTTAATAAAGGAGAAGTCCTAGGAGGCATGGACTGTATGGATATTGATTTAGCAAATACGAATATTTGACAGCAATACTATAGTATAGCACCTCTATTAATATGTATATGGATTAATAATGAATGCTGCTTTGTGTTAGTGTGTGTTCCTTAAAAATATGTTTCACTCATCCACAAGGTTGCTTGTTGGGTTAACTTGATAAGGCCCTGAAGAAAGGCTGATGGTAGGCGTGGTGAGAACGTAAGGCTGGTTGGCTGGCCAGTAAAGAGATTACTTTTAGCTGTGCTGGAAGCCCTTGGCTGGTGTTCCTACCCTGGTGTCGGGATTTACTTTTTGTTTTTTTCCCCATATGTTCTGTTCGTTACTGGGATTTCCCAGTTTTTAACTTCCCGGGAGCTAGGAGGCTTGAGATTCATGTTTGGGCTATTGGCCACTACAATCAATCATTTGACTTTTGTTACTGACCTATTTGTAATATGATGAGAATATTCTGTAGATAGAGACTTTGAAGCATGTTGCTTCTGTATATTGGTCTAGAAAAGGACGTCTGCCAAATACTGTAAACTTATACGCAAATTTAATGTCAACTTGTAGAATTAATATTCATATTTGTAAGTTCTACCTGTGAATAAAGACTGACCTTCTGGAGTGTGCAAAAGACATCTAAACATTCCGTAAATGTTGATCCAAACATTCAGGAATGCTTTTATGAATGTGAAGACGACTCTCTCGTAAAATCTACAAAAGCGCATTACAAATTCTAAGAAACCATTTTTAGAGTCCTGGTCTCAGTAGGTATCTTCACATTTAATACACTGTCTGGGGAAGAGACAGATTTGTTCGCTTTGTTTTTGTGAAAATAATTATGTTGTTATCTCAGGACTAGGTGTCTCGGGAAAAGGACGTTTGTTATCTTGTTGACAACATTAGATAACTTGAGCTCACGAGAAAAAAAAAAAAAAAAATTATAATTGATTCATTATTTTGGGAGAACTAAATAAATTATTATGTGAGCCGTGAAGCCATGAAGATGGGCGCAAGTGCAGGCTTCCTAGTTTTATTAAAAATAGAAAACAAACAAACAAAACTGTTTAGTAGAAAAATGGCTAGGGGATGGGAAATGCCAGGCAGGGCAATGGTCAAGCTATCAGCAAACAAGCACAAACTAAACAATAAGGCTTTTGTGAAAGCACTAATCAAAACAGACAGGAAATCAAGGCACGGACTTGTCACAGACACAATGCTGGAGTGAGACGCGAGGTAACACAGAGTCCACGTAATTTAAAGAAACAGTGCTGCTGCCAACAAATGAGTGTCATTAATAATTAGGTGACAGAGCAGGAATAGGAGATTGAATGGATGTCATGCGATGAGGACAAAGGTTAAGGTTGACGGGAGACTTGGTCTGCAACTTTGCGGGTTGCAAAAGTTTTCCGTAGTTTTGGCAGTGTTCCAGTGGGGAAAATGTCTGGACAAAGATGTCATCAGCATGATTGGATTTTTCTCAATTGATACTGTGTTGTCTCTTAAAACAATAAATGCTGGATTTGTGCCACTTCAGTCCTGTAAAGTGTATATAGCCTCAGGTCCCAGGAGCTCCAATATCGAACTGCAACACTCAATGTGCTGCAGTGTACGTGAGGATTGCTGCGCTCGGCTCTACACATCAATTAGCTGGTTAAAGAAAAAACACAGTGACAGCAATCCATTCTGTGAACTCTATACTCACCTACAGTACAACAATTCCCCCACCCCCCAGTGTCACATGATACATCAAGCACTCTCGTTTAAATTGCAGGAATAATCAAATATATAAACACATTAATTCTGACCACAGCTAGAGCAATGTGCACATAAACTCACTGGCCACTACAGCAATACAATACTAATACTGGGTAGAACCACACTTTTGTGTTGGAAATTATCAGGAGAGGATCTTCATTGTATAACCTAGCATAATTTTCGCGTGTCACAATCAATGAAGAAAAGATACATAAAGATACTGTCACTGAAATGATTCTGACTAACAATTTTCTTGACATCTTCTTTGTTTCACCTGACTGCTGAAGCCGCGGTCTGCACAAAGCCTGTGTGGTATCTCGCTGGTCGAAAGATATTGATCAGTAGAGGGCTATAAAAGAATTTCCTAAACAATAAATGTACCATGGAACACCATGTAGGCCATCATCAGCAAGTGGAGAAAATGGAGCACTGCGGTGATATTACAAACACCAGTCAATTTTAGTGTAAAGCGAGCAAGTTGAAGGGTGAAAAGAAATTTCATCTTTCAGCCGGATCACGACATAAAGCAGAGATTTCCAACCTTTTTGAGCCACACCACATATTTCACATTAGAAAAATCACGCAGCAACACGTGGAGACACTGGACAACAGACCGGTTTGATGCACGGAATTTTGTTCGTGGACCGGGTATGGTTGCCTGGGGAGCGTGCCAGAATCCTTTGCGGTGTAGTGAGGCGTGGGCGGAAACAGTCACTTTTCAAAACAAGATTAACTGAAAGGCTAATGAAAGAAAAGTAGCCATAATTTTAACCACGAAATTTTTTCGCGGGCATCTCTGCCTTAGAATACCAATGAGGTGAAATTCGATAATCTTTCGCGGCACACCTGATGATTTCTCACGGCACGCTTATGTGCCGCGGCACAGTAGTTGGGAAGCACTGACCTAAAGCATGCATCCAAAACAACAAAAGAATAGCTTAACTTAATGAACACCAAGGTTTTTGACATGCCTAGCCAGAGCCCTGACCTGAATCCAGCTAAAAATCTGTAGGGTGACCTAAAGAGGGCAGTGGACAAGAGATGCCCTTACAATCTGACAGATCCCGAATGTTGGGAGAAAGAAGGTGGGGAAAACATTGCCAAGTCAAGATGTGCCACGCTCATAGACTCTTACCCAAAAGGAAAGGTGAAATGAAATCAAAAACATACGTCAACAAAGTATTAGTTTAATGGAGTGCATACTTACACAGCTAGGTTATTATAAGATTTTGTCCGATTGTTTTTCACTTTATTTGTATTCTTTGCCATTTTACGTTACATATCTGACATGACTTATCTTAGTATCATTCTTTTCCTTCACAAAAACCAGACATTTTAACAAAGTGTGTATTCACTGTATACTATAGGTATGCATCTTTTTTTTTCTCCCTCAAATGCCACTTCAATATGTCAGTACTTCTATACAGGGTGAACATGATGAAATAGAGGTAGTGCATATTTCACATCTAATCCTCTGAATAACTTAAGCATACTGTAATAAATCAAAGAGCAGGGGCTATGATGCAGTCCCTGAGGGTACATGTGGCTGATGGGTAGCTGTGTCAGCCTGCAAGTAGGAAAGGGGGTGAGTTAGACTTTGAACTGATTGACTTAACTGAGTCATCACAGTCTATACTCTGCTTCAAGCCCAGATCTATATGAGCCTGAAAACATCCTTTCTCCCTGCCCCTTTTGCAGATTAAGGCATTCTAAATGTAAGAGGCGTAATTGCTTACGAGACAAATCTAACGTTGCCCATTTTAACACTCAGCTCGTTAGCTTAATTACTTACAGAATGACGCTCATGGGAGCAAAAAACACCAAACAAAGCCTTGCCGATTTCCTTCCCTCTGGTGAGAACTTTCTCAGAACTTTAAACACCCGGGAATCATTTTTTTTTAGGAGTGGGGCACGGCAGAGGATTGTAACAGGGCTCAGCCTGGCACACAGACCAGCGCACATGGCTAACCATCCACCCACCACCCCTCCCACCCTGCAAAGAAGCTCACCTACTGCCAACAGCCTGCTCTGAATCACCTCTAACATACAGTACACCCCATTCAATTTGATATAGTGAAGTTTCAGCAAATGATGCAAAACAGAACGGCAGCCATTTAAATAGCACTGCGCCCTTCACTATAAGCTGTCTTCCAAAGCTACACATATTAAAATGGCTCAGAATGTAAAATAATAGAGCGCAGAAGGTGGAAGTAAAATGAGTCTGAGCTAAGTGAAGCATGAGTCGGGTAGATGTGAGGAGAACGGAAGCACCAAAACTGCTTCGCTGGGGACACTAAGAGAGACAGACACGCTCACCTAGCTAGTCACTTATCACTCATTGCTTGTTTAGGATAATGCACACTTCACATTCCATGCAAATATTCAACCAATCAGCCATCCAACTGCATCTGGGGTTCCTATCGGTGCTGTGTCAGGGGCTTCAGAGGAGAGTTTCATGTAGGCTGTGCTGTCCACTAAAAACATTTTACATTATTACAAAGAGCGTCATATTGCAATGAGATCTCCGATCATTTTCAGCGATAAATAATACAGACACATTTCTACATTTCATGAAATTTTAGTCCACATAGCTGAGGTTTGTCTTTTTTTTTTCTTCTTTAAACGCAGGTAAACAGGTCCCGCTAATTTCCTTTTTTTCCCCCTTTTACCTGTAATTGGCAGGGTATTATAATACAACAGAAACATTATTTTTTATCCATTAAACCAAGGGAATATATCAAGCAGGACATGTGTTAATCAAACAGAATATGTGTTCAGAACATCGTGACTAATGAACAAATTAATAATGCAATGGCAAAAATTCAATTAAATTTTTCAAATATCTCATCCCATTTGTATAATATTAAAAATCTGAAATCTCTGCTTTACTTACTTTAGGCTGCTAAAATTAACTTCCTGTTACAACTGCATTCATCATAAATGAAAACAGATTACTATTAATATTTGGCAATTATTAAAAAATAATAATAATAATAATGATGTACTGCAAAAACCCAACGCTGACATTTCCCGATTCCCTGGCTGCAGAAAAAAATTACCAGGCGCAGTAATTACAAGCTTTTTAAAAATGACTAAATTATCATGATCATGGTGTACAAACAAAGACATAAGATCACAGCACTGTATATTTTTGATATTTTTGAGCAGTGGTGCAGAATATGGAATTCAGACAAAATGACACATAGTTCACACGCAAACATCACTTTTTTAAGGGATGAAAAATGGGTTACTCAGCAGAGCACAATCTGTCAGGTCTGTTTTTTAACAAATCGCTATATACTGCAGAACAATAATGTGCCTGAGAGTTGTATCTAGCTAATCTGCTTCAAACCAGCATCCACTGTGAAAAATCATTCCACGCTTTGATTTAAAACATAAGCATTACGTCTTTTATTCTGCTCTATGTAGGAATGTCATGGTAGTGTGGTAATTTATGACCATGAAAATAGTAATACAGTGGAAAATATCTGCAGTCTGAACCAAGGAATCAAGGATCATTTTTTACATGTATATATATTTTGAATAAATTCTATGCAGTAAGATAAGTAATTACTCCAGCCTAATAACTAACTGTTGTGAAAACTGCAACTTTTATTATTCTAATGTTCCTTACGATTAATGCCACGGTCATCTGGTATAAAAGGGCTGGCAGGGCTAAGCTAAATGTTGTTCTATCTTTTTTTACATCTGCATTGCCTTATTTTCGTTGTGTAGCCCAGGCTATAGATTCATGCGGCCTATCGGAGACAGTCATAACAAGTAATTACACACCATGTAATGCTTTCTGGATTTACTGGGGTGCGTTTCTTTTAAGACTGCGTCCTTATCACACCCAGAACACCTCGACAGAAATGACTAAGAAGGCGCTCATGAAATATAACATACCGTAGGCTTGAGCAATATAATGTTATTTTCATCCCTACAGTACATGATGTTACCTTTCCATGATTTCCAGTGATGTTTAGCACCAATTATATTAGGGTTCATATTAAGATTCATATTCATGATTGCCATCTGTATATAACACTTCTATTCAATATTGGAAAAAACTCAATGTAAGCAAGAGACATCATTTGCAAAGTTTATGGCAATGCTGCAATCTAAATCTCTGCGGTCAAGAACTGGTCTGATGTTTCACGCGGGTTAATAGGAGCTAGATGATGAGCCAGGAAGTGGGTAGACCAAAGGAAACAGAAACCGAGGAGCTGCAGAAACTGTTGGACGAACATACAACATAACTGACTCGAGAAACGGCAAGGCGTTTGAATATGGGTCATTCTACTGTTCTAGGTTGTCTGAAGGCAATGGGAAAGATTCTGAAAGTTGGTAGGTGGGTTCCATGTGCACTTTCAGAGAGAAATATTGCTCAATGACATTACAGGTGCATTACACCTTTATTACGAGCTGCCCGATTCTGGAGAAACTGTCAAACGCTGAACATTATATGATCGACTGATCAAATTATGGGATAAAAATAATCAACGAACTGTGATCATCCGACGGCCATTCACAAAATAAATGACCACATGCTGCAAAAATGGTGCAAAAGACACATTTTCAGCCTTGGATGGGAGGTTTACCACATCAAACCTACTCTCTGAACAGCGCCATCGCATGTCCACTTGTTAAAATCACTGCAACATGCGCTCTCTGGCCAACATTTAAAAAAGTCAAAGAAATACAAAAATGCATAGACGAATTCACTTCCTCAATCCAAAACCCTTCTTTGACAACAGTATTCATTCTTTGCCAGAAAAATGGCAGAAAGCCATAGAATCTAACAGCAATTACTTTGAAGACTATTTGCATGCATTACACCCTAATATTATATATAGTATAGTACAGTACAGTACAGTACAGTACAGTACAGTATAGTATAGTATAGTATAGTATAGTATAATATAGTAGTGAATTATGGGTACTGCAGTTTGGAGTAATTATGGGAGATAGGGTTTGTGTGTGTGTCTGTGTCTGTGTGTGTGTGTGAGTGAGAAAGAGAGAGAGAGAGAGAGAGAGAGAGAGAGAGAGAGCAACACAGTCTCACTTTTTCAGTCCAATTGCCTCCGTATTTTTTAGAACTGACTGGAATAAATGCTACCCATTCCGCAGCACTCACTTTGTTTGACTCCTCCTTGAAAAGGGAAAAGACTCGAAATTATTAAAATTACCCAAGAGTGGCAGAAAGTTTAGCACACTCCAGCCCTCAAGCACTCTGAGAAAGGAGGCTCCCCTGAGGAGGAACAGAAACGCTAGTATGAGCTATCACTCAAAAATACACCAAAAGAGCAGGCTTTTGGTCCCCAATAAAATGGAGGGCAGGCAAATGAATTGTAAATGATTTGTGCAGGTGTTTTAACAGACAATTCCTGGAAGAAGTGCCCCTTCTGCCAACCTCGATGTTTTGAGTTTCTCACTGTATATTCAACTCAGGTAACATTAGACAAGTCCACAGATCAGCCATAAGATTAAAACCACCTGCCAAATATTGTGTAGGTTCCCTTTGTGCCACCAAAACAGCTCTGACCCATCGAGGCATGGACTCATCAAGACCTCTGAAGGTTTGCTGTGGTATCTGGCACCAAGATATTAGCAGCAGATCCTTTAAGTCCTGCAAGTTGTGAGGTGGGGCCTCCATGGAACAGAAATGTTTGTCCAACACATCCCACAGACGCTCGATCGGGTTGAGATCTGGGGAATCTGGAGACCAAGTCAACACCTGGAACTCTTTCTCATGTTCCTCAAATTATTCCAAACAATTTTTACAGTGTGGCAGGGCATTATCCTGCTGAAAGAGGCCACTGCCATTAGGGCATGCCGCTGCAATGAAGCAGTGTATGTACTTGGTCTACAGCAATGTTTAGGCATTTACTATGCATCACAGAAACTTCCACATGTATGCCACGACCCAAGGTTTCCCAGCAGAACATTCCCCAGAGCATCACATTGCATTCTTCAGCTTGCCTTTTTACTATAGTGCATCCTGGTGCCATCTCTACCAGAGGTAAACAATGCACACATACCTTGATATCAACATGATGTAAAAGAAAACATGCGTCTTCAGACCAGGATACCTTCATCCATTACTCCATGGTCCAGTTCTGATGCTCATGTACCCATTGTAGGTGCCTTTGGTGATTGACAGGGGTCAGCATGGGAACTCTGTTAGGTCTGCAGCTGACACCTTTCTATCATAGCCAGCATAGCCAGCAACTTTTTTTTTTTTTTTTTGGTAATTTACAGTATACTACAGTAGCTCTTCTTTGGGATCAGACCAAACGGGCTAGATTTCATAATATCATAATATTATAATATATATTGGCTTTTGACAGGAAGAGAAAAAAAGGAAGACTTTGTCCCAAAACAATTAAATAGGCCTACAATAAAGTGTCAAATTTGGCACTTTGCAAATCATATTAATGTTAATGACAATTAGAAAGTGCTTTCCTGCTGTCCTATGAGTAGCATCAGTAGTGAAAATGTCAGCCAAGTGAACATTAGACATCTGCTTTGTAAAAGGATTATATCAAAATGTGCTGTTTTGTTTTTTAAACTGTTTACTGCACATTACTGCAGAACCACTTAAAAATCCACCATCCAGCTGAGCTGCCAGAGTTCCTGACTGCACAGCTAATAATATTATTATGCCTCAATAACATCCCTACTCTCTCTACCCTATGGTAGAAATGCTCATTTTTCTGTATTTTTTTTTTTTTTTTTTTACAGGCTACTAGTTCTGGATGATTGAATCATTTATCACGATAGCATAAAATGGAAACTCATGATCAGAGAAAAATCAATAGAAGAGGTAAACATGAACCGGGTGGATTACTCTCTCAATCAGTGACTTTTCCAAATGCCTTTGGAGAACCTAGAAGTCAACAGACTATGCAGACACTGTCCAAGCAAAGTCCAAGCAAATGACACAAAACATTGACAGATGTGTAAGTTTTGTGTTGCTTGAATAAAAGAACTGAGTAACTGAAAGCTTGCTATTCAGAAGAGACATGGGATGACTTGGAAATATATGACTTAGGTAGCCATCATAAATTGCTTTGCCTGTCAGTCTTTCAGTGAGCGTACTTCATGATACACTATATGGACAAAAGTTTGTGGACACTTGACCATAACGCTCATGTGCTTTGTTAAATATCTCAGTTCAGATGTTTAGTTTAGTCCCATTGCTGTTATAATAAGCTCCATTTTTCTGGGACGGCATCCCACCAGATTTTGGAGCACGTCTGTGGGAATTTGTCCCCATTCACCACGTGAGCGTTAGTGAGGTCAGGGACTGATTGTTGGGTGAGGAGGCCTGGGGTTCAGCCTGCGTTTCAGTTCATCCCAAAGGTGTTCAGTGGGGTTTTGCTCTGTGTAGACCACTCGAGTTCTTTCACACCAACCTCAGCGTACCATGCCTTCACTGGGCCCCAGTGTGAAGGGAAATTGTCATGCTACAGCATACAACAACATCCAAAACAATTTTGTGCTTCCAACTTCGTGGCAACTGCTTGGAGAAGGACCACATACTGGTATCATGGTCAGGTGTCCACGAACTTTTGTCCATATAGTGTAGTTACATAGAGTTACCGATTGGTTCTGTAATTTTTTTAGCACTCTTACTCAATATTGTGACTATGTGTATGTGATTACTACAGATCTTCAACAGTGTAATTGTTAGGCTTGTAAGAATGTATACTCAGATGGAGATAAGAAGAGGCGGGTAGCTCATTTAATCACACTTTCTTACACGTCACAACAGAAAAACAATGTTCTGTTTACCCTGTCATGAGGAGACTGTGAGTTTGAATCCTGATAAGCTAGACTTTGCCCTCCCAGGTTGGTAGCTGTAGTATGTTAAGGAAGAACCTGTGGGACAGAAACATAACCAAGGAGCTTAATGCTCCTTGCAGAGCCATCCTTAGTGAACAGATCTCAGGAGAGACAAACAGTGATCCAGTAGGTACTATAATGTGTACCCACAGGACCTACAGTACACCTGCAGCCAAACACTAGGAGTGGTTTCAGCAAGAAACGGCTGGTGTCCAGGCCACCCATGTAACCAGGTTGGACTCAGTTGGACTAAATGCCTGAATATGAATGGATATTGACACGAACGCCATGAAATAAATAAAGATGTGTGTGCTATTAAATAATCCTGTTTGGTAATACGTTTTTTAATGGATACCTACACCGGGTCTTCATAACACATTTATAAGCATTGCATGAATATTTTATAACACAATACTAAGGAATAAATAAAATATTCATGTCAAAACCCCTGAGGTGACATAAAAAAATTTCTTTTCTGTAACTTTGTGTTTACGTTAAACAGAGTGCACATCTCCAACAAGTCTCATTATAGTCACTATAATATATAGTTTTTTCGTTTCTCCTATTTTTTTTATTAAACAACATATTTACACTGCTCATTTGGTGTTATATTCTGTGTATTATCTACAATGTCGGTTAATTTATAGGAATATTGTGATAGTATACTAATATACTGTATACTGCAAGCCCTTTTTGTCGTCATTGTGATGATTATGGCTTAGAGCTTATGGAAATCAGAAATGGAATATCTCAAACTCGTAGAAAATTTCCTAAGATCATTCAAAAACGGATTTTCAATAGAGGAAATGCCCTACATCTGAAAAAGTATGTTCTTTTATATGATCAGTTCTTGGTTGGGGCTCCTTTACCACAAATTACTGCATCAATCAGAATTACATTTATTTCCAAGTTGTTGTTTTTTTTACACAAACGAGGAATATGTCCTGGGGTGATGGTGAAAACAATGGTATAAATGAAAAATAGAAAAAAATTACGTACAGAGTGTGCAAAAATATGTGAAAAAAGGTGTGTATGTGTGCAAAATGTAGGTGTGAACATGAGGGTCAAAATATGCGGAGGAGTGCAAGTTAGTCCAATGCGCAAATTTGACACATTGGACTAAATGTAACACGTTAATTGTAAAGTGACAGAGAGGAGGGGGACGTTACTTTGTAAAGTAGTCCAGCTGTAGATTTAAAGAAACTGTTCTTGTGCCGTGAGGTATTGGTCCTGATGGACTGCAGTCTCCTGCCAGAAAGGAGCAACTCAAAAGGTTTATATCCAGCATACAGGTCTTGGAAAGAGGGCAGATTGCACCCAATAACCACCTCAGCAGAATGGATGACCCACTGAAGTCTGCCTTTGTCCTTGGCACTGGAAACAGCGTACCAGATGGTTATGGAGGATCCAATGATGACTGTGATGACAATGATGACACTGTGATGATGCCATGATGTCACTGATGACACTGTAATGATGTCAATGATGAAAATGAGGCGTGGCATGGAGGCGATCAGCTTGCTGAGGTGGTATTGAATCCCCCAGGTTACTTTGATTGCGACCTTCAGCTCATCTGCATTTTTGGGTCAGGTGCTTCTCATCTTCCTCTTCACAATACCCCGTATATTCTCTATCAAGAGAAGCACAGTAATACACAGATGCACAGAAACCTCATGGTCAGAAAACAACTTGCCAATAGTTTTGGCATTGTAGACAGGAGCTAAGTTCTGCTGGAAGAGGAACTTGGCATCTCCATAAAGCTTGTCAGCAGATAGAAGCATGAAGTGCTCTAAAATCTCCTGGTAGATGGTTGTGTTTGCTTTGGACTTGATCAAACACAGTGGATGAACACCAGTAGGTGACATGGCACCTCAAATCATCACAGATTGCAGAAACTTCACACTGGACTTCAAGTATTTTGGATTCTGTGATTCCACTCTTCCTTAGCACCCTGATTTCCAAGTGAAACGCTACGTTTAATTTCATATGAAAAGAGATCTTTGGACCACTGAGCAACAGTGCGGTTTCTTTTCTCCTAAGCCCAGATAATACAGTTGTAGCCGCTTTCCTGAAGACGTTTGTGCGTGGGGGCACTTGAGGCACTGACATGAGCTTCAGTCCACTCCTTGTGAAGTTCTTGAATCGACTTTTCTTGGCAATTCTCTGAAGGCTGCAGTCATCTATTTGCTTGTTTTCTACCACACTTTTCCCTTTCAGTCAACTTTCGGCATTTTCAGTAATGACTTTCTGCGACATGATTGTGGTTCTTGTACTGAACTAGACCGAGAGATACACAGAATTTTTACTGTTTGAATACTAATTTAATCAGTCTTTAAATTCAATATTTGAATCTGAGATGGCGTTATTGAAATTTTTTGAGCTGTACTCCAGAATTATCAAAATTAAAATAATGTAATATAATGTAATACGTCTAGAATACATTCAATTTTAACTTTCTTAGGTAACTTGATGGAGAATAACGCACTTTTTATATTATACAAATATGATATTTTTGTACTAGTACTGGTGTGTGTTACAGTGACATACAGTGACTCCAGAAATTTTTGTTAGGTTGTTCAATTTAAGAAATTTAATTTACCACAGGTCTTATCAAGAGAAACGGAGGCACCTGAGCTTCGGAATACTTACGTAACTGTGCTATTTCAGTTTTTTCCTTTTAATAAATTTACTAATGAGAATGTAGCTTAATGAGAATTTTTTTTTTTAAACAATTATAGCATCAGGCTGCTACATAAGAAAACTGGAAAAAACGAAGGGGGTCTGAATATGTTCTGAAGCCATTGTATATATACACTGTAGCTAATAGCTAAAGCTTGACTGACAGTAAATCCCATGTTGTCATGCCCCATGGATGTTTAACTCAGCAGAAGAAAATGATTGACAGGTATCTGAATACAAAACGGGGGGTTGTTTCCAGCTCAGTGGAGCAAAATATCCAGAGAATAAGATCACTTTGAAAATGCAACTGGTGAGAAAGCTAGCTCGTAAATCGTCATAGCGGTCCGCT
This sequence comes from Synodontis membranacea, assembly GCA_025674565.1. NCBI lineage: Eukaryota > Metazoa > Chordata > Actinopteri > Siluriformes > Mochokidae > Synodontis > Synodontis membranacea. The sequence continues at coordinate 13,113,893 of JAOVYU010000063.1, read as the reverse complement.
GATCAGTCAGTACACAACTTTGCATACTCTCCTCATCTCTACACTCATTCTAAAGAGCTGCATATCCAAAAATGTACGTCTGGTGTAAAATACAGTTCTCAACAGTTTTCCACCAACTGTGCCCAAGATCCATCAACCTATTCTTATTTCTTTAATTTTGGGTTGGACAAATTTCTGATGCATATTTCTGTCCAATTGGTTCTCTCTACTTCTTGCCATTGAAGATAAGGCCAAAAGTGTGCTGACATCTGAGTATCTCACCCATATAATTTCCCTTCATTGAAAATAAGGAGCCCAAACCTGTCTCAGCATGGCAGTGCACAAAGACATGGTTTGCCAAGACTGGAGCAGAAGATCTTGAGTGATTTACACAGAGCCCTGAGCTCAACCCAACTGAACACCTTTGTGATGAACTGTAATATTGGATGCACTCCAGGCCTCCTTGCCCAACCATAGTGCATGACATCATAGACACTCTTGTGGCTGAATGAGCAACCAATTCCATGCAGCCATGCGGTAAAATGTAGTGGAACGCCTTCCCAGAAGAGTGGAGGGTATTATAGCAGCAAGCAGGGACTAAATCCGGAATGGGATCTTCAACAAGCACATACGAGACTTTTGGTCAGTTGTCTACAAACATCTGGCCATATAATTTATATTTAACAACATTTACCTACAATTTTAGCTATTTTCCAACCAATATAATAATCTAAATAATTTTGTTGTGTGTATTTTCGTGTTTACTTTACAGACTGATGATGAATGATTCTCTCTTCTTTTCCTCTTTAAAGCTTAATAGCCACGCCTCATGCCATTCACATGCTGTCTAAAGGCCAAAGGAACAAAGGGTAAAAAGAAAAGTTAGATTTGTGTATAAAATTGCCTTTTGCTGTCAAATCTTCGCACACTGGGAGCCAAGGAGTATGGTATCAGTGGTGCATTTAAGTTTGACTGAACAACACTGATTTTGTCACACTGGTTAAAAAGGATGACTCTAAAGATAACCAAGAGTAACAGTGGGATCATAAACCTTGATCATGAGTTCCTCTGTGTCCTGTTATATTTCTTCCAGATTAATGTACTATAAGTCCTAGAGACTCTGGTGGACTACAGCATGATAAATTCTTGATCAAATTTCTGTTATTGTAGCTTGTGAGCACTGCAATAAATTTAGGCTTCGAAAAGACTTGCGAAACTTGCCACAAGCTGGGGGCAATCATCATACATTTAGTACAATTTTACTGTGCAACTAGGTGACATGTATTTTATTACACATAAATAATGTACTATTAACGAGGTATCTATGTTAATTGCTCTATAAAACTACATTTGTCCTGGTAGCTTAACAAAGCCTTAGGCGGAAGGTTATATTTGGCCATTTGGGCACGCAGGTAATTACAGTCTTTGAGACTCCCATTTCCAAATTAACGCAGATCCAAGAGATATATGATCAAGGTCATAATTAACAGCGACACTGAAAAAAAAAAATTAAAATTAAAAAAAGTGAATATATAAAATGAATAACGTATGATAATCTGGTCATACAGCTATAGTGGCTTTATATAGTTTAAGTTTAAAGGTAAAAATCTTTATTAAGAAGTGTATTAAAAATTACTCATTGGTCCTAACATTTCTGCATTGACTTAGATGTTGGTTTTATTATCTATGGCTAAGTCTACAGCACAACCAGTGCAGGGGTAACCAGGTTTCGGGCACTTAGAGGAATCCATCATGCAATCACGCAGCATATAGCTCTAGGACAAGTTTATTCCTGCCTTAATTATACTATCTGTGTGGATTTTCACGTTTCCCAATTTCCTTTTCCCACCTCCCATAAACAGGCTGGTGTGGAGATTGGCTACATTTTTTTTAAATTGCCCCAATGTGTGTGATGGACCGGCATCCAACCCAGGGTGTATTCCCACCTCACTCCAAGTATCCCTGGGATTCAGCGTTACCATGAAGAGGATAAAGCAGTAACTGATGACTAATGACTGAATGGATGATGCCATCAATCTTCACCAGAGCCCCTGGTGTACTGGCCGCACAACAGCACCAGATAATCAATTATCAATGAGTATCATGCAATGTGCATGGCCAGCACATGACCACAACACATTATTCTAACTGTCATTCTAACCATGTTTGGAAAATTTCAGGTGCAGAGTTTTGTGCATTGCCTACAACAAGGGGTTCATTTCTGCACCCTTTACAAACAGCTTGTTATAGTGGTGGCTAACTAATAGTTGGAAAATGTAACCTGATGTTCCCACAAATCAGCTGCCTAAGGAGGCAATTTGCAAATTGGCAAATTTTCAACTGGTCCAGACTTTTGATCATTGTTTTATTGCACTAGTATTTTCTTAATTCTATTGAAACTGCTGATGCATTTTTTTTTTAATCCATCATCTGTATTGTTCAGTAACCATGTCTTTCCTGGTGAAATGTTTTCCCGTAATGATGCAAAACAATGAACAATGAGACTGATACTGTATGTTCCTTTTTGTCAACAGGTATCCACCACATACTGTATACTGTATGTATCCTGGTTATGATCCTCACAAAAAAATGACATCATGACACAAACTGCATGAATAACAATATTTCAATCTACATAATCAATCTACATGTTTATATCTAAAGAAATTAATCTCATTACTTAATTACAGAGGACATTAAAACGAACAATAAAGAATAGAACAGAATCGTAATTCCGAGTGTAGCATTAAAAAGGCATACTGAATCAATACCTCATAAAAACAAATTAAATTCCTGCCAAAGAAAGGCAGGGAGTTTCTGGCTTTGTAACCTCTGCAAACTGAATGCTGATTCATTTGCTCACTTCAACAACTCTGGTGCAAGAATATCCTACTTGAACCTTAATTGCAGGATTGTGTTATTAAAAAAAAGAAAAGAAAAAAAAAAAGAAGTCAGTATTCTGTCTGGTAATCCACATGGGATCATACGCTCTCCACAGCCCCTGCTGCCCTATAACCAGCTTCCATATCTCATACATAGACAACCAAATAAGAAGCTTACGCAGATACAGATACATCTGCGATGTTTTAATTGTCATGTGAGCACTTACACCGGTGCATATGAGGGCTTCGTAAGGTAACGAGAGGGAACGCCACTGTAAGTCAGATGTACACAGATAGTGGAGGAGTCTTCTGCTAAGCATTTAATAGCATCCAGGAGCCAAGCTTTTCATCCCCCAAAAGGAACGTGACAAATCACAAATATAGCAAAGTATTTGGCTAGTTTATTACAAAATTGTTTAATAACCTCTTACCATACAGTGCGCTGTAGGACATATATTCCCCCGTGAACCATTCGGGATGACATATTACACAGGAACACAATCACAAGATGCTGTTGTGATGGCGCTGTGATGATCGCCATTTGAATAAATGCCACTTTGAGAACGGAAAGGCATTAAATGGCCATTATTGTGATTGATGTACGAGATCCTGCTCTAGCATTTATCAGAATCAGACTCTGGAGGTTTGTTTCACCTTGGCAAACATTAAGAGATCATTTTTGATATGTATTTCAAGTTTCCTGGGTTTTTTTTTTATTATTGTTCAGAAATAAAGAGACCAAGTAATAAAATTTTGATAATGGTAACCCTGTGCATCATTTCCTTTGAGAGGATCTCATCACATCCTGAGGGTAAGGGTAGGATGGAGGCAGATGGCCTTGTTCATCTTGTGCATCTGTCACTGCCTTTGAGGTTTTTCTTCCGATTCTTTTCTCTTTATAAATGACCTCCTGGCTTCGAACTAGTTCATGCAATACAAAATTGCAATTAGTTCAATTATGCTTGATCTACGGTATATTTTGGAGATATTTACCTTCAGGCCAGCAGACATGCACTATGTTCTGAAAAGATATGTTTTATACCTTCCATTTATTCAAAAGAATGGCACAAAGAGTGGCCAGGTATGACAGGCATAAAAGTGACACTAGCAGACTTTCCAAATATCAAATATTTGTAGAGTCCACCTATCTAAAGTCTATTTATAAAGCCCCCTCCCCCAGAAGTAGAAAGCTGGGGCATAGAAAAAGACCAAGCAATATTTTTTTAACTGTCCATTCCTGTCCTTGGCTCACAGGAGTGGATCCCCATGTGCTGTTGTAGCCTATCCATCACAAGGGTTGATATGTTGTGCATTCTTAGATGCTTTTCAGCTCACCATAGTTGCAAAGAGTGGTTATTTGGGTTACTGTAACCTTCCGGTCTGCCCATTCTGTTCTGACATCCCTCATCTGCAAGGTGTTTCTGCTGTTCCGTTTCAACTCTAGAGACCATTGTGTATGAAAATCCCAGGAGATCAGCAGGTTCTGAAACACTCGAACCAGTCTGTCTGGCACAAAAACCATGCCACATTCACAGCTCACCGAGATGACATTTCCCCCATTCTGATGTCTGTTGGGAACACTAACTGTACCTGCACCATTCTGTGTCGTATTCTGCTCCACCTGACTGCCTGATTGAATGACCAAGTGTTCTTAATAAAGTTCACAGTGAGTGTAAATTCTTGTTTTTTTTTTGTTTGTGTTTTTTTTTTTTTGAAAGCCAAATTAATGATCATGGTAAAACAACACGTGCAGATTCAACGATTCTAAAATCAGGCTAAAGCATGGACAGGAAAACAAGAAAAGATTCAGGCGTTTTTGGTTTTTGATCGGACGTGGGCACGACCGCGCTACATAGAAATAATCGTCTGGCTGCCATAGCTTACAACAAATTTTCTGTCTGTGTTTTTATGAGCGTTCGCTCATGTGTCAGTGCTCTAGGACATGGTGGTTATATTAGATCATTCCTTGTCTCTGTGACAGCAACAAATTTGCGAGTCTGGTGTTTAATTGGTTTTCGGGAGACGTTTTATTGCAGGGCTATATAGTCGGTGGCACAGATTTTATTCTGGGGAGAATTTTTACTGGACCTTTGATTGTCTTTTAACAGTGGATTAAATGAAACAATAACAAACATTAAGGGGTAGGAGGTGACAATCTACATTTCAATGAGAGGCATACTGTAGCTACCCAAATTGAGAAGCTTCCAGTTTGGCCATCAGCTTTAGCAAGAGATTCCTGCTTTAATAGTAAACATTTGAACCACAAGCATATAATACCAGCATATATCGTTAGCGTAGAATGTGGACAGGGCCATGTAGCTAACCTTAGAGTATACGGTAAGTGCAAAACACCAAAACTACAGTATATCCTGATGACTTACAGCAACAGATATTCAAACAGAACAAACCACACCGTATGATTAGATAAGCTTTTATCAAATGAAATAATACACTGACATTTTGAAAAATATGATGTGCATAATAAAATGCGCTGTGTTACATAAAACACAGCCTAGCATTTAACTACAAAAATACTTCATTTCTATCAAGAAAAATAATGCCAGATTTATAATGAAGGCAATCTTCCCTAATTATTACCAAGCTTGATAAAATGTCGTTATTTTCATTAGCTAATAAACAAATTAAAAAAACATCGAAATTATGATTTCAGTAGTTTTTTCTTTATACATCACCTGTGGACACCAGTGAAAAAAACCTGTTGTTCTGCTGTACGGTACCATTTACGAAAGCAGTGTAATACTATAAATACAACACGACAACATGAATACAGTCTTGAGTTGGCGCGAGTGATTTTAAACAAAATAAGCTCACCGTTTCCACACTGTTAATTGGTTGTGACTGAAGCTCTACTAATGGTCTTTTATTTATAGCTAGATTACTAATTAAAAGTTATTCTCTTGATAAAGGCCTCAAGCAAGCTTTTTCCAAAAATAGATATAATTAAATAAATTTAAAAAGCGCGTTGCGAACAACAAGGAGCAGAGAAGCAACATCTTGGGCCACTCACCGCAGGCACAGATTTTGTTGTTTTTTGGGAAATCCCAAATAAGAAATATTTCAATAATTATTTCAGACCTGCCAACAGAATACGAAAATACACTGAAAGAATGGTCTTCTGTTTTTCTGCAATAAACATGGCACATCAGACAACTGACATATGGATCCCGGAATAACTGACAGCTGAGCGGCTGTCTTGAACTCTCTGCTTGGAAGATGCACTGATGAGGTGCTCTCACTTCCTGTCAAGGTTAATGGAGAGAAACAATATCTCTCAATTTGTGTCTAAATTAACTATCATTAGTACATAACATCAGTTAGATATATTTATGAGGGCTGCCTCCAAACTATTTTGACCAAAAACAGTCAAAAGGAGCATTTTTGTGGCCATAAGAAAAACGAAAAAAGTCTGAAAATGTGTATTGGGGGGAAAAATAACATAACTAAGCCTTCAACAAAGTGTAAAATCAAACTCTTTTAAAATAATTTTGATGGCAATTGGACAAAAATTGGACATTCATTTTAAATGGTGTTTGTTTACTTTGCTCTCCTGCGGCTGTCAGAAAACATTCATGGTTGCACGAGGAACATTAAACAAGCGATTATATTAAATTTATTCTTTAATATAATTATTAATTATATTGAATTATATTGGATTATATTGAAACTGTGCTGTTATGCTTCCTGCTGTTCACTGCATTTACCCCCCATCCTCGTTCTGCTGTATTCAAAGACTTTTGTTATTTTCCAAACAATAATGACTGGAGGGGAGGGGAGGGGGGGGTTAAGGGGGAAGTGGGCCTCAAAGAGGAAACGTGTGAATACATCTGTGGTAGGTCCTGCTGTTTTTTGTAATCTGACCCTTACTAAATTAAACGATTTGTTCTACTGATTATATTAATTGCACGACCTGATAACTTTTTTTTTTTTCCACATTTTAGTCACAACTTTGCTGTGTATGCTTGTTTGTTACATGCATTATATGCCTAAAAAGTATGTGGACACCTCACCATTACACTTACACTCACTGGCCACTTTATTAGGTACACCTCGCTAGTACCGTGTTGGAACGACTTTTTGATAGATTCAACGAGGTGTTGTAACGATTTCCTCAGAGACTTTGGCCCATACTGACAGTTGGTGCAGATTTGTCGGCTGCACATCCATGATGCAACGATCTGGTGGCTGTGGAGGCCTTTGGAGTACAGTGAACTCAATGAATGTCATGTTCAAGAAACCAGTCTGAGATGATCTGAGCTTTGTGACATGGTGCATTATCCTGCTGGAAGTAGCCATCAGAAGATAAAGGTCATAAAGGGATGGAGATGGTCAGCAACAATACTCAGGTAGGCTGTGGTGTTTGGTACTTGGTTTCACAATTGGTACTAAGGGGCCCAAAGTGTGCCAAGAAAATATCACCCACACCACACCACACCACACCATCACCAGCAGCAGCAGCCAGTTTCACCATGTCTAGATGCCTAAATGCACTGAGTTGCCTCCATATGCTGATTAGCTACTCGTGTTAACAAGCAATTGAACAAGTGCAACTAATAAAGTGACCGGTGAGTGTATATGTGCTTGTTGAACATCCCGTTCCAGATTTCCACTTCCACTCTTCAACTTCCACTCTTCTGGAAAGGCTTTCTGTTAGATTTTTTGATCATGGCTGTGGGGATTTGCTCATTCAGCCACAAGTGCGTTAGTGAGGGTAGGCATTGATGTCGGGTGAGGAAATTTGGTGCGCAGTCGGCATTCTAATTAATCCTAACGGTATGGTGTCCACATACTTTTGTCTAAGTTCCACAGCTCATTAATGCTGACGTTACACGACGGGACTGTTACCTAAAAATATAAAATACCATTTTGCATGTACACTTAAAGGACCTCTTTGTGGGTCATTTATACACAATTCTCTACTAAAGAGGATTCTTAAATGCCACTGTATAAGAGGATTTTTAATGTCACACCACTCACTGTATTGCAGACAGTGTAGGCATACTCAAAAATACCAATCACGTACACTCACTGGCCACCTTAATAGCAGCACCTGGCCACCTGCCTATTCAATTCATGCAATTATCCAATCAGCAAATCATGTGACAGTAGCACAATGCATAAAGCGATTCAGCTACACAACAACAGCTCAGTTAATGGTCACATCAAACAACAGAATGGATAAAAATGTGATCTCACTGACTCTGACCGTGGGATGGCTGTTGGTGCCAGACAGGCTGGTTTAGCGTTTCAGAAACTGCTGATAGATTTTCACACACAACATTGTCTCGAATTGTCCCAGAATGAGTAACAATTCTGCAGGCAGAAACCCTTGTTGATGAGAGAGGTCAAAGAAGAATGGTTCAAACTAACAGGCTTCCACTCTTCGACTTCTATCAGCCAAGAACAGGAACCTGAGGCTATGATGGGCACAGGTTCACTGGATAGGCTGGGGATGAAAATGACACCTGGTATTTTTTTCCAATCTTCATCTACCCAGTTTCGGTGTGGCTGCACCCACTGTAGACTCAGAAATGTTACGATTATTTGCTGTTTTTAAAGTCCATTCAGTTTTACTACTATACCTGCCATGTCCGTAACTTTTTTGGCACTCTCCTGATAAGGGATGGTAGAATGCTATCTTTGTTCTAACATTCTTGTGTTGCGCATTCTGAGACGCTTTTCTGCTCTATACTATGTAGCCTTCACGTCTGGCCATTCTCCTCTGACCTATCTCACCCACAAGATATGTACACCGCCGTTCACAGGATGTTGCTTGTTTTACCACACCATTCTGTATAAACCCAAGAGATTCTTGTGTGTTGAAGTTCCAGAAAATCAGCAGTTTTAGAAATATTCAACCCAACTTGTCTGGCACTAATAACCACGTTATGGTCCTAATCACTGAAATCACATTTTTCTCCATTCTGATGTTTGACGTGAACAGAAACTGAAGCTGAATTTTATGCATTGTGCAACTGGCACATGATTTGCTGATTGCATAATTGCACATATGGGCAGGTGTCCAGGTGCTGCTATAAAAGTGGCCAGCGAGTGAATATTATACTATTTTATTACAACTACCACTTCTAAATCAAAGCTATTGGTTATAGAATGGCGTATCTGAATAGCTCCGGTAACGGAGCAGCAAGGGGGTGATGGATTTTTTGTCTGCCTCCAGGAAAAAATTAAGCAACTGCAATGTTCTGAAATCAACCTACAAGAAGCTGTTTTCCTGATTTGTGTCAATAAGGATTAAGTATAATGAACCAACTGTGCTGTTCTTGCTTGCTAGACAGTGGCGTTTTAAATAAATATTCAGTATTACCGTCCTTATAAACTCAATACTGTATTTTTATAAGTGGACCAACTTGAAACTATTCAATAAGCATGAGCAATTTTGTAACAGCTGAGATGTAAACAGGTATGAGTGACATGAGACAAAATATTGGATTTAATTAGAATTATGCAATAAAACTAGGTTTTACTACATACAGTACCTGGTGCCTCCTAGAATTATTTCCACCCTTCAAGACATTGACCAAAATGACCAAAAGAATTTAACAAGTAACACATACAATAATGATATTGGTCTTGAATTTATAGGGACATTGTATAGGTTTATTCAAACACAAAAGATTTTAAGCAATAAATTTTTCTACTAAACACCGATTCCAAAATCATCGACAAATTTACATATTTTTGTGACGCTTGTCCTGGAGGCAATAACGGCGCTGAGTTTCTTCCAAGATTGAAAATCATAGTAGAGGGATATTTAAGCTCTGCCTTAAAATTCAAGCTAAAAGTAAGACTAAGGGATTTTCACATTCTATTACTGACAAAACCTGAGCGAAAAGCAGAATCTCCGAAATGTGTACATGAATTTCTTAGTATTTGGTGTGCCATTTTTTTTGCTTAATGACAGTGTTCATTCAAGCTGGCATAGACTCTACAAGTTTGTTCAAAACCTTATGATCCATTTTAGACCAAATCCATCAGTGTCACCCGAAGAGATTCATTATGAGGGAAATATGACATTTTATGACTCCTTGTGTATACAAAAAAAAAAAAAACACACATTTTAATGTTTTGTCCATCAACTGAACAAAAAGAATAAAATAAAAAATCAATGGCATCCTACGTATATTGTATGTAACTTTAGCATTCTTTCTGAACAGGCTATATGTTGCATCAGTTCTATACGCATCCATATCAACTAGAAATAGCTTTCTTTATATATTACTTAACTGCTATTGGGAATCTCCAGTGGAGATCGATCCATCTACCTGCATTCCTTCTACTAAATTATACTGTCCTCCTTCAGGAGAAGTCTTTATTGCTGGACCAGGAAAATGCCCATTAAAGTCTGCCTAGGTGTAATATAAGTAGGAGTACAGGTACCTCTAAATAATAAATAAGTTTAAATGCAAAGTAAAAATATAATACATTAAGTATCACAGTTGATCATATGAGCAATCATTGAAGTATGCTCAGTATCGACTAAATGCATGGAGTATGACTGAAGAAACTGCCATGGGAAATACACTCAAAGACCAACAATGAGGGCAAAATCCTAGGTTCGCATGAATAAACACAAAATATATTTAAGCAAGCCAAATTTATAAGGCAGAGAGATAAACTGAACATGAACTGAGACAGTGTCTGCCTATTAGAAAATAAAAAATAAAAAATCTGGAACACGAATTGCAGGAAACGAGTGACTGATGATAATTAACCTACAGCACCATCAGACAGCAGCCAGGAAAGAATGTCACAGGTTCTGCAGTGCTATTTACAGACAGATTTATTTTATAGGCCAGCATGATGACAGCTAAAATAATTATGAAAATCATAATTTATCACAATGATACTGTGGCTTTTCCTGCATTTCAGAATGTACTAATTTTCTAATACAAGACCTTACTTCCTTATACATGAGCCTACATGACACGGGTGACGATTGAATGGAAAAGCAGGTGTTGGGCCTACACAAAGAGTGTGCCTTGCAACACATCCTACTAGTCTCTGGAGCTATACTGCATGGATGAACACCATTCTCACGAAGGATATTTCATCACTTTGTGTTTTGATGAAAGTGGTGGAGAGCACTGTAACAAAAATCTCCCATAGGGCTTAAGTTAGGGGTAAGATTTGGTGACTTTGAAGGCCATATTTTGCATTATAGTTTTACACTATTTTCATGCGCACTGGACCATTTGGTGAGCCCTTATGTCCTTTGGATGGGGGCACTGTCAACCAGCGAAGAGCACTCTTTTTGGGATAGAAATGTGTCATCAGTATAAAGTTGACCAGACAGAATAGCTTCTTGATTTGGATTTACAGTGACCTTTCACATTGAGATTACGACTGAACCCAAACCATGTCAGTGAAATTCGCTCCACTGGAATTTTTCATCACTGTTTGTCTCCTGTATAAATGTAGGTGTGACTTTCCCCTTTTGTAAAGATAGATGGACTTTGTTAATTAAGAAAGCTTAAAAATCAAATAATTTTTTTTAAATGACTAATTGTGTAGCTGTATCATTATCCATGTCTTAGGCATTAACTTTTAAGGAGAATTTGAGTTAGATGTTTCCATTTTTGGTAAACGGCCTTAATTCATTCATTTTCTATACTGCTTACCCATTTCACGTAACAGAGAAGCTGGAGCCAATCCCAACAGACAGCAGGCACGAGGCGGGCTACACCCTGGACAGATCGCCAATACAACGCAAGGCAAACACAGAGACAAACAACCATTCACACCCATAGGTAACTTAGAGTAGCCAATTGACCTAATCTTAGTCTTTGGACTGTGGGAGGAAACCAGAATGCACGCAGACACAGGGAGAACATGCAAACTCCACACAGAAAAGAACCCTGGACCTTCTTGCTGTGACACGACAGTGCAGCCACTGCACCACCACTAGGCATATTAAGCATATTAAGACAAAGAAATCCCCAAACACAGAGCTTGTATTAACATTATACAGCATTTTAAGGGCACTAACACGTGCCTAATCAACTCCTGACCATGTTTTCCATTAATAGACTGATTTACAGATGCTATTTCCAGGGCTGCCGGATTGAGCACAGAAACATAGTCTTGGCCTGGCACATGTAGATTGGCAGAGTTACAGATGAGCTGGTATAAAGTGAACTGAGTGAATTTTAGACAGCTATTGGGCTCAAAGCAGTGTATCTAATCTGGCAAGCCAGCTACATTATCATTCAACATCAGCGCTCTTCAGTCCTATTTGGAGCGTAACATTACTTTCTCATGGTGATGTAATGAAATGTTTGCATGTCTTCCCCGTTCAGGGTGGGTGATAAGACGACGATATCACAATATCACAATGCTCCTCTATGATGCACAATATTTATCATGATAAAGATGCATGAAAAGAAAAACTGCCGAAGAAAACTGTTAACAGTACCACTGCTGTTATTTTAAATAACTTCTACTTTTATTTAGTATCTACAACAAATAAAAAGAGGGATTTTTTTTTAATGTAATCTTTTCAAGATTTAGCCAAAATACAATCAGTGCTTGGAATTGTTATAAAAACAACATATATATA
>JAOVYU010000063.1:13028947-13039769 GCA_025674565.1 Synodontis membranacea | reverse complement strand
TACTAACCAGGCCCGCCCCTGCTTAGCTTCCGAGAACAGGCGAGATCGGGCACTCCCAGGGCAGCATGGCTGTACAACACGTGTGTAAATCTGGTGCTTTTTAAAAGCTTTGCTTTTCGGTATGGTGGCTAGTTTTGATTTGATTCTTACTTTTTTTTTTTTTAACAATTCGTTTATCTGGAGAGATTTTGTACTGAGGCTCGGTCTCACATTCCTTGCACTGTAGTTTCAAATCTTTAAACATTACAGAAGACGACTCAGTGTTGTTAAGGACTAAATGCAAGCGTGCCAATAACTGTGCTTTTTCAAAAAGACGTTTAGTTCAATACATTTTAAAATTTCTCATATTTTCACTGTAAGCGAATGCTTTATTCCATAACCCCCCCTCCCCCTTTTTTTTTAAACCTGTCTTTACCGGGGGTGCCAATAATTCTGCAGTAGTTTGCAACTAAAGTTGCTTGCGTGAGTGATTTCCAGTACTCACTGCAGTCTGTGTCCCTGAAGGCTGAGTCTGAGACAGGGCTGTAGGGAGGCAAGCTGCTGATGAACGCAGGGTTTTGGGTGAGGTCCGAGCCCTCGCTCGACTGGCTTCCCCGTAAACGCCAACCGTCTACGACCTCACACTTTCCCATCGCTGGCTGTGAGAGCTGCTTCTGAACCTTTGGCTTGCTTCCATCCACAGTGCGACCTACTGCTTAGACAGAAACAGGCAGGATGAAGATGCAGAACATGTGATTCAGATTTATTTATTTATTTATTAATCCCCCCCCCCCCAAAAAAAAACTGGCTCAAGTAGTTGAACAGGATTACTTTAGTCCAAACAGCACCTGGAGAATGCAAACAGGACATCGTAATCAGTATTACCGGGTGTCGTTTCGATGCGGCTTGGCCGACGCTGGGGCACCAGGATATTGAAACGAGGCTTCTTCACCTTTTCTTCTACGTCTTTCTCCAGCTTGCTGCTCTTCTGCAAATATCCAGTCTAAACACACCCATCGAGTGAGTCCCTCGAAACCAAAGATTTGAAAGCAATTTGAAATCCAGCACGGAAGAGTGAAAGAAAGCAACGCAGTCGTACCTTGATCTTGGGCAGGAAATTGATGCGCACGCGTTTGGACTCCAAGCTACGCTGCTCCTTGACTCTCACACCCAGGTGCTTCATGTACGTGTAGATCACATATTGTATAGTGGTACTGCAGGAATGAGAATGAGCATTTTACACAACACATTCTCACTCCGTTGAACTAGAATGAGAAACCCCATTTTGGCAGACACGAAAATCCGGAGCATGTTGACGTGGAGCCTCTTCGTTTACAATACCATATGCTCGCTTCAAGCTCGCTGAGTATGGACGGCTCCATGTAGCCACATCCTTCTGCTCCATAAAGCCCTTGTCTTACAGTACCATATGTCCCAACTGCAATCTCCATTACTCTTTCTCACTAAATCATGGCTGCTAGAGCCAGATGGCACCTCACATATGCTTCCCTGTGTGTTAGTATCTGTGCATTCATCCACGACATAACTAAACAGATCTGACCTAAGGTCCTGAGACGGAATCTTTCATTTACATGCGCAGATGGCCTACCGGCTCATTATAAGACACCTCGTCTTTAAAATGCTTGTGCAAGGTGGACATGAAAGGTTTTCCTCACCACTTTTCCTCTTCTGCAGCCAGCGAGGACAACCTGTTGCATAAAACAGACGGGTTAAGAGAGCAAAGCCGTGTAAAGCAGGATGTTCAGCCTTTATTGGATCATAAGAGACTCTTACAGAATGTCATCTAGTTTGGCCAGGATGTTCTCAGCACAGGATCTCTCTCTCTCCAGAGCAGTGGCGTCTTTTAACTGCTCTGTGTCCAGATGAGCTAGCTCTGACTCAGCTAAGGTCAGCCCCATACTGTGCTTCTGTCTGCACGAACACACACAAAGATAATGTACTTTTATTAAAGAATAAAGCAGCTCAACGCAACCAGTCATTGAACTGGCAATAAATTACCACACAAATGAAAATGGATTTCCGCCCCATTTCTTTTGCTCAGTTTATATGCAAGCGTAAAAACGGTGGTCAGTTCATTAGGGACACCGCCACCCATACTAATTAATGCAATTCTCCAATGAGCCAACCACATGGCAGCAATGCAATGCATAGAATCATGCAGCTACTTGTCAATAGTTTAAAGGAATAATAATGTGATCTCAGTGACCTTGTATGGTTGATGGTTGATGCCCGATAGGCTGCTTTGAATATTTCGGAATCAGCTGATCTCTGGACAGTTGAAGACTGGAGAAACATTGGCGGGTCTTTTTCCAATCTGTTACCTGCCCAGTTTTGGTGAGCTTGTGCTGACTGTAATATCACGTGGTTCGATGAGAGTTGCTTTTCTGCTCACCACAGTTACAAACAGTGGTTATTTGAGTTGCCGTAGACTTGCTCTCAGCTCAAAATAAATCTGACAATTCTCCTCTGACCTCTCTCATCAAGAAAGTGTTTCCACCTGCAAAAGTACCGCATGAGTAACTTTTGCAAGGATTGAATTTTCACCTGCACTGGCAGGACCACAGACCGAAATACTGAGCTGACCTTCAGTAAAGCTTCTGCTATGGATTCTGTTAAACACTCCTGCTCATCATGTCGCTTTATTATTTATGTTAAACACATATGCGTGCGCTGCCGCTGACAATGGAAAGTATTAACTGCAGCGGAAAATGAGACTTGACCATGCCACATCAAGCACGATTATTTCCCCTCTCGCAGTGGTTCACCAAATATCATTTAGGTTTATTAACTCTTACAGATAAAAATCAGGCCGATGCCACATCCCTAGTAAAGATTTCATTAGCCTCAAGGAAGGTGACAAACCCGGTATTATGTTGACCACAAAACTGAAAATAAGACTGAATTACTGACTTTCTGAGCTGAGCGCAACCGCGTAATAATAACAACGCACTCACCTGAAGTCCTCTAGAACTCTGTTCACATCAGGGAGAAGTGTTTCCTGCATTGTCTGGACGTATTGTCTGTGCAACTCCTCGGGAATCAGCTCCGGCCTCCGTCGCTCTAAAAACCACCACAGATGCGACACGCGGTGATTTTTGTAGAACAAACACACCAATCTTTGCACCTTCAAACATGCTGTATGAATGAACCCTACAAGTGCGGATAGTTATTTATTTGGACAGTGAGCCCTTGCACAAGTACACAGTATGGACAAAATCTGTGGACACCTGACCATGATACCATTACGTGGTCCTTTCTCTTAGTTGCTGTATGCAGTAACCAAACAAATTCCTTTCACTGGGACTAAGAAGCCCAAGCCTGTTCCAGCACGACAATGGCCCTGTGCACAATGTGGTGAGCTCAATGAAGACATGGTGCGCTGAGGTTGGTGCAGGGGCGGAGCTAAATGCGGGGCGGGTGGAGCAGCCGCTCCTGCAACGTCCCCCACCCCCCCCGCTCCGAGATTGCTCGCGCTTCTTTCGCAATACCCCGTGCCCACCTATCCGTGCGGTGTTTTGCCCCAGGGCCTTGTGTGCAGTCGTTCCGCCACTGGGTTGGTGTGAAAGCACTTGAGTGGTCTACAGAGAGCCCTGACTACAACGCCACTGAACACCTTTGGGATGAACTGAAAGACAAGGCTGAACCCCAGGCCTCCTCACCCAACATTAGTGCCTGACCGTCACTGACGCTCATGTGATGCATGGACACAAATTCCCACCTCCAAACATGTTGAAGGTGGAACGCCTTTCCAGAAAAAATGGAGCTTATTATAACAGCAAAGGGACTAAATCTGAACCTTGCTGTTGAACAAAGCACGCATGAGTGTTGCGTCAGGTGTCCCCAAACTTCTGTCCATATAGTGTATCTACGACTCCTCCACGATGGTCTGAGGAAGTATTACATTACATGTGAGATTAATTAAGACCACAAGCTCAGCACATCTTAATGCAGAACAGCACAAGCTGTCCACCGGGGAATAACTGTTTGCCGCTTGAAGAACAAATAACACTTAACTCAAAAACAGCTAATTATAATCCATGCAAAACAGAACACTGGATTTAAAAGCAAACTCACCAAGTTCGGAAGATATGGATTCAGGCACATTTACTCTTAAGTTCTGTGGAATAAAAAAAAAAAAAGAGATCATGTTAAATAATTATCATCTGCGGAAACTACTGCCAAACTCGTCGTTAAATAGTACGCGCTGATAAAGAACATACTGTCATATAAGAACAGTGTGAAAGGGACACAGAAGCACATGCACAGACAAATCCCAGGACACAAACTAGAGCTTGTTATGAGAGATGGTCAGTACGTTCGCTCGGACGTACGACATTCGGGGTGGACTTTAAGAACATGAGTACGGGAGTGCAGGTTTTACTCACAGCCCCCCGGTCAATGAAAAAGGTGAGGATGTCCATGAAGATGCGCCTGGTCTCTTTTGAGTTGGTGTGCTTGTAGAGGTCGGCGTAAAGGTAGCAAAGCTGTACGGAGCAGACAAAGACACAGAATCACCGTATGTATTAATTGTTCTAGGGGTTTAGAAATCTACCTGATATGGAAAGTACATTTGAAGCTGGAGGAAACAAGGTTTAAAGAGAAAGAGAGGTATCTGGCGGAGGGGACAAACATGAGCAGAGTGAGAAATCGACAAGATGAAACTGGACGTTAGATATATTAAATGAAATAAAAGGTACATATGCTACAGAGGACAGGACTACTGTTATGCTATATCAATTCTATAACAATTCAGGATGCGTCAATAACATCAGAGTACAAGTACATTGTTTTTTGTTTTTTTTGGTACTTGTCTGTAGCCAAATCACGTCTTTTCTGCATCCCCAAGACTCCTGACCACCCCACGTATTCCAGGTCATGACCCGCAGTTTGGAAACCCCTGTATCAAGCACTCAGTGGCATCACGGCACGGAATACTATTCAGTTCAGTTTATGGATTCCAGTTTACGGGGAGGCCATGAAAAGTGCACCTGTGCTTGTTCGTGCACTTGGTCTATGAGGCTCTTTCTCTATAACGATGGTGGGGTGATTTGAAATCAAGGTCATTCGCTAGCTCCTTTCAGTTACCTTGGATTAAGCAGGGTTGCAATAGAGTGAAGTGTGATTTCATTCACTTCAAAAACGATCTTCTGCACAGCTGTAAGTAAAGCATTTGTGCGCTGTTTTAATTGCGCCAGAAACCCTCGTCAATGACCTTGTCGTCAGTGCCGCAGCGCCGGCAATGAACTCCTCGTGCTGAGCTTATGCTTAAGAAGATATGCCACTGGTGTGACTCGCAAGTAATGCGCAGACCCTGGAAGCACCACTGAAGTGCTCTCATGCCGAAAATTTATTTTTCGCTTCACTGCCCCACGCTTGTGAATACTGTTGTATACACCCCGTCCGTTGCACCTTGCTCTCCATATTAATGATCACGCTCACTGCTGTGTGCGCTCGGGGCGGCCAGCACTGTGCTCTCTATTAATGATAATCTTTAAACGTCGTAAGATATTGAACCTGGTCACTTTACTGTAAGAAGTGATGTACGAGCTCCTCCTGAGATTTCCGCAGAAAACACTCCGCTGTTTGCTTTGCTTTGCTTGCCATCGTTAGTCAAGGAACACACACCCAGATCGCTGTCGTCTCATGTCAACAACGTACACTGATCTAATGTTGCATAGTATTTCACGGTATCGGATGTTGGTATCGGAGTATTTTAGGAAGAGAATAAAGTAAACCAGCACAGAGTGATACAGATAACATGGTCGTTCCTAATAATAACGACTACGGTGCAAATACAGATAAAAGGAAGACAGTTGTATTAGGGCCATTACCACAGGAGCAGGGTCGAACTGGGACACCACATGGTGCAGGAAAGCTGCAAGGTGGGCAGGTTGTCTCTTAAGCAGCTCCAAACTCTGGAAACAGTTACACTGGACATTCACCTTGAACCCAACGGAGGCAGAGAAGCCACGGTGAGGAAACACGTTTCGAAATAATACGAACGGTGAGCGCAAGAGAACAAAGAGCTCCACGGTACCTGCTCCTGCTCATGTTCTGATTCAAAGTTGTCATCCTCAGCTCCGATGATCTGAGAGGCAAGATGGGAGGAAGCACTTTTCACAGCGGGATAGAGGTGCGAGTCCTGCACAAGACGGGACAGAGAAGTCCTATCATGCAAGGTTAATCACTGTGTGAAAAAGTGAATGACTTGTGTGAAAGTGAACCTCATTTTTGATCACGCGATTAGACGACAAGCTCTGTCTCACCAGGTCAGAGGTGTCTGCGTTCTCGGGTGAAGAGCACGAGTTGAGGCTGTCTCGTTGTGTGCTCCTCGGACTGCTCGGGTCTCTCTGGCTACCCGTCGTAGGGGAAGCCGAGCGCCGGCGACGCAGGGTCTGTGCGGCAGCATTCACCGTGTTTAAACGTATTTACGATATAACGCAAACAAAGAAGAACACATGTAATTCCACTTTCAATCTAAGAGGATTCGGAGAGCTGTTCCTTAAAGTGATGCACTTACAGGGCTCCACAAGCCGTCTGAGCCGGGCTGGTCTATATCCACCACACCACCTCCCTTACCATTTCCAACAGGCTGGCCATCCTGTAAAACAAACACGTAAATTGTTAGCATTAGTGTGAGGATAAAAGAAAATAAATTGGTGCTCTCTGGGCGGGAACGGGCATGAACCAATCGTGGACTTCTGCGAGCTCATGTATAGTCCCTTCCAAAATAACAGATCAGAACTTCGGCCTTCAGTTCCTGATATTTACACCTCGATGTGTTAAACAACTCAACGACATTGCACTGTTTGTTTCGACCCACCTGCTCTTCAAGTGAGCAAAAAATATTGGAACCCACAACTGACAGCGGTTTCATGTTGACCTAGTTGTGCCCAGATCGCTTGCACAGCGTTGAATGTCTGCTCTTTATTTGAACTCAAGTTTTCGCCTGTGAATAACGCACTTCGATTATATTTTCGGAACTATCCGGCTGTTCGTTCATTGGGTACATGTGTCCTGTTCAATTCTGTGATTCGGATATTCGCTTTTTTTCGGTTAGTGTGTTTGTTTGTATTTTGCCAAGTCATGCTTCAGCTCACTTTGGCCTGAAATCCTCAGCCGTGTGGGAACACTTTAAACTGAGCGAGATGAACAACAATACTGTTCAGTCATGCCTTAATGAATTAATGCTTTTAATAAATCCAAACGCCACGTACTGCAGCGCTCCGCCATCCATCTCATTCAAGAACGAAGGAATGTCTGGCTGGTCCTACCCAAGTCAAACACGTACATTCTCTTTCTCAAACACACACTCATGTGAGAGAACAACCGAACAACTCGCCAGTGCAAACATAAACTTTACTGCCGAGTAAACTTTATTTTCGAGTACTGGCAGAAAACACTGCAGCCGAAATAAAGCATGCATCTGTTCTCACGTATCTCTTGATTATAGGCAGCCTATTATTATTATTCTTCATGCACTGAGCCACTGTGCTCCGTTTCTCCCCACGCGGCGCCATGTTTACAAAATTCAAGTGCACGCGAGAACCAGCTCTCACCAATTTACAGAGAAATAGATCTAATCTAATTCAGAGGAACTTCTTCATGCGACAAGACGACGACCTAAGACGACACTGCCGACACGAGAAAGGACTTCACCTGGGGTGAAAAGTGGATGGTTTTAGACTGGCCAAGTGAATCACCAGACCTTTACCCAACCGAGCATGCATTTCACCTCCCGAAGAGCAGACTGAAGAGAGGAAACCCTTAAAACAAAGAATGACTGAAAGAAGCCGCGGTACAAGAGGTGACTGTGCTTCGAAGAGGACAGACAGCAGTTTCCCACAAGTGTACGTATCAGCCCTGTGACGCTGCACGAACAACACTGTGCATAGTTTCGGTGGGTGGCTTCACATGTCTCAGAGGAAGCATATGGGAGAGCTACTTTAAAAAAAAAAAAAAAAAAAAAAAAAAAAAAAAAAAAAAAAAAAAAAAAAAAAAAAAAAAAAAAAAACAAAAACCACACAGCCTGAATTCTGATCATCAGGTTTGCTCGTAAAGTGCCAGTCATTACAATGAACAAATACAAGAAACAACAGTTTACACAACGCCGTTCTAAAACATGGCTTACTCAAAACCATTTCAAACAACAAATACATTTCGACGTCCAATAAGAGGAATTCCAAGAAGTAGTAAACTAATCAAATAATTACGGTAAATTATATATCACGACGGAGAAGTATAATGTAAAAGAGGTTCAAAAATTCCCGAGCATCTACATCTGTGCAAGAATAAAAGTGGGTATATTTACGGAAATCGACCCAATATTATAGACGTTGTCATACAATGTACGTCATTTTCCAGATCACAATTAAATCCTTTGCGAAGACAGTGAAGAGTGTCACTGGTTGCAGGTTAAAGTACCATTTGTCCGTTATGGCTGGTGAGCATGCATGATTGCTGGCCCCGCTGTTGAAATCTCCTGAAGAGGTGGCAGATTACATCTAATGATCCTTTTTTGTCGCCTTGATTATGCACTCGTTCCTGTGAAGTGAAGGGCCCGAACCATACAGTTATTGATGAGGTGAGGAGGGACTCAATGATTGCAGTTGTAGACCGGACTAATAGAGCCTGCGTGAGGCAAGGTGTTTTTTTTTTTGTTTTTTTTTAACCACCTCTGAAAGAACATCCTTCGCTGTGCTCTCGAGTCTGCGTTCCCGTGATCCATGGAAATGGTGATGCACAGGAACTTGAGGGAATCCATGGTAAAGACAACAAAACCATGCGTAAAGGCAGTGGTCCCCGGCCATGTTCCTGGAGATCTACCTGACTATCCAATCGCTGCCTTAAGAAGTTCCTGATCAATTTAAAGAGGTGTGTTAGATTCTGGCTGGAGATAAAAACCTGCAGGATGGTAGATCTCCAGAAACATGGTTGGACACCACTGGGTTAAGGGATAATGATGAGGTGCCAATATTGCGAACATTGCTGCAGGGCAAAAGTTAGGAAAAGGAAAAACTACTGTATGAAAGGGAAGCAAAATCCAGTGTGGCCACTACTTAATAATTAGAAGCTCCTCCAGTTTTAATTCCAACCAGAGACCGCCGGTTTTAAACGGACTCACAGGACCAAGGCTAAATAAATACAGTTAAAAGGTAGAATTCACCTAGATAAAGTCGGCACAAAGTGAACGAAACCACGACCACGTGCACATGACTCCTTCAACTCCAGCATCCTTTCGGCTTTAGTGAACTGGCTTCTGCTGGGTGAATTTTATCACCAGTACAGCCATACCAAATAAACAAATAAATAAATAAAAATATATATATACATTTAAGCTGTAGATGCTGGCAACTCGAGAAGTCGGCAATGATGGTTAGGACTCCTTTAGGACAGCGTCTGGTTTTGGGACTAGGGTGGTGTTATACGCTCACTTCAGGATGTTTACAGATCATTACCTGGAGGTGCAGTAGTTGGTGTTAAGACTGTATATATTAGGAGAGAGCTGAAATGCTTCAGCGCTGATGTTTGTTTTTTATCCCCAACCATGATTGCTGTCTCACAGTGATCCACTGACTGATCTGATCATTTGGCACTATCAGATCGGAAAGCTTCACCTACATTCTGAATACGTTGCTGC
This sequence comes from Synodontis membranacea, assembly GCA_025674565.1. NCBI lineage: Eukaryota > Metazoa > Chordata > Actinopteri > Siluriformes > Mochokidae > Synodontis > Synodontis membranacea. The sequence goes on along the minus strand of JAOVYU010000063.1, from coordinate 13,030,129 downwards.
ATGAATGGTCCTACGACTTGTAACTAATTGCTGTAATTAAATTTGTTTTCATTTAGCAATTTGGCGTCCACCATTATTATTTGGCATGATTTGATCCAGCATGTACTATTATTTTACATTTTGTTGTTCATTATTTGTCATTTTGGGTTTTTTTTTGGTATTAGTATTGTCATATTCCTGCTCATCATCATAAAGCACGTTGGTACGACTTTTAATTGCGCTTTATAAATAAACTGTTGCTGATGTATAACGTGTGCGTCAAAAGATTGTGCACTGTGCACACAACGTAATGAAACCGCGCAATACTAAATAAAGGTATCACAATGTGTGTGTGTGTGTGCAAAATATCACTTGCATAACGACAGAATTGTTACATCAGCCTGACAGACAGTATTGCAGTAGCTCTAACCGCTCGATGCTTTGACAGTATCCTGCCTTAGCTCATGTAAAAGTGTCTAAAGTACAACTTTAATGTACCAATTGCGGGACGTGCAATACCTGCATAGCTCTGTGCGTGTTTCTTTTCGCTTCCTGGAAGTCCCTCAGTAGCCGGAGGGCGGGATTCTTGACATTCTCTTCTCTCATGTCCTACAAGCCAGGCAAAAAAAACAAAACAAAAACAAAAACAAAGCCTGAAGTTAGTACCATGCCAACCTTTAAGAATTACGTTTACAGAATTCTTCGAAAAGTTCGACAACCAAACTCCGGCCAGTACGCTCGAAGAAATCGACAATAACACAAAGTGTCGCACTCATTATAGACTAATGACGAGCTCGGTGATCTCACTGTTCCTCCTCGCTGCTCTTCAACACTGCAGCTGTCAGTTTGACCACAACAGGAAACCATCATTCTTATCAGCTCCTATTTCGAGCAGTGTGCCACATTACACATATATACAACAGAGCCTGAGTGTGAAAGCACACCCAGTTTTATAGACAGTGTGTAGCTGTAGCTGTAGTTTTACTGACTGCGCAACGACAATGACGATAGAGACCGACACATTACTTTACAGATTATACAATCATGCACAATGCCGCAGAGCAAGCCTTTAAAGGTGTAATAATCAATTCTAATCTAATATGCTTTTAGACAAATTCAGTAAATATTGCCTCATGGTCCTCTAGCTGTCCCTTCCCAAAAAAAAAAAAAAAAAAAAAAAAAAAAAAATCTGGTGTTTGTACA
>JAOVYU010000063.1:12977144-12987422 GCA_025674565.1 Synodontis membranacea | reverse complement strand
ACTTTAAATTAAATAAAAATGTCAACTTTAAAAATAAGGGTCAACTTTAAATAAAAGAAGTCAACTTTAAATTAAATAAAAATGTCAACTTTAAAAATAAGGAAGTCAACTTTAAATAAAAGACGTCAACTTTAAATTAAATAAAAAAGGTCAACTTTAAAAAATAAGGAAATCAACTTTAAATAAAAAAGAAGTCAACTTTAAATTAAATAAACAATGTCAACTTTAAAAATTAGGGTCAACTTTAAATAAAAGAATTCAACTTTAAATTAAATAAAAAAGATCAACTTTAAAAATAAGGGTCAACTTTAAATAAAAGACGTCAACTTTAAATTAAATAAAAAATGTCAAATTTAAAAATAAGGAAGTCAACTTTAATTTAAAGTTGACTTTATAATTTTTAAAGTTGACATTTTTTATTTAAAGTTGACTTTTTTTGTTTGTTTGTTTGTTTTTTTAGTACCTTGCCCTTCTGGGCCACCACAGTTTTACACTCAAGGACATTTTTAATTCTCAAATAAATTCAACTCACAGTTTTGGTACAGATTTATTCTGTGAAAATAATAAAACAAAACAAATTTTGGGCTCATGAGTTAGATCATTAACTGACTACTCATTAGAGCTATTTAGCCTAATAAATAATAGAGCTTTTTTACTCCTGAACACATCAGGGAAGTCCAAGTGACCTTTCTTTATGATTGTTTTCGAAGTCTGGATTAAACCTGTTTCATTCAAGTGGCCAGTATAAAAGGCCATTCATTATCTAAACCACTTCAACATTAAGGGTCACATGGAAGCTGGAGCCAATCCCAGCTGACTTCAGGCATGAGGCTAACACACAGAGATGAACAGCAATCAACTATAATTACAATGGAGAAAATCACAGCCCCATTGGCTACACCAAACAGAAACCTTGGGATCCTGAACCAGACTTTAAGAACCACTGTAATATAATGTCATTTGGTTTTTTTGAGTGAACTTTAAAAAGCCATTTGTAGATCAAACATTACTAAGACTTCAGAATCATGTATGCATAGCAGTATGGATATTTTGCTTACAACTCAGTATATATGTAAGGAATACAGTGTGTGCAGTAAGAAGAAAATAATCAGGATGGTGTGATGCATTCCAATACAGATGGGTGTGTTACCACAGTTTTTTTTTTCATTCCCTTTTATATAGTGAATTATATTTATATAGTGGATCGTATTATCAGATCGGATTGTGTCCTGGAGCCTGGGCCATTGGGGATCAATAACAACACAATACATACAACAAGAACTCAAACGTAATATCATAGAATCTGAAATTAACTCATATGTTATTAGTGTCTGTGTCTGAATTTGTAATCAATACTCCTCTAAGTGTTTTCGACTGGAACCAGAAAAGTACATGAAACCAGCATGGATAGCTGAACCCACACAAAAAGTGTTGAAGAAACCTTAAAAAGAAAGGGGAAAAAAGAGCAAAGAGGATTTTCATTGTCCCAAGAGGGTCAGATTAAATACAAGATGACGACTCAACAGGCTGTTACCACTGGCGGTTCATTAGAAGCTTGTCAAAGAGCTGAATTATTACACCCTTTGCTCCAATGCAAACTAGATGCTAGTTCTAAGTTGGTTCAGAGTTGGTTCAACTTCCCAAAAACCATACAGTCATGTCATTTCTTCACTGTATGTGTCTGTATACGAGTTTGTTCTTTGTATTTTGGAAAGTAAAGAACCGAGATTAGGCACCGGCCTTGAATTGCCTTGGTCAGAAAAGGCCCCCGGATTCCTGCTCCATTCCTGCTCTTATACAAAAGAAATATACCAAATCTTCACTCATCTTCAGTAATCACTTTATCCTGGTCATGGTTGTTGTGGATCCGGAACTTGTCCTGTAAATAATGAGCACAAGGTAGGAATACACTGGGCTAACAGTCTATCACAGGGCTCCGTAAACACACTAGAGGCAAGTTAGATTAGCGAGTCCCCTTATTGGCATGGTTTTGAGAAGTGGGAGGAAACACACACAGACGGATAGAAAACATGCCGAGAAACTCCCCAGACAGTAACTAGAGACTCTGGAGCTCTGCCAATATGCCACCCCGTGAAGTAATCACATATTTTGAAATCTAGCAGACTGTTGTTTAGGACATATAGCAAGAGTTCAAGCAGATTAATGTACAGATGATTCAATATAGCGGAAGAATAAACCCTGTAATACACTTTGCCATTTGTAGGGAAAAGCAAGTATCAGTTTTTTCTCCCATTTGTGCTCTTTATTAGTCTGTGTTTGTCATGAACTTATTATCGATTAGGTTCCGTTTTGTCACAATTTCCATTCAACAGCAAACAAATCTGAAGGCTTTCTGGAACATAGATTTTATTTCAAATTATTACTTCATAGTCATTCAACATTTTCGTAGAAAAATATTATTTCTTATCTCTATAACATCTACCTATAAAATAATCAGTAAACACTGATGCATCAAGGCACTTTAAAAAGCCCAAAATTCAGTTTGGGCAGGTATAATTTGGCAATGAACATTCACCACTGCCTTATTATTATTATTATTATTTTTTTTTTTTCATATATTATATTAGATGAATCAGTTGTTTTAGTACCAGAAACAATTAACACATCATTACGGACAAGTTCAGTTGTAATGAAAAGAAAGCATTCTTTGCTAGTCAAAGCTCCCTCTCATGACAATAGCATTTTTGGCCCTGCTTGATAAAGGTCAAACGTGTCAAGAACACTCGCAGGTGAAATGATGTGTCCTGTTGAAATGCTTGGCAGATTTTATATTGGGACCAGAAGGTGGCAGTGTTGAATGTAAAATGGCACTGTGTAATACTGGCCCTTGTTCATGCACCGCAGACAATTACTTTGGTACACACACACACACACACACACACACACACACACACACACACACACACACATATATATATGCTTGAAAACACTGCTATTAAATGCATAGTCAAGGGGCTAAATTGCTTTAGATATCCAAATGTGTGTAGCAGTGACATGTGGTCCCAACAACCTTATGAAAGAAGCCCATGGATAAGAAACACACAGTGATTGTATTGTTAAAGGAAAACTCCACCCTGAAAGCCTGAACTATGTAAATATCTGTGATGGCTTTAATCATTCTCACGCTAAGTGCTGTCAAGTTAGCAGGTGCCTGCTGCTATGACATCACATTGCTAGTGCAGTTGTTCAATAGAGAACTTTTTCAACACTTAAACAGTCATTGTTTTGCCGTTAGATCCTAACGTAAAACAAAAGAGCAAGAGGTTATCTTCTCACTCACCATTTTGGACTGATGTTCATGTCATGTTAATGAGAGATTCAACCTTGCAATATTGGAGACAGCCAACGTTGGACTCAAAGGTTCCAGAATGCAATGCAGCTTATATGACACAATCACGCTGAGGTACGGCAAAAGACTCAGCTTGGCTGGTTAGTGATCTACAGGATGACAGTGGTATTAGCGTGAAAGTGGACACTTTGGAACCTGATCTGTTTGAGTAGAGTGTTCAGATGAGGAAGTGAGACAGCTTGACATAGTAAAATGACTAAAGCTCTGCTGCATCACAGAGACGAAGCAAGGCCCAAGTCCCACTAGCGCTACTATCAGCTTCTTTGTGGTTGATGCAGGAAACCATTCATCATGGTGAGAATTAGTGGTTGTTCAGGGTGGATTTGTCATTTGAATAAGCTAGCCTTAATCAGAGTGAAAGTTAGTTATGACCTAACAGTAAGACAGTGTTTCATACTGCACTAAAACATCAGGAACAGAAATCTCATCCCAATCCTCCATAACATCCTCAAACAGACTGTGATACCTCAGGGCAAAAAAACAAAAAAAACAAAACATGTTTCTTTCTGAATTTGTGCAATAGTCCTTTTCACCAAGTTCCCATAGCAAACAATAAATTAGACCATGAGGTGAAGAGAAAATAGCTCGGAAACCTGAATAAACATGTTTTCAGTAATCAAGAGATTATAGCTTGTTAGACTATCGACTGATTCACAGTTGTTTGGTCTACAGGAAGTGGATCTGCAGGTTCTGTAGACATTCACTCCAACTCCAATAATCATAGTCAAAATATTTCTAAAAAAGTAACCGCTGTGCATGGAACCTCACGCAGGCAAAGCCGTTCCTTATCTTATCTTATCATATCTTGAGCCCCGGGTACCCGATTCCGTGTGAGATGATGTCACACATGCTCTCTCAGGCATGGGCAGTCAAATTCAAATGGCTCAAATGACCACAAAAAAAAAAGTTTGCTGAACGAAGCTGAGCACGCATCGCTAAGTCTCCTCCTCCCACAGACAGAGCTGTTTATGAGGCGTGTAGTATGTGAAGTCGTAGCCTTTGCTGCAGCTCTTGATGCCACACTTGTATGGGGAGCTGTGGCCTAAAGAATCCTTGTCCTTGTTGCGGCAGTATTTGAGCAGGCAGGGATACCACTCGAGCCTCATGCTGTAGCTACAGGAGCAAGCCTGCCAAAGATCCTTCACCGAGCGACAGCTCTGCAGCCCAGGAACCTCCGAAGTCTGCGGCAGGGTCTCAAACATGGAGCTCTCGATACCTGCAAACAAGACGGGGGATTCGGTAGCAGATGTGAGATTGCTGCTAGACATTTCGCTGTACTGCAGAAGGAACGCTTATTCAAAACTCACTTATAATTGAAGCCTATGGGCTGCTGTTGTCGATATAATCTGTCCTTAAATACTTATGCAAAATATAGTACTGCCTTATCTATTATCTTAAGATCTGGACGTAAAACTATAATTTTCTCCTTTCAGGGCAATGGCTATTTTTTCAGAATTGTTTTCTTAAGTGGTTATTTTTATTACCTCCCCTAAGGAGGCTATTTGAATTTTCGGTGCCGTTTGTTTGTCGGCTTGTTTGTCTGCCTGTAAGCAGGATTGCGCTAAACATACCGAACCGATTTCTATGAAACTAGGGTCTAGCATGGACCAAGGAAGAGCCCTTGGTCCATGGAATTTTGTGTTGCGTCATATAGTTTTTTTTTATTATAAGTTATATGTGTCTCAACAACTGCCCAAAACAGGTTTCTCCTATAATCTCTACAGGGAAATGGGCCATGATTGCTCATGGCGCTTTCGCACATATTACAGATATGAATAGGTTATGTAAACCCAGTTCTGAATTATTAGCTTAAGAACAAGTTATCTAGTGTCCGTCATTGGTCAGCGACTATAAAGGTAAGAAATGAGAAAAGATCAGATTTCAACGAGCTAATACACAGAAGAAACATATTTATTGAAAGCTGGATTGTAAAGTGCCCTTTAATTAGTATGGATTCTTTGTTATCTGTACCGTGGAGGAAAAATCGTTCTCAAGAGTTCTTAAAAGAGCCCAGCTTTCAAACACTAGGCATTTTAGAAACACGTCAAAATAAAGTTCGATGTACATGAACATCTGTGTGCTTGTGCATTTGCTATTTGCAGTTGTGCTGACATTAAAGAATGAAAATGACTGGGCCAGAGCCTTTAAAAGGAAAATGGTAGTAGTTTGGGACTCCACAAACACAAAGCGTGTGTGTTTTTAGCAGGCTGTAATTAAAAGCACTTGCCTGTGTCTAGCCAGCGCCGCATGTCGGCCTCACGCGTGTACACGGCGTCGTGCGCCACACTGCACGTGTTGTAGATGAGGGCACTCAGCTGCCATGCCAACGTCACATTAACCGCCACGTTCATGCTGAGTGTCTCCGTCGGCCTCTTCTCCTCTGCCATCCTTACGGTGTGTGGGTTTTTCTGTGGACAAGCCAATTTTAATTCGGTTTCTAAACTTGCCAGCATGCTCAAACTCCTTCATTTTGGTTATTCCTTTTAAGCTTTGAACCTAAGACCCATCATTATAGGGCTGCCCTTTGCATCGTGTAACAGCCGTCCACCTTGGGACATAAAACACACACACACACACACACACACACACACACACACACACACACACACACACGTTACTCTCAATCAGGCGGTCTATGGCATAATTACAGCAGATCAAAGGGATTGTTCCTAAAAACACTTTTAATAAATGGTATTATGTTAAATACTTATATAATTGACCTATACGCTTAAGCACACACATAACGTAGCTTCGCCTGCTCACTCTGCAGAACCCTTGATCCATGTTCACTGAGTCATTATTAGTTCAATAAACAAAGGAAAATTCAGAGTAATAATCAGATAAAGTGAATGTTAGCAATAAAATGTGCAAGCATTTACCTGTTCACTCCTGGCTGCCAATTTATATTTTATTTTTTTGGCATGTTAATGTGTAATGTCAAACGCAAATGTCAATGTGCAAAAAATGTCACTGTTAATGTAAAATCAATGTCAACAGCAGGCAGCATATCATATGAAAATTCACTAAATTTGACAGTTTGGCCCCCCCCCAATGAAGGTTGGTTTACTTTTTGGGAGAAAATGACTGCATATTTTTTCCATAACTATAATTATATATTAATACACATGCTCACTGAACACTGTGTTAGGAAAACCTGTACACCTTCTTATTCGTGCAATTATCTAATCAGTCAATCGAGTGGCAGTCGTGCAATGCATAAGAACATTCAGATTCGGGTCAGCAGCTTCGGGTAATGTTCACATCAACCATCAAAATGGGGGGGGGGGTCAATGATTTTGACCGTGATTATTGGTGCCAGACGGGCTGGTTTGAGTGTTTCTACAACTGCTGAACTGGGATTTTCATGCACAACAGTCTCTAGAGTTTACTTAGAATGGGACAGTAAAGAAAGAACATCCAGTGAGCAGATGGAATGCCTTATTGATGAGAGAGATCAACAGAGAAAGGACAGACTGGTTTGATCTGACAGAAAGGCAACAGTAACTCAGATAACCACTCTGTACAATTGTGGTGAGCAGAACAGAATCTCTGAATGGACAACAGATGACCACTTCTGGCAGTAAAGAACAGAAAGTTGAGGCTGCAGTGGGCACAGGCTCACCAAATCTAGACAGTAGAACACTGGAATAATAAAGCCTGGTGTGATCTTGATTTCTGCTGAGGCACACAGATGGTACGGGTCACAGAATGTTGTGGGGAATTGTTTTTTGGGCCCAATAATACAATTAATACCAATCATTCATCGTTTGAACGCCACAGCCTGTTTGAATACTGGTCCACGAGGATCTGAATATGCTCTGGGTCCACGGCTCAAAAAAATACACGTATACCCTTAACCAGGCAGCTGCATTAGCAAGTGGGAATGATGCTTCAATTACATTAGAACGTATACAGTATCTGTATACGTTCTGTATACAGTATATGTCAATCACTATATCTGTTCTCACACTATCTGCCAACTTTTTATACTGGATATGGGTTCTGTGGTTTAAGCTTTGCCATCCCCTGTATTAAACTAGCCAGGAAAAAATAAATCACCACCAATTTAATCAGGCCATGTGTTGGTTCTGGCATCAAATTACCTTATAACATTACAAGATTTCTAGACTTTTCTAGTAACTAAAATGAATATAATTTAAAAAAAACTAAGATCACCATTTGAAAATCAGTTCCCATTAGTACACTATTCCATTTCTATATATTTCTTTTTTTTCTTTTCTTCTTCTGCTGTACTGCTTAAAAGGTTAAAAGCAAGCGCTCAGATATGAAGCTCACGAAACAAATAAAGGCCATGTAGCACTTCAAGCATTTATTAACGACAAGATGACATTGCTGGCATTTCTGACTCTGGGACTTTTCTACTGCTTTCCAGAGGTTCTGTTTGTAGGGTTCATATTTGATTTAAAAAAAAAAAAAACAAAACAAAAAAAAAAACCGAAGCAGAAGAAGAGGAGGGTGCCAATACTTTGAAAACCAAAGGTTTGCAAAACATTGCATTACTCAAGAAAACTTTCGTCCTGTGTTAAAATAAAATGATATCTTCAAGCACAAAATACATTGTGTGTTTTTTTTTGTGTGTCCCAAAATTTTGTGTGTTTTGTGTGTCCAAAATTTCCGGACCTCACTGGTATCTAATTACATTTGCTGTTGTCATTATGGCATAAAGATTTTGGTGGCATGAAAATTTCATTTGTTGCTTTTTCTTTCTTTCTTCACTAACTTCATGCCGATGAAAAAAATTCTTTTGAGTCAACGTCTACGTTACTAAAGAGTGTGAGGAAGAAATGAAGCTGGGTGGGTGAAGACTTTCATTCTCATTCTCTTCTTTCTGCATGCTGTGTAGCTCTGGAGGCGGACACTGACCTGCCGGAGCCTGGCCATGGACTCGCTGGAGATGATCTCATTGTGACCGAGGCGTGTGATGAAGCACAGTGCCTGGTACTGGCTCTGCCCTCTCTCCAACTCTCCCAAAATCAACGCCCGGAAGATCTTTATATCCTGAACAAAACAGAAGAACACAATTTTGCATATGTGTGCAGTGACCTGGCAAAACCCTTAACTATACATAAACAAAAGTTTGTGGACACCATCATACCCAGTTGTGCTTTTTGAACTTCCCTTTCCACATTTAGTCCCCATTTTGATGTTACCTTCACTCTTACGGGAAGGCTTTCGTTTTTAAAAAAAACAAAACAAAAAAAAACCCCCAGGATTTCATGGCATTCAGCCACAAGAGCATTAGTGAGCTCAGGCACTGATGTTGGGTGAGTCATTGCCGAACGTATTCACAAACATTTGGCCTTATATTGTAGTTCTACAGGTTTCCCTGATCTGAAAAGGGAAGTAAAATCAACATTTAAAGGTTGCACAAAGACTCCACTGAAAGACTACCTCCACAACTATAATCTAATCTAAGTTTACAATCAACCTCAATTTAAGACTAATCTGTCTCGTCACTGGAGGTAAAGGTCTCTCACGATATTTAAACGCATCTTCATCTCTCCACTCGACTCATCTCTGTTCAAGACAATAGCGTTGAGGGAAAAAAAATCTCGGATCGATTCAGTCAGTTCTGTTCAACATGTTAAACGTTTTAATGCTTTGTCAGTGTGTAAGCGCTCTTCCATGTTCTGATACGGATGTGGCGACGCAGGAGCGTTGTGGACATTTAAGAATTGCACTAAATTGCTACACTATGGCACACAGTTCACAATCTGACGACGTACAACGTGTACAGAACGCATACTTGGGTAGTTTCAAGGTTTCAAACACATTAGACAGGCGGTTTTCACGACTGCGTTTGCTACTTACTCAAGTTTGTTCCTTATCCAATGTGATAACGCATGCTTCCAAGGTCAGGAAGAAACCTAAATAATAACATTTCCATACCACTTTGGTAAAATATATTCATGCTCTCTTACAATGGATATTTCAAAGTATATTACTGGCCGCTTGCCAGAATTCAACTGCAGTCACATCACACACATTTTATTCAGTCATACCACAGATCATTGCACAATACAGATCAACAATCCAAATGATACCACTTGTTATACCACATTATTTCACTTGTTATGCCCACATTTGAATTTTGCAGGATTTTGTGAAGTAATAAAAAAAAAATGAAGCCAAAGGCAATCACGTCAGAGCTTTTTCCATCTTTGATGTGAAAAAGCAATGAACAAAATTAAACTAAAAAACAAACAGAAACGGAGAGAAAAAAAAAAAAAAAAAAAAAAGTACAATAATCTGGTTGCACAAATGTGTGCACCCCTTAAATATATCGTAACGTGGGTGCTGATTCAGCGGAAGCCGACACAGATTTTCTGGGGAATCCCCAATGCAAATGGCTGGGAACCACTTTATTGAACACAAGTCCAATACCACATGGGAACATCAACACACATGCATGCACTCATATTCATACATAACCCACCTCAACTCGGCTGAAGCCGGTAAACTCAACACACATTTCAAGAATGGTGAACACTTAGAACAAGCCCGCCCCTCTTCCCACCAGCTTCGCTACAATATGTATGTTTAAGCAGCCTTTGCTTCAGTATAGTCATGACCTGCAAAAAACGAAACGAAACAGAACAAAAAAAATCCAAGCCCACATAACGCACCCCAAACCATGAAATGTTTGGGCTCAATTCAAAAATGTTTCTTGCGAAAACAAGACTGCCCGGCTTGTGAAGCATGGTGGTGGCAGCATCATGCTATGGTGCTGATTCTGTTCAGCTGGGACTTGAATCCTAGTCATGTACAGCTCCATATCTATTTTGGCACAAAACTTGCAAAAATGTCACCTTCCAGCATGATAAAAAGCACAAAACAATGGTACTTACATACACACACACACACACACACACACACACATATATATA
>JAOVYU010000063.1:12961151-12973244 GCA_025674565.1 Synodontis membranacea | reverse complement strand
AAAAAAAAAGTCCCTGAGATGACACAAGGAAGAAACGTTGAGACGAACCAGACTCATAACAGAACACATCCTGTACTGGGTGAATGGGTAATAGTGAGATTAAAAATCTTCACTCTTCTGCTATTGTATATTACAAAGTCAAACAGAAATGAGTGTGCTGAAAGGATGCCCAGCAGGAGCACCATAGATTTCACAACTATAGCAGCAGTTCCAATGCACAAGTCAACAGCACGCATGAGACCAGTCAGGGCATAAAGGGTGAGAACCTGGGCACAAACCACTCCCAGAAGTTCAACCACCAGGGCATCCATGACCGCACATTCTTTTGACAGCATTTGCAAAAGTGTTTCATTCTTATTACCTCCGCCAACAACGTTATACTGTTCTTTCAGTCCTGTTTGTATGTCCGTCTGTTTGTTTCTTTATTTCTGTAAGCATTGCACAAAACCTACCAAACCAATTTCCTTGAAATTTGGTGGCAGGGTGTAGCATGGGACATGAAAGAACGCGTTAAATTTTGAAGCAGATCCGAGTCACAGGGGTCCAGAAATTGAGTTCTCATCTTGCCAGTGTTGCGAGGTACGTCATTTGAACTTGGTTGTAGTCTGCGGTCAACAATGCCATACGTCTTAAAATCCATTAGATAACAATGAAGTGCAGAGGTGACAAAACATAGCCAACGTAGGACTACAATAACTCCGCTGGAAATATGTCCAGACATATGAAGTGGTTGCAGATTTGCATAATCACAGACGAGTCAACTTTTGCCCTTCGTGGAGATTTGCACTCTCCGTGCACCCTCCTAATTTAACCTGTCATACTTTCTAAATCATTTATAGTTGCACTAACAGTTGTTTAATACCTGTGAGTCAAGTTTGCTCCTGCTGTCCCTTACATAATAGCAGCAATAAACAGTCGTTCACTCAGAAGTTCTGTTTTCCCTCTTTTGAAGTAATAATAATAAAAAAAAAAATCATAACATTACAAAATAAAAATGAATTTATTATTAGCTTTAGGTTACTCAAGTGTCTGCCATTCACATCCCAGTTACAGAAGCAGTAGCAACAAAAACATCGTAGACCTAATATATTAAAATAAACCTGTAATTTGCCTTTTTGTCAGAGGAATGAAAATTAATCGACACCTTCACCATACTCAGTTTCATTTTAGACGAAATTTGGGCATGTACGGGCACGCAATTAAAGAATCCTAATAGTGTACTATACTTGAGTCCTTTGTAATGCGTTGCAAATGACCAACATTGTTGGTCATTAGTGAATCAGTAGAGACTAATAGCACAAACAGCTTGGCATTTTAGCCTGAACAAACACTTTTTTGTATTCTACAGCCATGCAGACTACTTTCAGATGGTAGCTTTTCGTTTTTTTTCCCCCCTCCCTACTCTTTTATTACATGCAGCCCGATGGATTACACTGCTTCTGTAATTTAGTATATAACTGAAGAATTGTAAAATGACAGTTCCCACATTTTATAGTCACACAGTATACCCCTCAGTAGTTTAATTAAGCAAGCCGTGACGCACTTTGAAGGTTTCTTTATTGCACTGCAATTTATTCTGGTCCCCCCCCAGCAGATATTGTGCAAAATATCATCTTTAAAGTCCAATGGCATTAAGAAGCTTGTTTACTATGTTGTTTGAGGACTTTGTGCTTGTATTAAATGACAAAACCTGCCACACAATAGACTGGGAAGTTATATTAAGTGTCTTTGTTAAATGTTCTCTTTGAACATGGAGGGAAAAACAAGCTGCTTAAACAGCCCTAGATCTCTCTCTCTCGCTCTCTCTCTCGCACACAAGTACAAGTAGGCGAACGCCACTTTACAGACAAGCACTGAACCTGGATCACCTTTAGGGCACACATGTTGATTTTCTGCTTGTTCGGTAAAATATGAGCGTTTTAAAAGTGTGAACACTTCTCTCTGTGGACACACAGCCGTCCCTTATCACATACAATGCGGCCTTCTCTGGAACATCCCAGGAGAGTTTGCTGCACTTCCTGGTTACCAGTCACCTCACAGTGCGGGCCTGTTTGATGAGGCCCATTACCTGACACCCCAAAACCGAATGCTTAGTTCATTTCAGTGAGCTACAAGGCTGAACTGTGGAACCAAAAAAAAAAAAAAAAAAACCCCACGATCAGGTTTTACCAGGTTAGACTTTTTGTCTTAAAGTTTAGTTAAGCTGGCAAAGCCTAGCCTTCATTGTTGGCGTGACTGTAAAAAAAAGGTTGAGCCATTTGAAAGCAGACCTACAGCACGAGAGGTCTGAGACTTAACTGTGGCATGAAGCCAAAGACTAAAGCAAACAAACTGCAAGGCAGGCAGAAAGCTGCAGAGATTAAAATGTTTAAGGTTAGGGTGGTTTAATGCTTGCGAAGAGAAATTAAGAAAAATAGCATTGTGTGACATTTCTCTCGCAGGAGCACAGGGGATTATGAGTCATTCGGCTGCGGCGGAGGTATTTGCACTGGCAGGCGAAGCGGGCCAGTGAAAAGGCACAGGTGCAAGGTGGCCTTTAATCTCTTCTTGTAAAAGACTAGCGATTCCTCACAATGGCACGTAAAGGGGAGGAAGTCAAGCTAGCGAGAAATGCTCGAGTTGAGGCTAATTACACCAAGAATGCAAAGGCCCTCACACCAGGACCACTCGGCTTTGGGGGGAACGTGTTAAAGCATAATGAACGGTACACAGCTTTGGGGGTTTCTTAAATAATGGCAAATTGGTGTCTCTTAATATGCATATTGCCTGTTCGAACCGACCTCAGCGGGTAATTGTTAAAAGCTGAATCAGGTGTGAAAAAACACAACATTGAGCAATACACAAGCTTCCCAGGCCTGAGCACAGGAAATGCTTCACTAAAAGCACTAACCACAAGCGGAAGAATCAACAGAAGCATTTCACTTGAGGTCGCGTTTAACAAGGGGTAGTAGAAAAGGACACTCCATGAGCATCCGCTTTGTGCCACGTGATCTTTGGCCTCTACTTGTGTGGCTAACAACAGAAGTATATTTGCTTGCAGACAACTGCCTGTTTGTGCTCAATGGAACATCAACTGTTCTGCTTTACTGAAGCCTTTCCTCCCTAAACAGCCGCAAACAGGCGTGACCTAGCGGAACCCAATGAGCACGGCGTGGCGTAGTACGGCCAATTAACTCCCCCTCTCCCGTCTGGAGGAAAACTCTCCTATAGTTTTCGCACACATTCGGTAATAAATCAAGTTCCCGAAACAGGTTTCATAATATCCCTGCACTCAGATCGATATTTCAGCGCTGCTTATCATGCCAAGCAGTTGCACAAGAGAAAGAGGGGGTGACGCTGGCGAGTGGAGGAGGGATACATATAAGGTCTTTCAACTTTAGGAACACCGCAGTCTTCCTGCTGAAGCATTTTCATTACCGCAAAGGCACTTTGTAGAAACGCAGTACCAAATATAAAACCACTGGCCAAAACGTTGGTGGTTGAGAAATGAAGCAGGTTGTGCGGTGATCAGGGTTTCTTCCTTGTCTCGTTACAAATAAATAAATAAAACAAACATTACATGAAAATATAAAAAATGTATGTTCAGTTTTGTATGGACATCAGACCACCAGCGCATTAAAACATTTGCATACAGTAATCTCCAATCGGGAGTGCCTAAACGGTATCACGGATTACAGCTCCAACTTAAACACAACATACTCCATCACTGTCACTGATGGAATGCGTTTCGGAGCACTGGGTCACGAGGAGTCAGTGCGCTTAGCTGCGTCCGCCGCTCTCTGGGATCAGGACTCTTTCATTATCTGCAGCGCTCAAAAGGCCAACAAGGCTCGGCTCCGGCCTGAATAAAGGTATCAGCGCATGGTGAATGGAGCCACTGAACTGTCCTTGGGGAAAGCGCCTGCAGTTGACACAATGGATGGGAAAATAATTCTTCGCCGGACTGGTTAGAAGAGGGAAGAGATCTTTCTGTCTGAATCGAACCTACTCGGTTTGTTTAGGCAGCTGGGAGTACAGCATTCACGCTCAGGGAAAGCAAACCGACTGCTCCGATATTTCCTGAGAGGCCATGTGAGTCTGCGGTCAGACTGCTAGGGGGAGTGCAATTTAACTGGTGATACACTGAAATGAAAATTCTTGGCTGAAACTGAAACGGATTGCACTCGGGACTCTGAAAAAAATGCTACCGGACTCATTGAAACGTTATCATAATAATACCATTGTGCTGTGGTATTATAATAATATCACATCACTGTCATGAGACTGCAAAATCCCAATTATGTAGACTAAAGAGAAGCACCTAACATAATGTCCCCGAAAGTTATGATGAGCCGAATTAAGTGCAATGATATAGAGACTACTGAACTATGGAAAATAAGCCAGTACTTGAATCCCTGGCATATCCTGTTTTAGCCCTTGACCAAAATAAAAAGGCAAGAAAGTCTTTAGTGGTGTAACAAAGATGTTACTTGTGCCCAGTCTTCATTTTCAAGAAGACTGCATGTTGTATTAGGCCTAGTTATGTAATGTTTTTTGGTTTATTTCACTGAATTCGGTCACTGTTTCCACATCCCCCCCACCCCACGTATTCTTTATTCTAGAAATATTGTTTTGTGTCTGTTCAAACTTCAAGCTAATTAATATGTTCAGTAAGAACAGTTCCAACCAACAGCCAGACCATGTACTTGTCCCTTGTGGTTCTATAATGCAGGGAAATATATATATGTATGAACCATTTGCAGCGTGTTACATTTAAACAAACATCGAATCAAATATTTCTTGTGTGAAAGCCAATACATAGTAGAATGTCTTTTTCTTCTGCATCTCCCAGGCAAGTGAAATCGAGAAATGGTGGACGTCCACCAAACACCGAGCCGGCGCTAAACAAGAACCTTAGAAGCTCTGTTGGCGCAAGTCCACCCTTAGGACATCGAAGTTTCTTATTTAGCGCCATCTCTGTGTTTGGTGGACAGCCACGATTTCTAAACACACTTGCGAAACGTCTGGCTGCACTGTGTTATTGGTTCTGGCTTCATATAATCTACCTCAGCAAATGTTTTGTTTCTGGCCCGCGTCGATCATTTGTGCATTGTCAATCCCAACTGAGCCAGCTTAAAAGATTTAGCTGAGGCAAACAGATTAATAGGTAAGGGGACGCGCCAATAATACCCGTTTTGCGTAAACGACCTAAGGTCACGGAAGCTTTACTAGAAATGTTGCAAGATCTATTCTGTTGCATTACTCACAATCACTGCAACGTCGCATGAAGTCACCATCGCGTTGTTTTTCTGGAATTGAAGAATAGAGTGACTCAGCAGCACTGAAACTTACTTTTCATATTGGCAAAGCGGAAGGCACCTAAAGACACATCCTTCCTTGCCAGGAAAAAGTGACACAGGCACAAAACACCCACGGCATGTTCCTGCAAGTGACACCACTGCCTGGGAGAATTCACCATCCAAACAGAGAACACAAACCTCTCAGGCAATAAACATGCTCGTGTGGGGGGTTTACTCTAATGAACATGACCGTTACTCCACCTCCTGCGTTTCCTGTTCTCAAACAAGTGTGGGATAATGGCAGGCAGCCCATATAGATATGTTAGCACATGAGCATGAAGAGATAAAACCCTTACTATTGCAGTCAACAGTGAAACGACGATGCCAAGCCTTGCCATGACCCAAGCACGGTCTGGGGGAAAGCGCAACTACAGGCATTCCCTGGTACTGGATGAGTCATTTGCTACGTTCCAAGATAACGCACCGATTTTGTTGACCACCTATGTAGTCACTTAGCGTGCTGAATAGCAGCGTTCTGCTGGAGGTGAGATAAAGAGTCTATCTTTCAGGATAGCACTATGGAGTACTAGCACTCGACCCGATGCCGGTGTTTTGTTACGGCCATCTTGACTTTCTTAACACTTGATTGGAAAAAAAAAAAAAACCTTCCTCCGACAGTTTTCAATTTGCACCGAGTGGAGCACAAAAAAAAAAAAAAAAAAGGCACCAGGACATGAACAAATGTAAATGTGCAAGTCATTTTTAATGCCTTACTAGATTACCGGGCTTACAAGGTCTCAGGAGTGGAAATGGAAAAGCCAGAAAACAGCGAGACATAAAAAGAAAAAAAAAGTGAATGAAAAATCACCTATTACATTCACACTGACAAGGCGCGAGTTTCCAGCACCATGGCCAAGGTTACTGCGAGATAGAGTTTGTAGCTTCGTTAAAGGAAAAAGTAGGGATGGGACACTGCCAAGTCGTTCAAGGATACCCCAATGTGGAGATTCACGAGAGGCCATCTACAGTACTACATACAGCAGTGGGTGCGAGGTGAAATGAAATCAATTCACATTCATCAGCGCTTACTGTGTGGGCTTTTTCCATAACTGCCTCTTACTTTTGAAGACAGCCAAGATATTAAACAGCCTGAGGGCAGAGAGGGAGGGAACCTAGAAACATGATACAGCTAGAACTGGATAAAAGAGTGATTTAAGACAATGCCAGTGTGAGCATTCAAACTCGGATCTTTACGGCACATTCTTGGGACTCTGTGACATTACTGTGCCGTTACCCCAGACACCTCTGCTTTGTTTTGACAGATCCCAATTACCCAGAAGCAGCACAGGGTTGGTAGAGGCCAGGGTTTTGCAATAAGGCCTGAAATGATCATTATGGTTACCGTTTCATATCATTATTCAACCGATTTTATCACGCTTTAAGGTTGTATTATTTTACAACAGAAAACGGAAGCTGAAAAATAAAGCCGACTAAACTTTTTTTTTTTTTTTCTTTTTTTACACATTTATCCTGATTTTGCTGTCGATTTTACAATTCGCACTTCGTAAAGGCTAATCTTTGGTCCTGAGTTGAGATCATTGGTCTTAGAACGCACAACGGATCGCACTCGCAGGTGGCCGATTTTCAGAAAACTTGTCTAAAATCAAACAATAGGAAGATGTATAATTAGAGTACATAAAACTCATGGGACAGTTACAAACAAAGGAGTATTGATTGCAATTTTTTTTTTTTTTAAAAGGAGCAGTTTGTTGCGGCAGTAGACAGGATGTCTCTATAATGTCCCATCACACATAACAGAACAAAAACGGAAGCAATATGGAAAGAAACACAGGATGGCCTATCGCTTCCAGGTTGTGTAGCTACATAGTTGGTACGCAAACGGTCTGTCCATAGAATTTATTTACTGCTATGACGGCGGGAGACTATTTTAATTCTACAACCCCGTGCCGAGTTGACACACGCCCCAGTATGGTAGAACGTATTAATTATCTTTCTCCTTTAATCTGATACGGAGAAAGTTATCGCACAGTCTCTTACGGAATTCTTATTGTGATCAGCTCGTACAGCCTGACAAGTAACAAATGTAAAAGACTGCCGGAATTGCGCAATCTAAAACCTTTACTGTGAACACAGCTTCGGACAGATATACTGAAACTCCTCGGAATTACACTGTATATCAGAAAAATTTAAGATCATTAAGATCATTTATGGGGTTAGAATGCATACTATAAACAAAACTTACCAAAGTACCAAGGCGTCTTGCAGTTCCCAAGTCTGATCTTCAAACTGGCCCTCTTCAAAGGAAGACTAAAGACTTACCTCTTTCGGAAATACTTCGATTAGCGCTTACTCGTATAATTTCAATCCTGTCTGCGTGCTTTATCTTCCAATAGAGTCTCTAAACGGATGGTATCCTTAACCTGGGTTCTAGTGAACCGGTATCTGAAATGTATTCACTGATGGAGACTTTAAAGCACTCGTGTAAGTCGCTCTGGATAACAGCATCTGCCAAATGCTGAAAATGTAAATGTAAATTTAAATGATTGGAACATTTTTAATTAATTCAGTCACAGGGGCTTCTAGGGCAGGCATGTCACAGGACCGAAAGCTACTGTATCACCAGACTGTTAAAAACATGGTGCTATTCAACAAAAGAAAAGTTTCTTTTTTAAGGAGCTTGCGCTTTTCTTAGTTCTTGGTGACACGACAAGTTGCATTTTTCTTTTGCCTTATCAACTTCAAGGGGGAAAAAAAAAAAAAAATCAGAGACTGGGGAGGAAACAAGCTGCTTTAACGTAAGTGATAACCGGAACTTCCCATAACATTAAATGTAACTGTGAATACATAAAAATCAGGATTTAGTTATATTTATTATATTGCTATTTATTATATAAAATGAATGATATGTTGTTCATTGACAGAAGATGAAGTGTAGTTATTGGTGAATCACTGGAATAATCACTTTTCTGGATGCACCGTTGTACTTGAGGGGGGCAACAATGTCTTGTCATGTTTTATTCCTTTTTTCGTTTTGCTTTGTTGTGCTTCTGTGGATAGTGCTATGCCTTGAATTATATTAAAAGCACACTTTATACCTTTTTCACTTTTATAAGCACTATATAAATGTATGACACTCATAAAACCCTGCTCATGATTACACATGCAGCAATAAAAAAAATGATTGTGTATCTACTGCAGACAGGAATATTAAGACAATAACTAACCGAAATGCTGTGAAGACATAAGAAATCATATAATCTCTTCCAAGCCCTTCTTTAAAGCAAGAAAAATGCCTGAATTTCTAACCTCCTCCTATATGGAACAAAAGTTCAAGGACCTAATAAATATACACAGGACTTCAGTTTATTGCGTTTATCTGTGTCCTGTTTGATTCCCAGCCAACTGTATCTGCCAAGAAGACAAATCACAATTCCTGCACACTGCAAAGTTCAACGTTTCCCGGTTCTCTTAAGACCGTCACTGAAGAAAACAGATCATGCCAAGCGTACAATGGTTATTCTGTGGTTAATGAATAAGCGTTCACATATAACTTTACAAGGTTTGTTCGACCGGGCAAAGTACTGAACTGAAGCAATTTTGGCAAACGCGGTCAACGCTCGGCCTTGTCTGGCATGATGTAGGGAACAAAACCTGTTCTCCCACATAAGGACTGAGCAGGTAAATGTCGTTTTTGCTAAGAGAGTTAAGTGAAAGAAATTGGGATGTGTTTAAATAAAAGTGCACGAAAGTTCATTTAGTGTCCCCAGCCGTGCCTGGAGACCTGGTGTCTACACAGCTACTTGACACGCAGCTTTGTCTGACTGTATGAAAGTCTATCTTTTGGCATTGCCGTAAAATTACTCGCTAACCAGTATGTAGTAAATCCAAGAAGGCAGCTGCAAGTCAGAGTTAATTCAAGTTTCCATAAATCCTTGCAGATGACATAGATGAGAAACACATGTGAGAGAAACGGAGACGGGTCTCTGTGTGGAACTGAAAAAAAAAAAAGAAAAGTGGAAAAAGAAAGAGGCTGGGTAAAAAGAAAATGACTCTGACAGCATTCCTACTGCGGGAGATAAACTGTGCTAAACTTATAAGTAAGGGTTAAAGTTCGAAAATTCATCACATTTATGAACCTACCCTCAGCATCCATAACCGTTACTGAGTAAGGACCACAAGGTAATATCCGACTACCATCATTTATTTTAAGGAAAGTGTGATAAATGAACACGTGACAGATTTATTCCGTTCGCCAACCATAAATTTGGCTTTGGACCAGCCGAACACACATCAGAAATCGGAGAGTTTTGGAGAGGTTGCTAAATCAGGTATTGCCGAGGCGGGCTGAAACTGAAGTCGACAGGAAAGAGGTACACCTCCAGGAGGAGATCTGGTGAGCACTAGCCTTGGGTAAAGCTGGAAACATGGGTATCTTATTGCCACAAGTTCAGATATGACCTAATTCGTGTAACAGAGTCTCCGAGTTCCCAAAAGTAATTATAAACACACACCCTATGTTGGCCACATGATGGAAAAAGCAACCGAAGGAGAGATGTGTCATAACCAGTCTTTCAGTTATAAGTGGGATGCAGGGTATCGAACCAGGGACCATTGAGCTGTAAGGTGAGCAGCCTTAATAAAAAACACATCAAGGTGTACATCACTGACCATTTCAAAATGTCTACACTCTTAAAAAGGCTTTATCTAGCACTTTAACAGTTTCTACAGTGTGTCCTTCTGGGACAACCCTTAAACTCTGACACAGATGGTTTTCTTTTCATAGAAGGGTTCAGGTAGAACTTCTTGCTAAAGATGTTTTGGTTTTTTTTGTTTCTATAAATAACCCTTGTACTCTTCCCACCATAAATATTTGCATTATTTCTAATGGGAGATATTCAGTGCAGGTTAAAGGATTAAAGAATCATCCATAAAAAAAGTGTTATTTAAGGAAGCATATGGACCTTCTTCTGTGTTATTTTATTATTATTAGTTTTTTTTTTTTTTTTTTTTGCAGAACCTTTCTTTTTAAGAGTGTACCAGTACATTATACATCTTGCTTTAAGGAAGACAAAGAGCAAATCAAACCAAAGAGCAAATCTACTTGCGATATAATTACAGAATTAAGCTGTAGTGTCTTGTGTGACAATTCTGTGAAATCACTGCATTCTCAAAGTGGGGCTCTGGGGACCCCAGGGGCCCATGAAGCATAGCCAGGAGCTCCGTGACTTCTTTATTTATATATTTATTTCTCACTTGTTTCACAGTGGTGGAAATCACAGTGTCACATTACAAAATATATTACTATATTTAGGGGTCCAAGCACCAAAGTCAACTACATGATGTGCCTAATGTGTTTAATCCGTAGAAATTTCAGGAAGAGAAAGTTATACGCCTCCAAAAAAAAAATATAATAAAATAAAATAAAAATAAAATAATAGTAGTAATAATAATAATAATAATAATAATAATAATAATAATAAATCACTTTAAAATGTTTTAATCATTTATTCATTGGATTTATTTTACAGTTAAAGGGGTATTTGGGTTAAAAAAAAAAAAAAAAAGTTTGAGAACCACTGCTTAAAATAATACTGAATTTCGATCTTTCATATTGAACATATACAATGTACTCAATTTTCTTTTTTTTTTTTTTGGAACAGGAACCTATTATTATTAGATTTGGACAGTTAGAGGCTTGTCACCTGGTCACGTGATTATAGAGGAACTCATGCAGGTGAAGTCACCTGGTAGGGAAAATGACATATTTAAATATAACAAGCCATGAATGGTGAAGTGAGCAGTGTGTGTGTGTGTGTGTGTGTGTGATCTTACCTGTTTAAAGTCTGCCACGAAAGTGATGAGAGTGCCATCGGTCTGTCTGTACTCCAGTGTGATGGAGTCTCTCTCACTGTCCGCCTCCAGCAGCTCCTCAGTGATTCGACCATCAGCGAGTCGAACCCTTACCTTCAGCTCGGAGCACAAACCAGCACTGAGCGCTAAAGCCCAGAGGGACAAGATGACTCCGACTGACCCCGGACACGCGAACGGTCCCAACATCCCCAAAACAAGGCGAAAAAGGCGCCACTCAAAACGCAAAGCGCAAAATGACGAGCCAAAGAACCGACTCCGAGTGAACCGGCCGTGAACCGATTCGAATCATTCCACCGAGTTCCCACACATACACATTACAAAAAAACAAACAAACAAACAAACAGGCAAACTAACAAACACACTAAGGGTGTTTTTTTTGGGTTAAATCTCTTAATCCATGTTCTCACGAAGGAATGCTAATTTTTTTATAAGATAAATCATTCAGACGAACACACAATAAACTTTGTTTTCCCTGAATCGACCCTAAGAAGAATCTCAGAGTTTGACTCAGTGAGCTGAGATAAGGCAGGACGCAGCTCCAGTCAAACACACGCTGCCTTTCAGAGTAGCAGCCCGCACTAACTAACTGCACTTCACGCTCACTTCAGTTGTAGTTACTGGTTTTGTCCCCTCCTCCTTCTTCTCTTCCTCCTCCTCCTCGCTGTTTTTTGATTTCCTCCAGCAAGCCAAAGTGCAACTCCGCACTCCAGCGGCCTCCAAAGTTTCAGAGCTGGGAGCTCTTAAAGGCACAGCGCCCTCACAAAGCCCACAGAGTGTAAACCACTACTTATTGAGTTACAGTCCTGTCCATCAGCAGTAGGTCGTGGTAGCGCAGTGGTCAAGACACTGGCAGAGGTGGACAAAGTACTCACATTCATTACTTAAGTGAAAGTACAGATACCACTGGTCAAATGTTACTCCA
>JAOVYU010000063.1:12945136-12957094 GCA_025674565.1 Synodontis membranacea | reverse complement strand
TCATAATTTTTGAAGTCACCATTACTCTACATCATTTCATTGCATGTGCCTAAGACTTTTGCACAGTACTGTATATTCACCCGAGTTGCTGTGAAAAAAAAACCTAAACTGGTTCTGATGCCATGTCAGTTCCACTACAAGAAGTGGAAAAAGTTCAATGGCATATTAAAAACCTATGCCATTAATGCTGCTTCCAGATTCATCGAAATGTTCCAGCATTTCTCAAATGATCCTTTTTAGTCAGTTCAAATGATTTTTTTTTTTTTTTGAGAAGTTCATTTTCCTCAGGAAGTAGCACAGTCCAAAGTGCTTATCATTCTCCCAGAAAGACTAACAGCTGCATGCTATTCTGTTTCATGCCATTCTGTGCATGCAGTGGATAATCAAATTAGGAATGTTTGCTGTAAGCAGATTGTTAGTCTGAAGCACAGTATAATAATGTCAATATTTTAAATGGGACATGCGCTGACAAGTCCTGTCCCCATTCCCTGTTTCCGTTCCATCTCAAATAGCAAGAAATCATACTGTAAGTGCTTGTGGAGCTTCAATTTCATTGAAAAAGGTGACAGAGTAATAGCTTTATAAAAAATTTCTTTTCTTTTTTTTTTTCCTTTTTCTTTATCTCCGGCAGCTCTAAATATTTGTCTCTCAGTGCCTCCAAAAGGGCTGAGGATCTTTTCTTTTTCTTTTCAAGAGCAGCAGAGAATACTGATTTGATTTGATATGACTTTAAGAACATTTTGCAACACTCATATTTTGCTGGACGAAGCCCTGCTGGGTTAAAAAGAGTAACTAACATAGCTAACAAAAGAATGTTTTACTCTTACCATGGGAAAGTACGTAGCTGACCAAATCATTCAACAAATTGTGAGGGGGGTGAGAAGCTCGACATGTGACAGATACCAGCCGAGAAGGGGGTGAAGTTTACCACATGCTTCCTACAAGACGCGGGAAGCCAGCCACCATGTCTTTTTCAACTTCTACTTATATTATTCCTGCAATCAACTAAATGTCATAAGTGGCCATTTTTAAGTAGGAAGAAACAAAGAGAATGGCTCCTCAGTGCAGAATTTCTTCTCTGCAACTCAGGAAGGCCTTTTTTTTTTAACGCCAAGCCCCGCAAGTGACACCAAATCAACACGGCTGCTCACAGCATCAGCAGAAAACAAATTAGCACACGTTACACCAGAATGGAGACGCTGATGGCCATCTTGGATTTGTTTAGGTGATTTTTCAGACTACTATATAAGGGTGAGCGGGGAAACATATGGACGAAGTTCCCTGAAAGAGACATGAATGCTTTGCCGATAACTGCACCCATTATTGCCAACGTCTATTAGAGAACAAGAGGAATAACCTTCTACAAGTAACAAAATTCAAGTTCAAAACATGTCTGGAGATATAATATGCCTTGTCGCCTTTTCCAAAGCATAGAAATATAATAATGGTAGCGCTACAATAAAGATAAGTTATTTTGAAACCATAGAGATCCAGATCAAATAGATTTAGAATAGCAGGCATACAAATCCAAACCATGATTCTAACATGTGATCAAGACACAGGCATAAAGTCAGGCGCTCGGCAATCAGCAATACTGGGCAGAAACCTAAACTCGTGAAACCAGGAAAAAGCAGAAGCATGAGCAATAAACAATGGCCGGCAATATCTAACCACACTGAGGAGGTACAGTCAGGTCCATAAGTATTTGGACAGTGACACAATGAGCAATGAGGATAGGGATCTCCTTAATCCATCTTATTTTTGCAGGGAGAATTCTCTATCAGTTAGACCTATCTTAAAACACATGATAGTCTTTGCTGTCATTATATCCAGTTTCATTTATATATCAGCAAATGCTGATTTATTTCAGTTTGGCAACAGACATACGAAAAACATGGTTTTTGACATAACTGAAACCACAGACTTACTCCAAGAGGTTGAAAGTAACGTAATTCCATGCTTTCGAATGCCTTCTTCTGCCTTCTTCTACATTCATGAGTTCACAGAGGCTTATAATTAACCAGCATTGCTCTGACTGAAAGGCAAGAGAGTAATGTGATTCCTCCCATCCAGAGATTGCAGCCAATTTTGTTCTTTTACACTCCTGGCAACAGATATTGCATTGCTGGGTTTTGAGCTCTCAAATTCCCACCAGTAGGGCAAATACAACCAGTGGAGAGTCCGAACACAACTATTTCATAAGCCCACAGGTTCTGAACGACATGCAGTACACCGGACAGTGAACAAGCCGATGGACTCTTGTCCCGTTCAGGGTGTGGATTCACCATAGCTTTGACCAGAATAAAGTGATTACTTAAGATGGATGAATATTATAGTGACAAAAGGGCTATAAACAGATACTGGAGTTTAACGGTTTTAATCCAAGGTTCCAAAATGCTTTATTAGAAAAATGATCCCACTAGAAGATTGTATTATATTATACTGTATTATAGTTCTGTGAGTGTCAAGGCCGTACGCTTGCATAGGGTGAATTGAGAGGAAAAGAGACAGCGAGAAAGCCTCGGAAGCCCAAAGCTAAGGAGAGTTCTGGGTTTTAACTGCAGGAATAGTAAACAGAATGCAACAGCTTTGTTTTATGAAGTGCTGGATGAAACAAATCACACCGTATGTGATCAGCTATAAAGCAAATCTAAAGCATCTAAACTTTCCCCTTATCTGTGTTAAGCAGGATCAAGCAGCTCTTGTATTGAAGTACTCAATTAAATCCACACTTCTAGCAATCATGCAATGATGGATGCTTTAATTACTATTTATTTATTTATTTATTTATTTATTTATTTTTAACTGAGTGCAGTTTTTACATCACCTACCTTGTGTCTTTATTAGGAGTCTGTTGGGATAAAAATGAGGCATGCGATCCTGCAAGATTAAACTGGCCATTACAACGAGCTACAGCTAGTATAAAACCTTGCACTTTATATTCCCTTATAACACAATGACACAGTTACAGTTTTCTGTAATTAAATCCATTATGAAACAACGTGATCCTATCGTCGAGTAAACATAAAACATTGGAGATGGGGGAACCTGTTCTACTTGCTGCTGCTGTTCATTTTTAACATATACGGGAAACATTTCATTAAAGACACCAGAAATAGCAATGGCAATAGCAATTTTATTAATATAACACATTCCATGACAATGAGCAATCAACCAGTGGTCTGGGAGAAAAGGAATGTTTTGAGTTTGTGGAAATTATTTGTGATGGACCTTAAGTCAGCAGGCCATTTGTTCCAGAGAGTAGGATCAGAGTAACTGAAAGAACCCACATCAGACTTGGATCGAATTCTGAGTACGACTAGAAAACCACTTCCTGATGACCTGAGAGGCCTGATCGGGTAAGACAGCAAGCCAGAGATGTAACTGGGAGCGAAACCATTAAGTGCCTTATGGACTATTAGAAGAATTTTGAGGGTGATTCTGTGTTGTAGCTGGAGCCAGTGAAGAGATTTTAATGCTGTAGTAATATTCTCAAATTCCCATGTACGTGTAAGGCTGCTGCATTTTGAACAAGCTTGAGCCATCCTCTGATTTTTTATTTTATTTTTTTTGGATTATCCTGTGAGTAAAATGCTACAGTAGTCTAACCTGCTGGAAATGAATGCATAAACTAGTTTCTGAGAATCAGTTTGTGATAGGAATACCCTATGTTTTGAGAGGATGTATTAAATTTCTTAATGACAGTACCAAGCGAGAGCCTGCAATGATTAACGAGCAGTGGTCCAAGGACTGACCCTTGTGGAACCCCAGAGAAAGTTTTGGTTTCTGCAGATTTAAACTTGCCTATTGACACAAGAAAGCGCCTGTTCCTTAAGCAGGATGATAGCCACTTAAGAACAGGACCTGTTAAGCCTACCGAGTCACGAGGTTTTTGAATTAAAATGTCATGATCAACAGTGTCAAAGGCAGCAGTAAGATCAAGTAATACTTCAGTTGAGCTTTTCTATGAGTCACTGTTGATCCTAAGGTCATTAATTACCCTTAAGAGAACTGCCTCGGTGCTGTGGTTGCCTCTTAAACCAAATTGGCATATTTCATAACTACTACAAGTTGAGAGACATCCATCTAGTTGTTTGTATACAATTTGTTCAAGTATTTTGCTAAGAAAAAGAAGGTTGGAGACTGGTCTATAATTACTAATAACAGACGGATCTAGTTTGTTTTTCTTCAACAGAGGTTTGATTACGCCACGCTTGAGAGAAGCAGGGAACCTGCCAGTCTGCAGGGAGCTATTAATAATATTTTCTATGTTGTTAACGAAGCAGTGAAAGACAGATCTGAACAGTTTGGTAGGTATGGAATCAAGAGAAGAGGTGCAAGATTTAAGATAGTTAATTACTCCTTCCAGATCTCTGCAGGTATCAAGTGAGAACGTGGACACTGAGCTAACGGCAAAAAGGTTGGTGCAAAGTTGAGGCTGGGATAAATGCAATGCTGTAAGGCATTAATATATTTTCTCTAATACGACAGACTTTTTTTCTGGAAGAAGAAAGGAAATTCATCAAATTTGGTTGAAGAAAGTAATTCATGAGTTGTAGATGTAGAAAGATTAATCAGTTTGTCAGTTGAAGTAACTAGGAATCGATCTAAGCATTGATCTGACTATTGTTGATTAATTGAGAACTGCTTGGAGGTTTGCATTTCTTTATTATAACTGTAATTTTTTTTTTCTCCATTTCCATTCTGCTGTTTGGGAGATTCTTTTTGCCACCCTAACGTTTTCTTTGCTTCTCCAAGGTGCTTTTAGTGGTTCATGTATCTTTTCAGTTCTAGCTGGAGTAATGACAAAAACTAACAGAGTCACTCACTCCGAACTTATTATTTATTTATTTTTTTGCAAAGTTTATTCCCATCAATTTCTGCCTACTATTTTACACCGTAAATGAGATCTACACTTTCAAAAAGGGACAAGTTCGTTGCTTATACATTCATTTGTCCAAAATGCTATTGTCTTCACTTGAACAATCCGAATGAATACACTTTAGAACAACATTAATCTGAAAACTTTAATGAAATTCACGGGGGTCATCAAAACATCTCATCACAACGTACACAACCGAACAGGCATAGTCGCCAACCATTTAACATTCGCCTTAACGAACCAGTAACTCTACAGTACCATAGCATTAATCTGCATTAATGCAAGAATATAAACCAAGCCAAAATATTTCTCCATGGACTCTTTAATGGTACACAATGTAGGATTTCGATGCAGAAATGATCAGAAATGGAGCATATAAAAAAACTTCGAATTCATTAGTATGTTTTCATTAGCGTATAATTAGCTTAGAATGAGTCCTTTATATGTATATAGAGTGCAGGTCCAATTACAAGGAGCTGCCATGTTGTGCCACTACAGTAATCTAAAATGGACAAAACTCTAGAGAGCACCTTCCGCGCCTTAAATTTTTACAAGTGGCAGCATGAATGAAGAACTGGATGGACGACAAAGAAGAAAGAAGCAGAATCAGTGCTTACTGGTGCTGACTGACAAGTTTGAGAACCTACATTCTGAAAAATGGAGGATCGTACTTATTTAGCATGGAAAAATCTGGGGGAGTATAAATGTATGTTCTCAAAAGTACACAA
This sequence comes from Synodontis membranacea, assembly GCA_025674565.1. Classification (NCBI taxonomy): domain Eukaryota; kingdom Metazoa; phylum Chordata; class Actinopteri; order Siluriformes; family Mochokidae; genus Synodontis; species Synodontis membranacea. The sequence continues at coordinate 12,951,484 of JAOVYU010000063.1, read as the reverse complement.
TGGGCACCGGATGGCCACTGTACTTTCTAATACACGCTAGGAGGAAAAGGAGGGGTAAGACAGGGGCGTTCAGGTAGAGCGTAGTACATAGTGGATTTTAAATAGTATAAATTATAATGAAGTCAAATTTTATCACTGTCCTAAAACAAATGTTCAGTTTAATGCTGAGATGAAGCCTGAGAATATCATCTTAGTGTCTTAGTGGGAAAACTTTTATTAGGCTTCTAATAAACAGGTCTGTTTGCACTGTGTGCTTTTCCAGGACAGAGTAAACTAACCAGACTTCCAGAGGAGACGTTTACATGGTACACAGTACCATATGGAGACCTCAGTTTGTCTTTATGAGTGAGGAAAAAGACATGTAGCATTTCTACAGTAAATCAACGCTGTGATGGCATGCCGATGAATCAGGTTCTGTATTATGCAACTTCCTATTGACTCACTTCAGTAGAAGAGTTTAGTCAAATAGTTGGAAAAATCGCTCCTCTGCAATGATCCGGAAGAATGATTAAGCTTAAACTTCAAGAGGTTTCTTACTTCAAACAATGTACTCTGCAGGCAAGAGCTTTAATCACTCTTCCAGAAAGAAGAAGAAGAAGAAGAAGAAGAAGAAGAAAAAAAAAAAAACAATGTGAGAACAGCAGTGCAATATTTAGATTTAGAAAATGGATCCAAGCTTGTGCTGTATAAGTAATGGAAATATCTGTAGTGTGAGTGCTGAGAGGCTGCCCAAGCCTGCGGTATATGCAGCCTGGCAGGAGGAACATCATCTTACACATGTGTTTCTGTCAGATCACTTCACCCTGTCGGAGCACAGGCACGAATGGAGGACAGGATTCAGAGATGACTAAACATTAACGCATTAAAACCCCATTTAGATATTTGCCTTATTGGGTGATTCCATGACTGGGTGATTGGGTGATTCCATGATTTAACTTAAATTATTTTTGAATAATTGCTACATGTTGATTAGAAGACAGCACACATTTAACTATTCAAGATTGGCTTACCCCATCGTAGACATTTCGTAGACATCGATCTCATTTTCACAAGGTCTCTTTTCTAACGGTGGCTGTATTTTGCGCTTACTGTATATGAATAATCACGTTGAAAGTTGAAAAACAGGGTTGAGGCTTTGAATATATAGAATTAGCAAACGTATTGTACACGCTAATAGCATGAGAACATTATTTTAGCTATAATTTGAGTAACAGGATTGCTTGTTCAAAGCGGTCTTGTCAATCAAGGTCGCAAGATCATGAAAATAAGGAAACGTGCTTTTCTTCTTCTCAAGATCGTCAGGAAATTTGGCTCATGTTCCTTTTAATTTAAAAACAATGTGAAAGGTAAGTAAAAGTAAGTAAGAAAGGTAAGTAAGTTTAAGTGAAAGGGTCGCTCGAAAAAATGCACATTAATTCAAAGTATTTTAGTCATTTAATGACATTTCCAGGTAAGGTGGAGTTATAAAGGCCTGAATCAATGAGATTATGCTGCTTTCTGTGCAGGTATTTATTAAACTTGGATAAACTGTTTATCTGAAACATGCTCATATGTTCTTCATAGCTTTGCTGTATGTCTTATTTGGAAATGTAATATCAACAGAGCAGAAACGGCACCCAATTTATTATTACAGCCTTGATATGTCTACTCTCGGAAAGTCCAGTGTCGCTTCATTCTCCGTCTCAGCTATACAAGCACATCTGCCCTGCACATGTACACTACATTCCATTCCTCATTACATCTAACCATAATGTCTACATTAGACCTCACATTTGGTTTCGGTACCTATTGTTCATGTGGAGAATTATTTTTTATTAAAACAAAGAAAGTCTCAGGAGAGATGTCTCCTTTGCTGTATGGAAAGAAAAAGAAGAAGAAGAAAAAAAAAAAAAAACAGGAGTTAAAACCATCACTCTATTTGCTTTGCAGCATTCTCTCTGCTTCTTATTTATCTGGCAACTCCTTCTAGTGACTTCCAGATGGGACCGCTCCAACAAGGCCAGAGTTACACTAAACCAAAGGCTGTGTTTAAAGAGAAGCCATGTGAAAGGTTGCTAATTTAACTCATCTGTTGCTACGGGATGCCAGCAAGATTTCCAGACGGACTCCTGAATTTCTTCTCCATGGAAATTCCCTCTGTCAGAGGGGGTGCAAAAAAAGAAAAAAAAAAAAGCCAGGTATTTTAGATTACAAAAATAAACAAACATGTTTGGACGTATCCTGGGAAAGTGCTTAGCCCCTCACAAGGAGCTCTAATGCCATACTTTAAATGTAAGATGAAAGAAAATCCACGTTTCCCAACTACTGGCAGACGTATCATTTATCGCACTATTATGCAAGGTCAGAGCCCTTAGAACATAATGGCTGTTGCTCTCTTTCTAGTCTCTCTTTAAGGTGCCACGGCATCTTTCCATAATTACAGAACTGGAGCCAAGCTTTCATAAGCCTTGCATGTATGTATCTTGAGAGTGCTTGATCCATTCGTCTTAAAATGATCTCCTGACAGGACAGTTTGGCGCAAATGGAGCTAAATGAGCACTAGTAATGGTTTCATTTGAAGCCTTAACTGCAGGCAACAGTTTGCAGTTTTGCAGACACGTGACACATTTATAATGGTGCGGTTGGGATGACTAGAAACTACGAGCAGTCAGCTGATGCAGCTGATAAAGTCGGCTAGTGCTTGAGACGTAATTAGTGACCATGTGCTGTTAATGTGTGGAGGAACCACTGCTTTTGGTCATCCTCCATGGAAAAAGTTAGAAAGCCTGGTTCTACTTCTCTGCTCTTCTAAGTAGCAATAATCCTAGCAAATCCACCCCCGGAGACATAAACAGTGCCGAATGATTTGACATTTTTCACAAACAGAGCTCTCTTCCCGTGATGATATTATTTCAATGTGCACATAATTACACCTTTCAGCCCTCTTTGTGTCCCCAGTTTTATGAGTGCACTAAAAAAGAGACAGACCCCAGCAGAAATAAAGTCCTGCAGACTTTTCTGTACGGTGTCTGGCAGGAAGTGGAGGATCTCTGGTGCGCTGAAGATAACTGCAGATAACCTGAAGGCAGTGGGAGTTACCCAGACCAGATTTGGAGTATGAGAAGGGTTCATTTCTCATAAACCCTTTTCTCAAAGATGAAGTCTCAGAGGCTGACAAGCCCAACAGATACACTGCTGATCTTCTGCCAAAGCAGAGTGAAATGCTCAGAGGAGTTCAGCATCAAGCAAACGCATTCATCTGTCTTTTCCATTTTGCATCAAACCGTGAGAGACTTTTGTGTTATTTGTGGTAAAATACAAATGCAAAAAGCAACAATAGCACAGCCTAGAAACATGGCCGCCAAGGACTACAGCACCCAACCTTCACAGACTCCCTCACGTTCATGTTCACGTGATCGCTGATTACAAGTGCCTGGACTCAATCGCACACTCATTCAAGGTTTTCAGACCCTGTTCTGATTTCCTGGTCTTGATTCTTGCCTTGCCTCATGCATGTTGCTTGTTAATCGCCTGACCATTGCCTCTTTTCTTGAGTTTTGAAACATGTATTGGATTTGTTACTAATTTCAATAAAACATCGCTGTACCTGCACCTGCATCCGTATCCGCTGCCATGACAATTATTTAAAAAAAAAACACAATGGATGAAACGTTATGTATTTAACCATTAACAGTTACATCTGCAACACGATTTAGTCCCTGTTATCACTTAAGTTAAGTAGCAGACAGTCGTTCCCTCAGCAGCCTGTCTTCTTCCACCCTCTTTTGAAAAAAAAACAAACAAACAAAACAAAACAGATTTTCATATCATGTAGAAACTTTGTCCTGAAGACATGGACATATGGCTTACACTGGAGACTGGTTAAATATACAGAAAACTTTACCGAAAACATCACCATACCAATGATAATACATGCAGTCTCATAACTGAATACAGCGGTTAAAATGATTAAAATGATTACTGTTAGTAAGTTTAAGTGATATCAAGCAAAACAGACTCTAATGAGGAGCAAAAATGTTACAGTAAACTGTAAGCAGAGGAGATACGCCAAATATATGAGGATATTTATGACCAAGATATAAGCTTTCCTCTCATAAACCAGGCCAGCGAGATGTTTGGTTAGTGTGAGGGATGTTATGACAAGTTGCAGACCACAGGGTCATACTCTGTCTACATGAGAAGACACAGCGGGACAAGGTCTACTGAGGTCAGACATAGAACTTTTGGCCCCCCCCCAAGTGGATTCCTTTCACATTTGTTCCAACTTTCAACACACCGTCTAGCTTTTCTGGACCTTCGCTGTCCGTTTTGAGCACAGTCGGCTCACTTTTGCAATCGTGCAAATGCTCCGGCCTCTAGTGAGCCGGAAACCTGTTGCAGGTGTTCCGTTTTAAGAGTGTGTTCAGGATATGAGACAATCCTGTCTTATAAAAAGTCAAAGGGATTTTACTTTCTCATGAAGAGAAGAATGCCCCCCAAGCCTCCGCTTTGTACCTCACAGGAAGATGATTCGGGTTGCACTGTCTGCAAGAGTATTTACTTGCTCGCTCACAGTCCGTCTGCAAGTGAGGTGAACAGGCTGTGCGTGTGAACACAAAGTTCCTGCTATTAACAAGCCTTTGTTCCCAGATCTCTAAATGAAGAGGACCTCTTTTAATGCAAACCCACCGTGGATGATTTCACTGACAGGCAAAGATACCTTTGTGTTTGAATGAAAAATTCTGAAAGCAAGGCCGGGGTCATTACCAGTTAGGCAGAAATCATTTGCCGTGTCCCTGCTGGAAATAATAAGTAAGAAAATAAAAAAAAGGGAAATGTTTTAGAGATTAGTTGTCATTTATAAAGGGAAATTAAAAGAGGGATGTTTGGTTTGAAGAGATGACTCATCCAGCCAGGGAGGGCCGTGAATCTAGGGAGAAGTTGAGGAACGTTCATCCCACACAATCACCCCGTGCTCTGACCTGCACTTAGAAAACACTCTGTTGAGAAAAGACTGAGAAAGTTCTCAGAACCAAAACAGTGACAGGGTATTGCTGGTTTTTGGTGCAGGAGAATATGGCTTAGAGCACACTTTTTTTGCGGAGAAAAAGTTTCATAAAAAATATTTTCTTTTTTTTTTTGTCTACAAACAAACTGAATCATTGGGAAAAAAAAAAAACCCATTAAGTAAGGAAAACTCCCTCATTAAGTAAGGAAAACTAAAGGTCATGGCGTTAAATGAAAATAATCCATGATGGCATGGTGTGACACAACCCAACACAAAATGGAGGATTATTATCCTTTTGCCAATGATTACAATTAATTAATAAATGACCTCAGGCTTTTTAACCATTTATAGTTACATTAAATGCTGTGTAATGTCCATGACACACTATAGTTCCCGTTAAACGCTTATTTTATAGCAGTTATAAACAATCATCTCCAGTCTGTCTTTCCCCCCCTCTTTCTTGAAGTTAATAAGACAAAAACAAAGGCATCCTCTGTCTTGAAGACTCTCCTGTTTGTTACAAGGAACTGATACTGGAGACTCATTACGTAAATTTGAAATAAGCACCTCCTTATAGAATGCTTCAACAGTTGCAAGTTTTTCTTTGTTGAGTGACAACACATGTTTTAATCCATTGATTTTTAGACTTAAATTATGTATTATGGTCTCCCTGCAAGTCCCTGTGAATTAGCAGTTACTATAGAAACGAGAACATATTAGAATGAGTATATCGTGTAAATCTAAATATAAATATAGATGCAATATAGTCGTAAAGGCATTTTAATTGAACATGCCAGAGCTGTGTTGTTATACTGAAGCGTCAGTGCTCGGGTAGACGAGGTAGACATTTTGTTGATAAGAATACAGATGCAAAGCGATGCATTGATTTTGCGTTTAGACAAGCCCAGTTCTACTTTCAATTTGATTCTTGTGTTCGCAGATTTGATCAGTTTCCATTTACAGTACATTCTGGTGAACACTCACAGGCAAGATGTTAGTCAGATAAGCTGTGATAAGAGACTAGGGAATGGTTTAGCAGGCTCAGATTGCAAAGCTGCCCATGTCTCCAACACACTGTGGTTAGCACCTACTACTACTACTACTACTACTACTAAAAGACACACACTAATTGATTGCTTTGATTAGTCAAGAGCAAACAAGATCTTAATTAATATGCGGTTACTACATTGTGCTAAATGCGGTGGATTGTTTTCAAAACAAATATGATAGTTCTTGTTCAAGATTCTTTATTTGTCACACGCATAGTTTTACAGGTACAACACACAGTGAAATGTATCCTGAACCGCTCCTACTTTGTGCAAATAACAAAGAAAAAAAGTCTATAAAATAAAGATAGAAAC
>JAOVYU010000063.1:12908444-12920720 GCA_025674565.1 Synodontis membranacea | reverse complement strand
ACCGCTACACATTAACATAGACATTCAGATGTATCGTCTCTCTCTCTCTCTCTCTCTCTCTCTCTCTCTCTCTCTCTAAAACTGTGCACTTAAATGCGACTTTGAATGCTAGTCTCGTGTATATTCAACTGTTCCTCTGTGTGTGAGGGGGTGGGGCTTGCAGGGGAAGGACGGGGCTTTCGCGTCAAGCTCCGCTGGTGTGGAGAAGACGTTGGGGCCATTGTGGAGGTTGGGGATGTGGGAGGAGAGGGAACAGGGGTGCGAGGGTATCTTCTTCCTGAGTAGGTATATACATCTGGAGGGGAGAACGTGCTGGGATAGCAAGGTGGACTGTGTGGATCCAAAGGGTGGATGTAGTTACATGGCTCTTCATCTTGATCTTCAGCAAAGTCCTGCAGTAATATAAGAAATCATTAAAATACTCTCAACCAAATTACAGGGAAAGGTGCAGCTATGCTCACATTTAGAATGTACAGCAATTCTGCTTTAAGGATTCGGGAAGAACTTACTGTTTCCTTCAGAACATATAAACCACCTGGGCCTTTACGATTATGGTAGCTCCTTCCTGGTACAATATCAACTGCAACTACAAAGCATGGATATGGAATGTTAATGCTTATTTGGGAAGAGTTTGAATGTCAGGATGCCATAAAACCTGACCCGACTTGACCATATTCACACGGCTGCTCAAATAAAATGAAAAGGTTTCAATGCTTCTTTGATTAAGTTAATGCTTTTTAACTGTAATTTCCTCATGCAAGTGTTTTTGTCCTTGGAAACAGCTGGGGGACACTTCCTGGAAACAGGAATGTCTTGCCAGTCTCTTCATGCCATATAAAACACTCACTACTAAAATGCTTGTGTTGGATGTAATCTGTATGAGCACGACACCGAAATATATGTTCCAGCGAGCAGATAGCGTTACTGACTTACAGGACACCTCTGAGGACAGCAGAAAATACAGCAAGACAGTTAACGCTGCATTGCACATTGATTACATCCAGCGTGCTTTACTTCCAGGTTTAAAAAAATGTATCCAAGACGCGCGTTGATATTTCGGAATTAATTCACGCCTTTCCTATTGTTTTATTTAACATTCTCAAAACGTTAAATGGCAATGTTCATTTTAGCTAGGAAGTGGTTGAAAGCTAACATTAGCTGCTGTCTAATCATAGCATACTTGAAATATGCCCCCATGTCGCTCTGGATTTTATCTGTCCAGTTGCTGATCAGTTGGGAAATGGTGAAATGAATGACTTTGCAGATTCCCTACATTTATACACCCTGAGCATTACATCAGTGGAAAAATGTCCATTATGTGAATATGGTCGAATGATAGACACAACCAATCTGACTTACACAAAACACATGACACCTGATTTTATGTCTCAGTGTACAATAAAAAAAAAAAGCAATTATTTATCTAAATACAAATACTCTGGTACAGCTTCAAATTCAAACTGCATTGATAAATGTGATGTGTACATAGTAATAGAAAGATTACAGTGATGGGTATGAGCTGTCATTTTCGCTGTCATTTCAGTTTTGGTTAGGAATTTAGATCAAATCTAAATTTACAATTTAATGATTAGAGAGAGAAATGCAAAAACTAGGGAGTTTTATATGAAATGTACTTAAAGGTCAGATATAAAAAAAAATAAAAATAATTCTTAAGTAGCAGAGTATTTGCTCTCTGTTATATTCCACTTCCGGATGTAGATTGCAAAGTGAGAACAATTGAGAAAACTAAAAAAGGCACTCACAATATAGCACTTTGGCTAGAAAAGTTATTTTTTTTTCAATCCTGTTAAAGTGAAACATCCCAGTGCTACTGAACAGAACTATTATATAATAAGTAAATAATACAAATGTTATTTAAATAATATTTATGACAGTGTAATAAATGGTCCTTGAGTTAATTTCATTTAATTATGCTATGTGAGACATTTATAACCTATGACTGTCATCAAATATTCCTGACATCTATCACATTATGTTGAAAAATTGTGTATATTCTAGACTCATTAGACATAAACTAATATGTCAACCATTTTTCTATTTTAATTTTAATAACTATGGCCTACAACTCTAAAACTTTACATGAAAACATCTCAAATCATTAGAATATTTAATTTTGAGTCCAATTTAAATGAAATTTGAGTTGAGTTCAAGTAAATTAGTGTTAAAACAGTATAAATGCTGTGCATCTCTCGGTCTAGTTCAGTACATGCAGCCACAGTCATGCTGACTGCTGGGAAGACTGCTGACTTGACAGTGCTGTCAGAGTGCTCTATTGAAGCATATTAATGAACGTTGACTGAAAGGGGAAAGTGTGGGAGGAAAAGGTGCACAAGAAACAGGGATGACCACAGCCTTGACAGGATTGTCAAGAAAAGTCGATTCGAGAACTTGGGGGAACTTCACAAGACTCACCACACACAGACATCTTCAGGAAAGTGGCTGCAACTGTCACGTTCCTAATATCAGGCCACTCCTGAACCAGAGACAATGTCAGAAGTGACTTACCTGGGCTAAGGAAAAAAAAAAAAAACAGACTGTTGCTCAGCGGTCCAAAGTCCACTTTCCAGATGTAAGGTCCTAGAGTCTGGAGGAAGAGTGGAGAGGCACAGAATCCAAGGTGCTTGAAGTCCAGTGTGACGTTTCCACTGTCTGCGATGATTTGTGCTGCCATGTCATCTGCTGGTGTTCGTCCACTGTGTTTCATCAAGTCTACCAGGATATTTTAGAGCACTCCCTCCTGACATGTTTTATGGAGATGCCGATTTCCTTTCCCAGCAGGACTCAGCACCTGCCCACAGTGCCAAAACTACTGCCAGATGGTTTGCTTACCATGATATTACTGTGCTTCTATGTATTACTTTGTTTCTCTTGATAGAGAATCTATGAGGTATTGTCAAGCAGAAGATGAGAAACACCCAACTCAAAAATCCAGACAAGCTGAAGGACGCTATCAAAGCAACCTGGGTTTCAGTAACACCTCAGCATTGCCACAAGCAGATCATCCCCATGCCATGCCACACCGATGCAGGAATTTGTGGTAAAGGAGCTCCAACTGACTGCATAAATGAACATACTTTTCTGATTTTTGGACATTAATGTATTGCAAATCATTTTTTGATTGCTCTCAGGAAAATTCTAATAATTTGAGATGCTGTATTTTCATGAGCTATAAGTCATAGTCATCATAATTAAGACAAAAAAAAAGGCTTGAAATATTTCACTTTACATGTAATGTATGTGGAATATGGAATATACAAAAGTTTTCTTTTTTGAATAAAATTATGAAAATATGCACTTTTTCACAATAATAATTTTTTTTTGACTAGGATATGTCATCTAATCCATCTAATAAAAAAATATCTTATTTAACATCAATTATGATAAAAAGTAATATGTAATTTTAGAATTAGCCTTTATAAATGTAGGTTTATATCAGTTGCCATGAAGGACCTATAGCCCTATATAAACACTATTATTTATCCTAAAGGTTTTCATTCTTCTATTAATAAATTAACGAATATACAAATAAATGCATTGTTAAACATTTAAAATTAAACATTTTATGACAGGATGCCTGACATTTGGAATTAATTTGCTCATGAAATAGAATTGCTTAAAAAGACTGAAATCTTCAGACGTTACCTTCATGATTGCCATTGCTCTGCTCTACATTTTGCCTGCCCTGCATGACAGACTGTTGCCTTTTTCTACAAAATCAGATCGACAGATGAGCTTTGTTAATACCAAATGAACAAACAGATTACATATACTGTATGCTGCAGTGGTGAAATAAAACCTGCAATCTTTTTATCATTTCACGAGGTTTGTTGGCAATACTTTAGTATGGAGTCCACACAAATAAGCGAATAATATTACAGAAACATTCCGTTTTAAGAAACGCATATAAGGGGATAATTGTGTGATAAAGCTCAAATTAGACCCGTGTAAAATGTTTATTTGCTATATATTAGTTGTTATTAATAGCAGACTTTACTGCTACGTAACTAGACATTTTATGTAAAAATGGCTAATAACTGCAATACAAGTTGTGATTAATTATTAAAATAATAATAATAATGTAATTTTTTTTTGCTCTAGGTTCTAGGTAGTGTCAAGTGACAGGTGCTTATTAAAACATCTTAAATTTTTGGTCCATAAATATTAATAGTGATAGTCACTAGACACTACCAAGAACCTATAGGTATAACATAAAAATTCTGGTTATTCATTCATGCAAGTTTTTAACAGCACTGTACTGTACAGTACATTATCACAACCAATAATGCAATAATTGCTAATTTTAACATAACAGATATCAAATTATGTACCAATACAGGCTGCGATGAATAAAGGCCAATACACAGTGGATTCACCTTTAACAAGGGCCTAATCTGGATTTTTTTTTATTCTAAATAACAGGACCTTAATTAACCCTTTATATAGTGTTCCTTAAAATAAAGCCAAGATTATTACATATAGTAATACTAAAAATGTTTCTATAATAATGAATTAGTACACGAACTAACCCTTAGCTCATGAGGGACTAACGAAGCATATGCATTAAGAACCTCTGAGTCATTTATGTATATCCTTTAATAATGGAAATTGCTGGGTATCAGCATATTGTTAGTGCATTCTTTTAATGAATACTGTGACTTTCTATTGAAATAAAATCATTGGCAGAGGGTGTGTTTGGGGACAATGTAGGTAAACCCAAATTATAGGTTATTAAGGGTGCAGTTATTGCTTATAATCATTTCAAATTCAACAAATATCCTCTCACGGTCTGCTAGCTGTCCATTCTGTGTGTGAGCTAAAAATCCGGTGTTCGTAAACAGTCCTGGCTCTGTAAATGAGAAAACAAGGAAAGTGGCTCGGACTGAGCATACAACACTACCAAGGAAAGGTTGGGGATGGGGGGGGTTGTTGCTAGTGTTGTTGCCTTGGCAACGTGTATCCATGAATTTTAGGGTGGAGCTTCTAAAGTAGCACTTAAAGGAGATGTGTATTTGTTTGGCTGTTGGCTTCAAATATCAATCTTTCTCCAGAATCAATCAGTCAAATGAATCTCCCTTTAAGTAACACGATACAATTTGCAATCTGAAGCCAGCTCCACTAAAACGTTGCTTTGAGAACAATTTTACTGTTATAACAATCTTGCTGGAAGTCGAACTATTTATTTCATTTTCAGCGGGAGGAGGGGAGTTTTAACAATATGTATATTTAATTTGTATTTGTGTATTTGTGATTTAAAATTGGAGGCGTATGGAGAAAGTATAAAATGTATTGCCTTAACTTGTATTTCCCAAACACACCTTTCAAAATGTCAGTAAATATCTATTGACCTCCTAATATAGTGTTGCCCACAAATCTGCTGAAAGGAGTATACAGCTGTTCTTTTGTATATCGCTTGTCTACACGACACTTAAGTCCCATTATTATTATCAGTGTATTGTTTAAAGTGACTCAAAAGGTGAGTTTACTTTTTGGAGGGCTTCCAGCAGGCGCACACCGTCACCAGGGTTATGAGCAAGAAAATTCCACCAGTGGAAAGGATGATATAGAGAGAACTTCGTCCTACGGGGGAAAAAAAAAAAAGAAAACACCGGGAAGGCCACTGTTGTCATGGTGCTGTTCTCTCGTGCTGAAAAACATGTGCCATTTGTTTATCCATTTCTCTCTATATACATGCATGCAGCACTACTGTAAAGTGATTTTTTACCTCTCAAATTAAACAAAGTATTAACTCTTTCAATTGCGCTCCAAAGAAACGAGAGTGTAGATGAGGCTGAGAGCTCAAACTGCCTGGTTTTGTTTAGAAGAACTGTTTTGTTAGAGCTGGAATGAATAGTGGTGCTTGGGGTTTTTTAAAGGGCAGTGGGTGCAGAGAGAATGCAGAACCCCACTGGGTTATTGCTGTGCCTTAACTGTGTTGTAGTGTTGGAGGAGGAGGAGGAGGAGGAGGAGGTAGTGGTGGAAGGAGAGGCAGCAGTTAGTAAGCAAGTTCAGCAAGTCCTGTTAGTATCCATATATGACAGAAGCTAGTTGAAATAAGGTAAGGTTTAGGTTTTGAGGTCTCCATCACATGTTGTAGTGATGCACAGAAGTGAACAATTAATTTAACAATGGGAATCAATTATGAAATTATATATAACAAATCTGATTTACTTCAACCTAAACAGTATCCATCCCATCACTGGTGTATGGACAATTGTTATGGAAATTATTTTGACACCTTTCCCAAGATAAAAGAATTAAAAACCTATTTGTCCTGTCACCTCCATCTGTAAATCCAAACAAAATTTCCCAGAATCCTTTGCTACAAGGGCTACCACCTCAACCGTTATATGACTCATTACTTCACAAGTCTCATCAACGTTGATGTTAACAAGGCCACGCAAAATCTTCAGAGAAAAGCGTTGTCTACCTTCTTCCATGTAAAGTTGTCTAATGCCACCGCAATTGATGAAGGAGTGTGAGTATGACATCCTTCCCTCCCATCAATCATGGCTAATTCTGCTCTTTGGGACTCAAGCTGGACTTGGCATTTTTAGGATTCGAACTCACAATCTCTGGTCAATAATGTTATTTATTGTAGAAGGACACAACAGATTGGGAAATGTTTTTTTTGTTGCACCAATCAGAGCGAATTTAGAAAAAAAAAAAAAAAAGATTCAATTCTCCTTCAAAAGAATTGAATCAGAAGAATTGAGTCAGTATGTTTACTTATACTTGTGCAGTTCATGGAAACGTCAAAATTATTCTCCTTGGTAAATGGAGAGGTAATCTCCTTTGTAATCTCCTTGGTAATCTCGTATTAGACAGAGATTAGATTGGAAAAAAAGGATTCAATTTGATTATCTGTGACAATATGTACTGTGGAGTGAGAGCAAATCCCTGCACCTACTGTAGACTGTGAGTCTCACAGGTATACTCTTCACGCTGCTGATGGGGTTCTCCACAGTGCAGGTGTAGACATCATCGTCTGTCATCAGCACCCTGGAGATAGTCAGAACTTTCTGGTCGTGTGACAGAATCAGACGCGTGTCATTGGTGAGAGGCTTGCCGCCCTTCAGCCAGCCATAAATAGGCTTTGTGCCCTTTTCATGAGTGCAGTTCAGTGTAAAGTGCTCAGTAAGCTCCAGCACAGAGGAAGCCACCAAGTGCACGAATGGCCTGGACACAGGAACTGACAAGAAAGACACAAAAATATTCAAACATTCTTGCAATGGCTATGTTGGATTATGTTACATCAAACATGGTGGATACATATCATAAAACCTGTAAACAGGAACAGTGTTGAAAATTTATTTCAGTTGGAATAGCAACTGATATTAACAAGTTTTTGCCTTCTAGTGTAGAGGACATAATGCTACACAACAGTGCAGTGTGTGTTATTGTGCCAGAGCTGTTCCCTCCTTTCCCTGCCTACCGTCTACAGTGAGGTTCATGTGTTTCTCCCCGGTAAAGGTGTCATCGGTGATGGAGATCTCCACTTCATAAGCGCCCTCGTCTGACAGCTGCAGGTAGTTGAGCAGCAGTGAGCCGTTTTCGAAGAGCATGATGCGGCCGCGGTACTCGCTCCGCAAGTTCCCAATAATGTCAGTGCCGATAGACTGCACCACAGTGACAGGTTTGTCCCTCTTCAGCTGCCACTTGATGACAGGCCTGTCTGAGCTGGTGCTGGTGTAGCTGACGGAGAGCAGGGCCGAGCCGCCTAGGGTGCCTCTTATGATGGAGGATGGGCAGGTGATGTTCACTCCACTGACGACTTAATGCAAACAAGACACTGATGAATTTGTGTAATCTATGTGTACGCAAGAACAAACTCCCATCCTCTTCCATCTACAGAAGATATTCTGTGACATAAGTGCCAAATGGCTCCTACGTGCATAAGCAGAAATTGCATGCCAACTTCACCCATAGCTAATCCAAAAACGCACCCTCATTACCCAATAAGGGTTCCTTAATCCTTTGTAGGATAAGAATGAACATACATACTGTACTGAAACAATGACCTTTTGTGCTTTATGTCAAACAAATATGCTCTGTGCTGTTACCTTGATTTACGGATTATCAGACAATAAAAATCAATCAGTTCTTCAACAAAACATTTTAATGAATGCGAAAAGGAAAATAGTTAGAATAAGTGGGGAAATTATTATATTTACAGAGGTTTTGTCTGTGGCAGGATGCTCCTTACTCGCTACATAGTAAAATGTACAGGCCCTTCTTCCCATCATGCAGCCGTGATTGGACAATGAGTGCATTTCAGTGTGCATGACTGCAACAAGCTGATGTAAGAGAAATGCAATGCATAGGAAATTTATGAAAAGCCATGCTGTGGAGGTTTTACTTTTCATAATGGCACTTTGTCCCAGCGTTACCAGTGGGAAGCAGTACTGTCTGTGCATTGCATTTAATGTTTTTCCTCCAGCATAATCTTCTTCATACACAACCAAACTCCACTCAGCAATGTTTTATGACCAAAATAAAAACTCACTTAAGGTATAGTGCCAGAATTAGCCAGTTTATTTTACATAAGTCTCCCTGCCAAGTGACCACAATGTCTAACCTAGGGTGAAAACTCAATAGAGGAGGATCTGCACATTGCTGTCATCACTTTAGGCCATGCCTTGACTGGTGCCCTAATCCTGAATGGTGCATAAGTTTTAAAGTTTTGGTTCAGTGCAATACCTGTGTAACAAGATGTGCAGTGTTGAATCATCAGATCACCACTACACATAACAGGCAAACACAATGGGAGACTCTGAAGGAATTCATTGTAGGCCATGTACAATGAGTGGAATGGAAGGTTCTGATGACGAACAGCCAAAGTTGTTCTCATCCGGATTGGTATGGATAAAAAAAATAAATATATATATTGATTGATTTTATATATATATATAAATATGGCAACATTTGTGGAAACATTTGTGAGATTTTGGGGGCACTCTACAATATTGATATGATGACCAAATAAATGCCATTTTGGGCATGGGTTTTCTCACAGGTTTAAAATAGGTTAAATAAAATTATATTTAGAGCTTATTACTCATAGGACTCTATGTACAGCCCTATAGGCTATAGCCCATGTAAACATGTGAAACAATGTAAGTTTGAGTTGAGAAGCCTAATTTTAAGTCGATTTAATGAAACAGTCATACGTTACTTTGGTGGCCCATGGATTATTTATTATCAGGTGGATTGAAGTTTGCGTAGTCCATATATGTGTCATGTAGGCGAGGTGATTGAGTATGTGTGTGTGTGTGTGTGTATGGTCAAAGGATGCGGACACAATCGCTGAGATCACTGGGAGAGGCGGACGTGAAAAACGTGAGAGTTATTGAATGAATAAATAATAACTACATACAACTATGGCGAGAAATATAACATAAACACGGGTATACTGAGCGGGGGAAAAGAAACGGCGCCGGCAAAAGGCTCGGGGTGACTAGAGACAAACACAAACTAAATTTAGGTCAGAAGAGGAGGATTAAACTTCTGTACGACTGCTCCGGGGCGGAAGCGGTAACAGTCCGGTGAGGCGGAGAGAAGAGAAGAGGCGGCGGAGAGCCAGGCGCACGCCAGTGGAGACAAACGGTGCGACGATATCCCAGGGGTGGAGAAAACGGCAATGACGAAGGTGAAGACAATCCGAGCAACACATGGAGTTGGCAACAATGCTAAGCGCCGCGCTGATTGTCCGTGCGCCTTTTATCCAACCCCCGTAATCAGTCCCGATACGGTGCAGGTGTGTTTAGCGCCCGCGCAGAGTGGCGCGCTCAGGGCAGGTGAGGCGGCGGAGTGGGTGTGGCCGATCCTTCGGCCGACGCTCTGTGACAATACGTGCATATGCTCGGGAAATGTGTTGAATTGGAATGAACCTGATCCATCGGGGCATTTCATGTAAATATTGTACAGACCTATAAATGGCATCACCCATGTGCAACGAGCTTTCTCTTTATAATAGGCCTATGTCTGTCCTGTTGTCATAAGCTATTCATTTTTGTTCTTTCTACTTTATGTCTATTAGTAATAAATGTGTGAAATGTGGCCAAGAATAGTCAACTTGGCCTTATGGATACATATTTAACTGAGGCCTGCAAAATAATTAACAAGTGTAATTCAATAAATCTTAAATCTGTAACTGTAGGGATACAATATTGATAAATTTATAAAGTGTTATTTTGGTGATTTACAGTTGCATTTTCTCCTTATGTATTAAGTAAGGCTCTCCACATTTCTCCGCTTTCTCAGCAAGATTAAATTAAACTGCAACTAAACCAAAAGACTGCCCCAAACGCAAATAGTGTAAATCAGCTATAACAACAGCCACGGTTCCTGATTACACAGGAAAAATGCCTGAATGGTTTTTCCAGGTCCACAGTGTAGGATGGAGTACTTGTCCCTTACCCTTATTTTTAGTGTATCGAGTGAAATGTGTTAGTAGCAAAATTCCAGAAACTTTTACACTTTTCAGAGAGGGAGCAATTGTTATCTGGTAGAGAGAAAACGTTCTTCAATTTGAGTAAATATTACTCTGGCTGATTTACTAAATACACAGCATCAAAACAGCAATTGCATCACCATACCTCAGGTGATGATACAGAAGCTCCAAGCAGTTAGACGGCAGTATCGATCTCTAACAACACTCTTATATATACTGTTTCATAACGTGAATAAATAATTGCAACACACGCCTTTGAGGAAAAGTTGTGATCATGAATGAATGCATCGAGGCTATGATTTAAGTTTCTTGAGATCAGTTTTCAACTCCTGAATTTGAATATGAGCGATACACCGAGAAATCAATTGAATTAGCCACAGGAATCTAAAGGTAGAGATGATCAATAATATTATATTTAGTCTTAGGCTTAGGTTACATGATATCTACAGCTCTGGAAAAAATGAAGAGACCACTGCAAAATTATCAGTTTCTCTGGTTTTACTATTTATAGGTATGTGTTTGAGGAACGTGAACATTTTTCGTTTTATTCCATAAACCACTGACAACATTTCCCATAATTTCCACATACAAATTTTGTCACTTGGAGACAAAAAAATGACAACCGGTCAAAATAACAAAAAAAAAAAAGATGCAGTGTTTTCATACCTTAAATAATGCATAGAAATCGAGCGCATATTAAAGAGCATAAGATACATAATTTTGAACAACACAATGCTAATGTTTGAACTTAGGAAGAGTTCAGAAATCAATATTTGGTGGAATAATCTTGGCATTTATTCACAGCTTTCATGTGTCTTGGCTCTCTACCAGTTTTTCACATTGCTCTTGGGTGCAAAATCAGCTCAGCTTTGTTTGATGGCTTGTGAATATCAATCTACTTCTTTATCACATTCCAGTGGTCGGATTCGGGTCTGGAGATTGGGCTGGCCATGACAGGGTCTTGATTGACCTGGTTGTGTGACAAGGAGCATTGTCCTGCTGGAAAACCCAATCCCAAAGTTAGGGAGCATTGTCAGAGCAGATTCTTCCAGAATAACCTTGTCCATGGCTTGATTCATGCATCCTTCACAAACAAAAATCTGCCCCATCCCAGCCTTGTTGAAACTCCCTCATCAGAGAAGTTCACCTTACTCCAGTCCTCTATGCTCCCATCCTGATGGTCTTTAGCAAACCTCAGCCTGACTCTTCTTTGCTTCTCGTTGATGAAGGAATTTTTTCTTTGCATGACTTTAATCCCACCCAGATTAGCCTGTTTGGAACCGTCCATGCCATGCACTTAACCCCAGCTGCCATTTGCCGTTCTTTTTGAAGGTCTCTTGATGTCATTATACAATTTTTGAGTGACATTTGAAAGAGTTGACAATCATCCCGGTCAGTGGAGAGGCATTTTCACCCTCTGCCAGCCTGTAACTTTGTTCTCCCCAATGTCTCCTGCTCCTTATGAACCACCATCTTTGAAATTTTGAGGATGAATTAAATCCTTCTCTTTTGTTACGCAAAACTTTTCTTTTTAACTCTTTTGGCATAACGAATAGATATTTTTTATTCCAATTAAATTTAATGTGCATTACTAGACTATTACAGACACTACTAGTTTTTGCCATCCAAACTGGTCCTATTGCCTATTGCAAGACAACAGTTACGAATTCAGCGGTGGTGTGTATATATATATATATATATATATATATATATATGCCACGGCTGACTTCATTACTATTGTCTTGCAATAGGCAATATGACCAGTATCTATCTATCTATCTATCTATCTATCTATCTATCAGATC
>JAOVYU010000063.1:12728579-12739112 GCA_025674565.1 Synodontis membranacea | reverse complement strand
ATTTATTTCAATCTCTTCCTTGTTATTTGTTATTTTTCAAAGAATTAAATACCATTTTTTTCAACGTTTATTTGGAACAACAAGGGACCCAGACTTGGAGAAGGGTGGTGCCGGTGTGCCGAATAAGCAGTTGCATTACTGGTCAGCCCAGGTAAAACACATGATCAGCTGGTGCACTCACAGGACATATTTACTCTGGGTTAATATAGAATCTATGGTGTGCTATAGGATATTTACCATTAATATACTGTATATACGTAATGTGGATAAATCACAAGACTCCTCAAAGCATTATGTTGCATTCAATACATTATTGGCCTGGAAGGATATAAAAAATATCTCAAGATTCCTAAATGTCTCTCTCTTTGTCCTCACCCACTGCAGTAATCCTGCTTTTCATTCCCAGGTAAATAAAATAGATCTCCTAAAGTAGTTTAAACATGGAATTGTGCAGATTTGTCGTCTACTCTCACATGAAATCTTAGAGAAGTATAAATTTCCAAAATCTGACTTCTTTAGGTTTCTCCACATTAGGCATTTTTATTAAATCTCTTTTGGACACAGCGGGTTTGCAGTTGGGCCTGACAGAGATTGAACAACTTATTACTAAACATTGCATCCCGAGAGATCTGATTTCAAAGATTTATGACCTTCTGTTGAATGAGTCTGTGCCCTCCTTAATAAGTCTAAAGAGTATTTGGGAATTAGACCTGGAAGAAACGATTGAACAAGAAGTATGGCCTTCTGTCTGTTCAAATTCAGATCCTAAACTTCCATCAATATGCATGAACTCAATTTGAAATTTATAAACAGGCTTTACCTAACACCAGTGTGTTTTCCCAGACAGATCGGACCTTTGCTTTAAACGTCAGTCACCTTCATTCATTCCTTATTCTTTTTTTTTTTTGGACCTGTGAAAAATAACAACATTTTTGGACGAGTGTACATTCTGTTATACAAGAAATTCTTAATATACAGTTCACAATGTTTCCTAAACCATATTTGCCGAATAGCCAACTTGACTCTATATTTTCAACCAGTCTGGACAGATATTTTCTTTCTTGATCTACATTGCAAAAAAAAAAAAAGTGAATCGTACATCTTTGGGCTGCTCTTCAGGCTCCTTCTCTAAATTTATGACTTTCCCAAATCGCTTCCTTACTCCCTCTGGAGAAGTCAACTTTTGACTTACACCAAAACGCTGATAACTTTTTGGTGAATATGGCTTCGCATGTGGAGCTCCATAAAAAAATAATAATAAAATTTTATTCCCCTTTTCTAAATGGATTTAATTTCAGATTGATGCCTATTCTCCAGCTGTTTATATTTTTCATAAAGTACTGCTATCATTTCAATCTGGCTTTTGCATTTTTTTTTCTTCTCCCTTCATTCTCTTCGTCTTCTTCTTCTTCTTAAAGAACTTGTGCACCAAGTTCTTGGAGTTTCATAAACTTCTGGCCGCAACTGTACAGTATGTGATAGTGAAACAAACATTAGCTTAGTTTATAATCATAAACCAACTGAAAATGAAAATACCTGCAATGCTCCCACGATAGCCTCAGATTCCTGTACCTGCACTTGGCTGCTTCCACATGACTTCCTGGTTAGATAATTGCACAAAGGGCCAGGTTACAGGTGTTCTTATTAAAGTGGACGATGAGCGTATGCTACAAATATATATCACTGGTAGAGTTTCCGATGTCAGACAAACACAAAACTCGCTGTTAATGAGGAATGAGAAGGAGGGATGGAGGGGAGAGGCAGGTAGAGGAAGCTACCCACAGTGCAGTGCCTATAATCATGTGCTCAGTGAGATGAGGCTCACCCATAATATACACAATTACACTGGGCCAGCTGAGCCTGGGGCAGGTGCTGTGTTTGTTTTTCTAATGTGTTAATAAGAGCACTCCTGACAGACCATGCCTGGCACTCCACTCAGCCCAAGCTGCACATCACTTATTCATTTAGCAGCGCCTGTACTGTCACAAATTACAAGCAGAAGCAATTCGTCTAGTCTGCTGGACAATCATCTGAGGTGATAGCTGTGATTCATGCCGGTCCATAATTCCCGAATAAGTATTGATTTATTTGGTGTCTTTGCATTATACGGAAAAGGAGACCATCGTGCAATGCTGGATTTTAAAAAGACCTAAAGCTTTTTTTTGTGTGTGTCACAATCAGCATGGATAATTCAGTTTACATTACTTGTATATCTAGAATCATAAATAAATAAAAAGTCAGGAGTCGCTGGGATTCATTTGAACTTCTCTTGGAGCAAGATGCAGTGTGTTGTTTTAAGAAGGGATGATTTGTGGGGGTAATATTCTCTGGCGAGAAATAAATGATTACAAGATGTGATTTTTTTTTTTTTTTCTTCCTTTAAAGGTCCACTATGTAAGATTCAACTAACTGAATGCCCCTTCCATACCCCTGCCTGTCCAAGAATTTATTAGAATGTACGGTGGCTGTCAGGTGCCCATAGCGTACTTTCAATTACTTTCATTCACACTCGTTTGCTTTATTTTTAAATAATAAGTATGATCCTCCATTTTTCAAAATTTGGGTTCTGAAACTTGTTCACCAGCACCAGGAAACACTGATTCCTCTTCTTTCTTCCATTTTCTTCACGCTGCCACTTGTAAAAAAAAAAAAAAACGTGAAACACAGAAGGAAGTCTCTAGATCAGCGGTCCCCGACCTTTCTTGTACCGTGGACTGGTTTCATGCATGAAAATCTTTCTGTGGACCGGGTAGAGGCGCGGGGGTTCGCATAGCAGGTGTGGAGCTTGTGTATCACCTGTTGCGATGAACCCGTAACTTAGGTAGGAATCTTGGTATTTTCATTTAAATGCAGCTTTCTTTTTGCTGCCAGTCTGTGACCCTTCTGCTGTCCCATCGTTTGCTCGTTCCATCCCGAAAAAGCTCTCCAGTGAATTTTGTTTTTGCCACATTTTTTTTCAAGGGTTAGCTTGTGTCGTTGATGCGTGAAATGCCGTGCCAGAGTCAAGTGCGGTAGCGAGGCGAGGGCGGAAACAGTCGCTTTTCAAAATAAGATCTGGAAGACTAATGAAAGAAAAATAAGCATAATTTTAATCACAAATTTTTTTCTTTGCAGCCCGGTGCCAAATTATCCACGGACCGGTACCGGTCCACAGACCAGGGGTTGGGTACCTCTGCTCTAGAGGTTTGTCCGCTCTGGGCTGCTGTAGTGGTGCAACATGGCAGCTCTGTTGAGGTGGAACTGTTCCCTATGCAGATATACAGGGCTCATTCCTAGTTAAGAAAACACAATGATTTGTATACTAATGAAAACATTTTAACGTATATTGTATTCCATTTCTACTAATAGATACCTTCAAAATCCTACATAGTGGACCTTTAAGTCATTCCATCGTTTTTTTGTTTTTTTTTTATTAATAGAACGATAATAATATACAATAAGAAAAAAAAAAACTTGCTCAGAATATAATACAGTTTCCAATTTCAGAGTATAAAAGGTTAAGAAGCACCTCAGTGTACAGTCACATTTACTGCCTAATACTTCAATCATTGTACGCTAGTATTAATATGATGGTATGGACATCGACGTTAGGAGTTGAATGTAAATTCTGCGGTGCCGTGAACAGATCCTGTAGCATCTAATATGTATACCAGAACACACATACAAAAATAAAAATAAAAAGAAGCATAACACAGGGCACAGGAATGGATTTTTTGATGGTGTTGTGAATTTAATAGGGCATCTAGTTAGCATTTGACAAGAATAATAAAACAAGCCTCTTGTTAAAGCCAACAGTCTGGACACAATCGATATCTCTGGTTCTCCTTCGGGAGAAATCGTCAATGAGCATCAGGAAGCTAAGGTTTTGTTATTATTAACCACTTGAATGCCACTCACAGTGTGAACACTGAAAACAATACAGAAGTGTCAAAATTCTTTTTAGTGTATTATAATGTAAAACACAATACACCTAATTAGTTCTCCTCTCCTGGTACACCCTGGTTATAATAACACAAAACCGCGTCTTGTTAAGGCTCGTTTCAACGATGAAGTCTGCTCTAGCTTGGTCTGTTCGTGACCAAAAAATAAATAAAATTAAAAAAAAGAAGCAAATTCAATCCTCCCTTGAAAGGGTTGAACTGCCATTTAAATATTTTTCTCTGCTGTCTTGTAATTTTGTCTCTTACAGTACATTAATCTCTTGTATAACAACACTGGAAAAAGCAGACCGTCACTTGGCAGCTGGTGGCCTTGCGCACAGTAAAAACCGACTCGTTCATCCTTTTGAACCCGTTGGGGTTTCTATGAAGCACGTAGTGACATTTCTAAACCACCAAACCAAGCAGCACCTGGCCTTGTCTGACGCTGCGCATGAAAAAAATTTAGAGGCGTTTGTTTAAATTTGTTCATTGGCCAGGGCCTTCAAGCCATAGTATATTAAAAAAATCAATTTAAATAAATATAAAAAAAATTGTTTTAATTTAATTTAATTGAAAATAAACTTTTCTTAATATAAGGTAAAGTTTGTATCATAACCGTAACTTATTTCTCGTGAAACTCGAGCAAGCCCTATAAAAATGCAGCAGCAGGATTTCTCTTGTACAGGAGCTGTTGTGAGTCAGCGTGTATTCCCTGCACGCTTCAACATGTTCTCACACTTGGTATGAGGAACAATTTGCTTTCCTATAAAAAAAAAGTGAAAAAGAGTGGAGCGTTTATTATTTCGTACCGATAGGACTCGAATCGAAATCACACGTCGCTGTTACTCGTTCAAAGTTGTTTTTTCATTAGTTCCGATTTAACCTGTGCTTTCTAATGTCTACAAGAAATTTAAAAAAAAAAAATGCAAAGGCTATTGTTTAAAGTGCGGCTCACAGGCTCTGCATATAAGGCAAAACAGAAGAGGGAAGAATGCAGTCAGAGCGGCTGTGAACTCTGCTATGTACATAGTTTGAAAGGAATGGAATGTTACGAATGGCTTGCATTCTTTTGCAAAACAAGATTATCTAGTGTAAAGAGATACCGGTGGATGGTAGGTTATACCATTGTGACACTAAAAAAGGGCTCTGGAAAAAAAACCCTCATATATCAACTATTAACAAATACAGCTCAGAGGAATTCATTCACTATAATGGGTGAGCAATACCTGAGGAAGGCCTTTTCATCACATTATGAAAATGCCCCTGAGCCGAATCAATAGGGACACTTTAGGAAAGAAAAAAAAAACATACGCAGGACGTCACAATCAATACTCAAAGTCAATGCAGCTCTTCCTCTTCTTCCACTGCCGGTTGTTATTTGCCATTTCATATGGATTTTGAATGTCTGTCCTTGTCACAATGTCTTACTTAGTCTTCTTGCTTCAGTAACTGCCTCATCTCCTCATTGTTGCTTTGCCGAGCCAAATCTACTGCTGTATATCCTTTGCCGTTGACTATGTCCTTATCTGCACTATTCATCAGCAGGGCTTTGACAATTGGGACGCTGCTTGACTGCACAGCCAGATGCAGTGGTGTGTCCTTGCTGCTGTTTTGCACGTTGACGTTGGCGTGCCCAGTGATGAGCAGCAGCACATTGGCAAAGCTGCTGTTGTGGCACGCCAAGTGCAGCGGTGTCCAACCCCCATCCTCAGTCATGTTCGGGTTGGCGCCGGCGTTTATCAGCGCTGCGACAATTTCGTCGTGCCGGTGGTGGCATGCGAGGTGCAGCGGCGTCCATCCTGACTCGCTTTGCGCGTCTACAGAGCCACCGTTCTCCTCCAGGACCAGCAGCGTCTCTGAGTGTCCCTTGAGAGCTGCCAGGTGCATGGGTGTCCAATTCTGCGACGTCCTGACATCAGCATCCTCGCCGTGACTCAGCAGGAGCCTGCAGATGCCTGTGCAGCCTCGGAGGGCTGCAAAATGCAAGGCACTGTAACTGCGTTCGTCTTTGCGCTTCACGTCTGCTGCCCTGGTCACCAGCAGCCGTGCTACCCTGAAGTGGCCCTGCTCGGCTGCTAGGTGCAGCGCGGTGGCTTGAGCGTTATCTGTCCTGTTTGGGTCGGCTCCTTTGGCCAGTAAGAGTTTGGCTATATTCAGGTGGCCATACTCACATGCCGTGTGAAGTGCCGTCTTTCCAGACTGCTCCTCTGGTTCATCCACATTGTTCAAGCGAGAGAGTAGCTGGCGCACAACATTCTCATGACCATTTTGGGCAGCAAGGTGAAGAGGCGTCCATCCGTATTTGTCTTTCACATCGGCTGTGGCTTTGGCATCCAGTAAGAGGCGAGCAGCCCGGTCGTCTCCACTCTGTGAGGCAAAATGCAGCGGCGCCCACAGGTCTTGTTCAGCGAGGTTGACATCGGCACCACACTCCACAAGCAGGCCACAGACCTCGTGAAACTTCTTCACCAATGCCACAAGAAGTGGCGTGTATCCGTTAGCACTCTGGCAGTTCACCGATGCCCCATGATTTAACACCAGCCTAACGCATTCAGCGTTCCCACTGGCAGCGGCATAGTGAAGGAGTGTGTTGTTTTCTTTGAAGAGCACTGAGACATGCTCCTTCTTTAAGACATTCTTGAAGGTTTCAAAGTCTTTGTGTTTCAAGTAAGTCACAATGTCTTTATCTGTTAGCAAGATGGATACAAAATATTGTTTTAAACCATGGGGCAAATTTTAAAGCACAGAATTCATTATATTTGGAAAAAAAAAAAAAAAACAACCTGAACATCCATTGGGAGTCTCACTGGAGTCCTGGAAGAGCAAAGGCACAAAGTGAATTTTATTTTATGGTGGAGAAAAAAAAAATAGAAAGCTAGAAACACATTTGAAAAAAAAAATACACCTATTAGGTCTATACTGTATTAGGTCTGGACCGAAGGCCACAAGGGAGCTTGTGGGAAAGTGGCAGTGATTTAAGTTTAAGCTGAGATTTTCATTTTTCTGCTGTCAGTGTGCTACATGGCCAAACATTACTTACTACTCTCTGCAAGGTTGACAGAGACGTTTCAATTTTACGTGACCTCTTCATTATCCCTCTGCCTGGAATCTTGTCTGGGAGTTTCAGGACTTCACTGAGATCTTCAGTCATACACACCATCTCTGAAAAAAAAAAAAAACAGATATCATCCTGCTCGGTCGCAACAGCTTACTAAAAGCACACTGAAGATAATGCACTCTGTCGGTTTATTCCAAAAGAGTTTCATTTGGCTCAGTTTAACTTTCTAGAAAGTCAGGTCAAATCCTGCACTGGTGACTTTACCGTATCATTATCGTATCGTATTATTTTAATAACTCTCAGTCCATGTTCATTATGATACATAATGTAATTGACCTTCAAATGAGTTGTAACCTTTTCAGGCTTCAGCATGAAACACAAAAGTGTAGTGCTGAGCAAATAACTATGCTAATCGCATTTTAGTAAGCTGATACCCAAGTTTCATTTTGTTCAGCTCGTTGTATTTAACATATTAAATCATTTTAATGCATTAAACAGTGATGATTTGATATTAAATTTGCATTAGGTTAAGATGATGATGATGATTATTATTTATTATTATTTATTATTATTATTATTATTATTATTATTTTAAGATTAGGCCTATAAACACTCTAAAAAGGTGAATGAGTTTTTTTTTACTCCTTAATTCATGCCCGTGTTCATAAAACTTCACCCCAGGACCTTACAGTGTCTATAAAATGACTGATAGGAGGAACGTCCAAACACAAACAAGCATTGTGGATAAGACTCAGCAACTACACTTTTGCCAAGCCCACAGCTTAAACCACTGTTTCTTCCATCATGTCCTACAGTACATACATATTCCAGGTTATAACTACAAGCAACAAATAAAAACACAACGGTCAAATCACACATCGTAACGAGATCTTGCTCTTAAATTCTTTTTGATATTTTTAAAGATCGAATCAAAACATGACATGGAAAAGATTCAACAATGCTTTCTTTTATCTCTGCTGAATCGTATCTAAAAAAAAAAAAAAAGACATTCAAAGTCACAACAAGCAGCAGAAGCCATTCCTACTGCTCGTGCATGTATGCTTTGTTTCTGTGACTACTTGTGAAAGTGAAACCCAGCCAGTCAGTGTGTTACCAGAAAAAGCCATCCGTTCGCTCGAGTCTTGGCTCCAGCACCGTTTCATTATGTGGATCATCTCCTCACACTCAGGGGGCTTGTCATCTGGGACCTTCTCCACACTGGGCCTTTTGCCCGATGTCACTCTGATCAATATTTCAGTCATATTCATTCCTGCATCAAAGAACAGAAAACCAAAGATCTGTAAAACAAAGGATTACACGCAAACTCTTCATGAGCTGAAATTAGGATGCAGATGTACTGTACCACAGTACGGCCTCTTCTGGGTCAGAATCTCCCACATCACGATGGCGAAGCTGTTGTAAAGAAGATAGAGTCCTCAATCAGGCAAAGCAGATGCATAAACATAGTGTGATTTAATGTGTTTATAAATCTGAATGCTTTTTTTTTTTTTTTTTCATTTATTTATTCTCACCTGTATACATCATATTTTGAAGTAGGAGGTTCAGGGTTCTTGCCAAAAGTCTCCGGTGGGACATAGCTAATGTTTCCTCTTTCTGCCAAATGCTCAGTGAAGGCTGTCTTGCTAGAAAAGTCGTCCCATTTAATTATCCCAAAATCTGAAATCTTACAGAAGCAAATCAACAAATATTTAGTTCAGGAAATGTTTTCCTGTCAAAGCTTGTTCTAGGTTTTTTTAGTCTCTGTGAATTGGATTCTGCAAAAAAAAAAAAAACTCTGTTTTTGTCCAAATGAAGCATCAAATGAAATAATCAGCTACACAAGCAATAACATACTGTAGTTCTAGAAAAATAATCGATCACAACAAGATTAAGGTGATGCCACCTTAAAGTTGACTGTTTTGTAACGAAAGCACGTCCCGAAGTGTTTTATTCTTCTCGTCCCACGACGATTAATTAGTAAATGTCACGGTTGTTATCCATTTATAGGTTAATTTAATGTTGTGGAACATCCGCAAATCAATCCAGCCATCTATCCATCCATCCATCCATCCATCCATTTATCCATCATATATAGTACATTGCTTTTCCATTAAGGCTCATGGGGAAGCTGGAGCCAATCCCAGCTGACTTCAGGCGAGAGGCGGGGTATTCCCTGGGCAGGTCGCCAATCTACCGCAGGACCAACACAAAGACAAACAACAATTCACACTCAAATTCACACCTATGGGCAATTTTGAGGAGCCAGTTGACCTCATCTGCATGTCTTTGGACTGTGGGAAGAAACCGGAGCAGATGGATCTGCTTTTTAAGCCATGCTGTTAAAGAAAATGAAGCAGCACCTCCTGAGTTGTGAATTCACCCACACTACTGATTATGATTACGCACCTTCACGTGAAGATGATCATCAAGCAGGATGTTCGATGGCTTCAGGTCCAGATGAAGGAGAGGTGGCTTCATGCTGTGCAGGAAGTTCATGCCCATGGTTACCTCATGGATCATCTGGAACTTCTTTGGCCACATTAGAACATGTGTTGTGAGAAGATTATCCAGGGATCCTCTGCTCATGTACTCCATCACCGCTGCATTCAGCTCCTTGCACAGCCCGTAAATACTCATCAGGTATTTAAATTTCACCTTCCCTATTTTGGAGACCTGCAACATGTTCCTAGGAGAAACAGATCACATGATATAATCTGATCCACATACAAGAAGGAGTGGCGAAGAAGTTGTAAGTCTGGATCTAGCCATGCAAATGCTGTCAAATGCTCTCAACAGTCAAAATCGGATGAAATCATTGAAATCACTGAAAATCATTCAGTGTTCTTTCAGTGACTGTACAGCCATACCTGTAATCAGTAGAGGTAATAAAAGTCTTGATGGCACACTTTTCCCTCCACAGCTTGAGCTTGACTTTGTACACACGGCCGAATTTGCCTTCAGAAACTTTCTCCCAGTTTACTTCAAATTCTTCTTTTTTAAAATATGTAAATCTCTCCTGAGTGATGGAATCGAGACGTTCACTTCTCCTTGATGTAGGTTCTGCCATTTTGAAGTTTTCCGAAATCCAAATTCACTAAATCTCAACCCAGAGCTATATCCTCTCTTCAACAACTTCACCGACTACAAACTGGTCCGGGAGTTAGGAGGAGTTTAGGGTGCTGCTTATTTGCATAAGAATGTTACTTAGCCGGTTTTTAAGTTGTATAGGTGAGATGGTGTAGATTTCCATCTTCTTTGTGTGGAGGCAATGATGTGCTTTGAAAAGAATAAGAACGTTTAAGTAAACATCCATAAAAACAAAGACTAGCACTATGTCCATGTCTGTATTATATTACTGCACATGTGCAAATTAACAGCAAGGTTCATTCTTTTCGATCAGTGAATATACGAATATCCTGGAATTAGCTGAGTTACGCGAGTCTGGCACATGTCTGGCACACCTCCAAGTGTCTTATTTATGAAAATAAATGAATAACTAAATGAATAAATCTATATAAAATCCTAAATAATGTAATTTATATATATACAGTATAT
>JAOVYU010000063.1:12542432-12558089 GCA_025674565.1 Synodontis membranacea | reverse complement strand
TAATAATAATAATAATCATATTTCCTGTTCCCGAACAAATTCCGACCAATCGCACTCATTCCTGCACTTTTTATTTTTGTTTGCACTGGCCTGTAATACTGAACATTGAACTGGTTCTTATTCCCGAATTATAAACAAGCCAGTATTTAAACCACTGTGACCCTGACCTAGATAAAACAGCTCATGAATGAATGAATGAATGAATGAATCCAGTAAACGTCTCGCTAAGCACCCAGTACACTCCCAGTACAATGAACGGTGTGTTTGTCCCAAGAGCCTCAAATCTAACTGCTAGCGTAAAAGTAAAAACCAGCCACTCCTTCCTGCTTTTTTTGTTCCCCAGGATCCCTGTCCTAATTCTCACGTCTATTCTCTGCCTGCTCCGAAATAGAACGAAAACAAACATCACTCATTACAACATCTGAAGGAGTTCAGCTGAGATCACCAATCAAGCTGTGTTCCTCTAACATTCTCGTGACACTGAACTTCGCCACTTTTATTGAGAAATGAAATCAAAGGCCTCGGAGTGTTTAAACTGCTCCCATAGAAGCCCCGACAGCTTGAGATAAAGTCAGTAAAGCAGTGAGGCAAAAGTCACATCTCCAGGCTGCGTTCCAGACAAGAAAGCTCAAAACACACTTCACAAACTGAAAACGTGAAACCTTTGTTTTGCTTCATGTCATTCTTTGCGACACCTCGAGGAGCGCTGCTTTTAAACACCTCGCACACGGAGCAACTGGAGTGACAAGTTCGCACGTCTAACATCATCTGCGCTGTTTTAATGGCATCAAATTTGTTTATAGAAATGTCTAACTAACATTAAACAGTGTGTGTGTGTGTGTGTGTGGGTAGCATAATTTAGACAGCTAACACTTCTGTACAGGCTAGCACAAAAAGATTTGATCTCTGTTTACCACATTTGTAGTGTCATTTTTGATACATTACCCTGTAATGAGAAGAAAGGTTAACATGTTTACTTCAAACTTGCGTAATGAAGTCTAAGGGCATCAATGAAGGTTTTTCTATTTGTGTTACAATGTAAAGGGAGGGGTGACAAAGGAAACACTGGTGTCTGTTACACTCTGAGGCATTTTTGTGCAATGCTTCAAGTCCACCTAAAGAGAAATGTCACCGCAAACCAACTGATTGATCACCTGACAGGAGAGGTCACTTCCCCCACCAACAGAGCATGAGAACTCACTGAACGGTTCGAGGAGAATGAAAATGCTGTGAACAATCTCCCCACAGTTACCAAATCTCAACCCAACTGTGAACACCTACAGGAGATTTGAGTCTGCAAAGTGAGTTTGGAATAAACAGGGTTTTTGCTATATATTTTTTTTTTCCTGTACTGGAAAACATTCTTGCCTGTGGTAATTACTCACTACAATTAATTACTTCAAAATACACAGCTTAGGCAATTATTCATCTTTAATAAGAGTTTTCTGTCAGGGTTTCTTGGTGGAATAATGTGACGGAAATCCAAGCATCCGTACGAACGTTCACACACACTGGGGGCCAACTGAGTTGAGGGACAGCGTAGGGTTGTACTGCGTCAAGCCGAGCAAATCAGTTAGCAAACCAACTTATTTTGGGTGGCTATGTTGGCCTATACAACACCAGCCCATTGTTGGCAAAAGAGCATCTTTAATTATCAACCCTGCTGAAGTTGAATCTTCACTGGTCCAACATTGGCAGAAGAGCACTTTTCATAGCAACCTGGCTGACAGTGGCCCGGTGGAAGAAGAAAGTATTTTGGGCCGATATATTCGCACCCAACGTTTGACCCAAATAAATGTCTGTAACTGGGCCAGCATTGGAAAAGTGGATTTAAAGGTGGTTGAAAATCTGGTGGCCCAACGTTGACCCAATGGACAAAATGGTGTTGGCCAAACATGAGGTTCCTACCTGGCAAGTAAATACCAGTCAAAGTGCTTTGCTTGAAACTCCTCTGAAACTCTGTTCCTTTTAATTCTCGTGCACTGTTCTGTACGTAACAGTGAAGTTGTCCTTTCTCTGCAGCTTTTATCTTGCTCGATGTGCTCAGCGCTGTGGGGGGTGCAATAACTTTAACAATCGTTCCCAAAACAAATCACTCTACAGCTCAAATAATTGCATCCAAACCCCAGGTCCTAGCTATTCCTGGCTATTCCAGTGGCACCCAATGGTATATTCTAATTAAACTAGTAAATGATCTTGAATCCAAAGAGCCTTATAGAAATTTGGTTCTGTTCATTAACACTTCTGATTGAACATCCCACTGCGTCCCAAGTGCACAATGTTGTAAGCAGCATTTCACTATTTTAAGTATTTAATGCAAGCACAATTCCACCGAGCCGGTTTGTGCGCTCGTGCTTGACGTGCTTCCCTCTCCACCCCTCATCGACCTACACATGGCGTCCTCCAACCACACCAGTACTTAATCTTAGAGCAGCTGTCTCACCATGACAACGGGCCAAACAACCAAACCAACTGGCGCACATTACCAAGACGAGAGACGCCTATCGGATGGATACCAGATTCATCACTTCTGAACAAAGAACTGTCATGAGACCATGGCAAAGTAATAGTAGTAAGAGAAAGGACATGATGTCACCGTGATGAACTCGGTGTTTGAAACAAATCGGTGAGCCAACTGATAAACATCTTCCCAGAGGAAACTAAAATTAATATAGATGGGATATGGCACGTGCATGTTAGAAGACATGTATGCTTTGGAAAGAGGGAAGCAGGGAAACGGTGGAACGAGTAACAAGCTGTCCTTATCGCTTCAGATTAATGACAGGAAGCTGGGAGAAACTTAAATAAATAAATTGTTCAGCCATTTATCATTGGGTGACCAGTAAAACGAGACAAATTCCTAACAAAGTTAAGATTCTGAGGCCTGGTAAAGTAAATCACAAACTTTGATGTTCATGAATCTTTACTATGATTCATCTCCAAGGCACCTGATTAGGTTCTCGCATCATGTTTTATAATAACATAAGGAATAAAACGTCGCAAGTCATGCTGTTAAATAATCCATAACAAAAGTCCCAAAATGCTTTTATATCACAGCAATTCGCCACCGATGACACCAGTATCAGTATCAAACGCCACCAGTATAAAAAAGAATTTGTTCTTAATGGTTTGCCTTTTTAAATTTAATAAATAAATTAAAAATATGGCTTTTAGTGCAAAAATTAGACCTTGACCTTAACTTAGAATCACCGATCAGGGGAACCAAAATGCTACACATGTACTTCTTTGGGTAGTTTCACTCAGCTATACAATAGCTTGTGGTATAAAAGATGATTTGCCTTATATAAAATGCTGAATAACAAAAGGCAGGAGGCTGAATATACCAGAGATATCAGTGATCATGACCCCCCTCTGCTTTTCGGACCTGTCCGATACATCCATGTCCTCCTTCTGGTTGGAATCATCATTTGAAATCCACTCGAACCTGCTGAGGATGGCCCCATATGAACGCCTGAGCATGCACTTCGACAGAGAAGAGGGTGTCGAACTGTTACTGACGAGTATTTGCATTTAGATCATCGCCGAATCGGTCAAAAACTTCCAAAAATGATAAAACTATAGTGAATTTTGTGTTACACGGATATGTTTTTTGACCATACACACAGTTGTAAATATGAATAGTGTGATTACAAATGACTCCATGTCACCCAAATGAGGATGGGATCCCTTTTGAGTCCGGTTCCTCTTAAGGCTTCTTCCTCTCGTCATCTCAAGGTGTTTTTCCTTGAAACAGGCTTGCTCATTAAGGACACAGAGAGACCGAATAATTTATAGTCATAAACTTATAACCAGAATTGATATTTCTGTAAAGCTGCTTTGTGACAATGTCCATCCTTAAATGTTACAAATAAAATTGAATTGAAAATTGAATTGAACTGAATCCTGCAGAGAAGTAGCAAATCAGAGATCGTTTTCAGCTCTTTGCTAACAGTACGAGATTGGGATCTCTGCTTTGCTCTCAGCACGGCTACCGTTGCGTAATGCTGAAGCAGACAGAACCATCTGAAATCAATCGGCCACAGAGGCCCATCCCATGCTGACAGGAAATAGAAGGCCAGACTGCTGATGTGAGCTGGGCTTTTACACGCCGAGTCGCTCGAATGCACTCGGGCGCCATCTTTCTCCACCAACCGGACTTCTCATCAGTACACAAAATGTTACAGCATATACGATCCCTTGCAACTGAAATGTGTTAAGTGTGAGAAGCACCCCTGAAGAAAAGGGCTGCTGAAGGCAGAAATCTGATCAGTTTAGACCATGCGTCGAACATGAACCTGCCAAACTCGGTGACGAAAATGTGCGATCACATGCAGAAGATAAGATCATTTGCTGCAACAGTATCTGGACATCAAAGACTTGACAAATCATCAACTTTTAGCACGCGTATAGAATATCAAATAAGTGATGCAAAGGTTGCCAAGAGAACATTTTAGTGTGTGTAGGCATGCAAAGGCCTGAGTAAACGCCAAATGATTTGAAGAGCAGGATCGATGTTTATTGACTTTATTTGGTTCCAAAAGTACAGCAAATAGATTAAAAAGGGGTACTCATGATACTGAACAAGAACAAAAGGTTTACTCAGGATCTGATGTTACGGCCATTTATACTGGTAAAATAATACACCCTTTCCCACTGTCCCCTTTAAAAGAAATAACAGCCTTCCAGAGGTTGTGTATAAGGTATTTTCATGACCCGTTCTTTAGCAAGTGTGCTGATATTGGACAGTGTTTTCCTTTCACATTCTGGTGTTCATCAGTATTCAATCAGCTTATTGCAGGCAGGCCCAGGAGAGCAAAAGCTTTCCCATCAGCCCACTGCTATACAGGAGCTGCATTTCTCTTTACACTCTAACCTAACAGTCACACATTTCCATTGAACAAAACAAACAAACAAAAAAAATCTTGTTTAACCTAAACATACAAACTCTACATACAAAATCTATGTGCATTCCTAGGCATCACGGGTATGTAAGACCCGTTGCACAAAACAAAACAAAAAAAATGCAAATTAAACCAGCAAAACTAATGCAAGGAAGTCTGTCGCAGGGGAAATTACACAACGCAATGGTCCCATGTCAAATAGCGGAGCATAGCATGCTGATAGCGCTAACAAAACAAAGTGGCATGGCATACCACTGACTGCATGAGCTCCAGTCTGTGAAAGCAGGGCTTCAAAGTGGACTTGTTCTGGATTTAGCTAAGAAACGGTTCTTGAAAGAAGACAGAGGTAGTTGGGAGGATTTTACTTACAGAATGAATTTACTTAAGCGCATGCAAGACAAGTCTACTGGTACAAAATGACTAAAATGGTCAAGAAGTGTTTTTTTTTTCCCCCCCGAAAAATCCAGTTCTTGACCATGTTACTGAAAATGCATGAACTGTGTTCCTGTGCTAAATGCTCTGATCTATCCAATCCTGGTCCCCAAATTTTTCTGCTAAGCACATTTTAGAGTTTTCCCTGCTGCCCCCCACACCCAGCTCAGTTCAATGGCTGGCATTTTACGAGTTAGAGCAAGGAGAACACGAACATGTGCTGCAGCTGTAGTCCAGAACACGCTATCCATCATGCATTACCTAACTCCAGTGTCAGTGTGGTTAAAGCGGAGATTTACAGCACGAGCGTGGGTCCACCCTTTGATCATTCAATATCATTGAGAGTAAATAGAAGCTACACAGACCTTAATAAACAACCATTGAAAATCACCAATAAATAGAATGAAGTCTTGCTTTGTTGTGGCTGTTCTGGTAAACCCAAAAAGAGAGATTCAGGCCAAGGCGAGAACTGGGGAGAGAAGAAGACGTGAGATGGATGAAATCGTGAGGGGGGAGGGAGGTTCTAAGTAGTCTTGCTACAGGAGAGTAGTGCAGAACACCTACCACTTATAGCTTCCTGAGCAAAGTACTTCACATCCATATCTTGGTCTATGGCGAGCTTCTCCAAAACTGGCTTCACCTCTGTCTGAAGTGAGCTGAGGAACAAATCAGTGAGTGCAAACTCTTTCAAATGTAAAGTAAGTTGCAAGTGGATTTACAATCAACTTACTTGCTGTCTACAACTGGTCCAATTTTCTGAAGGCATTTGGCTACGTTGAAGCGCACGTTGGCAACCTGGTCGCTGGACATCTTTAGGACAATTGGCAGCATGTGCTTGGTGGTGATCTCCTGCCCACATGCCTCAGAAAGGGCCTAGCAGACATACACATGAAAGTTTCTTTTAAACAAGTTATTTGTTGCACAAATGCGGGGGAGCACAGAAGTTCAATTTTATTTGTCTCTCACTCTAAATGTTTCACGTATGCAAGATCACCGCTTGAAATCTGCACAAGTCCAACTGGTATGAAGATACAAGACATGACTTCACATTTGCCTTTCAGGGTTTATTCTTTTAAAACATTTCCATAAAAATGCGCAGAAGTAGATACCCAACTATCAGCCCCATACGTGGACCTTCCCCCAAACCATTGCTACAAAGTTGGAGGCACCCAATTTACCTCAAATTTTCCCTTCGCTCGTACTAAGAAGCCTAGCCCTGAACTTGTTCCAGCATGGCAATGCCACTGTGCACAAAGTGAAAACCGTGAAGACAGTTTGCCAAGGTTTGAGTGAAAGAACTCAAGTATCCTGCACCTCAACCCCACTGAACAATGAATGAACTGGAATGCTGAAGGCACCCCAAACGTTCTCACCCAACATCAGTGCCTGACCTCACTAACACCGTATTACTAACACATCCAAGCTCTAGTCTAGTGGAAAGCCTTCCCAGAAGAGTGAAGGTTAGATCAGTAAAGGGGGACTAAATATAGAATGGGACATTCAATGAGCATATATAGGTTTGATGGCCAGGAGTCCACAAACCTCTGACCGTATACAGTAATACCTCGTGCATTCGCAGGGTTAGGTTCCAGACCCCGGCGCGGATGTGTGAAAATCACGAATGTTTGGTGGAGTGACTAAAATTTTTTTTAAACCCTAAATATGACATAAATCATGCTCCAAAAGCACTTTAATTTCATTTAAAAGTTAGCTTAATACATTAGCCTTAAAAAAAAAATAAATGGTTGATGTAAAAACAGAGTACGGTATCACCTAATTCAGTGTTTCCTAACCTTTTTGAGCCACGGCACATTTCACATTAGAAAAATCACAAGGCACACCACCAAACAAAAATGTCACAAAAAGTATATTTATTGAAATTTAATGAAAACCTAGTCTCAATTTACTTACTTAGTTGAACACAAAGCTAAAAACAGCTTTTATTCTTGCAGGAATTGAAAAACGACACCCACGAAAATCTTCCTCTACAGCTCTGAGTCTCTCTCTTTCTCTGTCTTTATAGCAGTCGAGTTGTACTGCCCTCTAGTGACAAGGAGAACTAACAGGCAGCCTTAGTTTTAGGTGAAGAGATTTGGGAGTAGAGGCGAGTGGATTCGGGTATGACGGAACAAGAGTCAAGATGGCGGCGCCGTGTTTATATTCCGGCGTCCGCGTCTACTTCCGGGTCGGAACGCGGTGACGTAGGCAGTGTGTGAACAGTTAGCGTTTAATGCCAGGCTTTTTGAGGATTTCGCAGATGTGTGAAAAAAAACGCAAATGTAAATCAGTTAGGTTCCACAGAAAATTTTGCGAATCTGCGAAGTCGCGAATACAGAAAAGCGAATGCACGAGGTATTACTGTAGTGTATATTGTATTCTGAACATTTTGCGACAATAGTAAAGTATTCCAACATGATTAAATCTAACTAGCTGAAAACCTAATACCAAAATTTAAGGAGCCTCATTCACAATCATTGGCCCTGATGAAACATTAACTCACATTGATACAGAAGAGAGTGGTCATCCTGTGCAGGTAGTTCGGGTCGTTAGCCATGCCGAGCACTTTGGGCACAATAGTGTTCTGAGCCCACTCTGCTCCAAACTTCTCCACCAGCTTCATCAGGTTACAGGTGGCCGCCTCCCGGATTGCATAAACTGAGGAACAGAAACACACATACATATGAGGTAGTGTGTCTTTAACGGTTATATAGAACAAGAAGAAAACAGTGGCCCGGTCTGATTCTATGGTTCTGCTTTGCTTATGCAAGAGGTCTGCTGCGACTGACAGACAGGAACATTCCTGTGATGTAACCCATCTGGTCCTGTGTGGATGCCCATAGAAAACTGGTCGTCTTAAAAGATACAAACAACATAAATCTGAAAAATGTTGACCAGACCACTCAGTCAGGAACATATAAATGAGTTGTGTATAACAATAAAGCAGAGTATGAGAATAATTCCATTATGACCTTAAACAAAAGCTTTAAACAAGACAGTAAAGCATTAATCTTAGCGTTTGGTGAGTCGTAAACAACTCGGACCAGAAATAAAGTAAATGGGGGGGGGGGGGGGGGGCAGAGTATAAATCAAGGTCAAATCCAAATTTGACCTTGATTCACATCTACGCTGTGAAACCGGTTGCGATGGAGCCAACGCGGCTCTTCAAAGCTACCTAAGCAGAGAAGCCAAGCCAGGGCAAGGAGGTGACCTACATACTGAGCAGTGGCTTTTCCTGTGGGTCGACCACACAGCGGCCAGGAAACCAGTTGGAGGAAGGGGTATGGGGCAGTGTTAGAGAGAGTAAAAGGAAACAAGGAAAGAGAAATTTAAAATAAATTTTTATAAATAAATAATACAAAAATAAATAAATAAATAAATAAAAACACAGGATGTGAATAAGGCTGTACAAATTTAAAAAAAAAAGGGACTAAGGGGAAAAAAAAGGCAGAGCTCTCAGTCATTTCCTGGGTGATCCAAGGATTCTTATCAGTCTCGCAGAGGGCGGAGAGTGAAAGCTGCCGAGAAGCACGTCTCCCTCTTTTTCCTCTCTTTGGCAGGAGTGGGGGGGTGGGGGGTGGGGAGAGACAGGCAGAAGAAACAGCAGCTCTCTTCGGTAATCCAATCAGCAATGTGCCAAGTATGCTACTGTGTAAGAAGTGTGTCAACTTTCTGGCTATGGATTCCATACACTCTTCCAACATAAAATAAGAGGAAGGAGATGCATGAGTAATGGACTACTTGAAACTGACTCAATAAATGCACTTTTTTTTTTTTTTTTTTTTTACATTTTGAGGCTTTACCAAAGTCCAGAACCAATCACAGACCTGTCTAGAAATGCAGTTGCAATCTTAATTTATAATTTTATCATTGGTCACAAGTGGCATTTTGCACAGTGAACGGTTAGAGAGCAATTAGGACTTAGGACAAACTTCCAATCTGTACCAGATGACACATTCTTGTTAGCTTATTTTAGGGCAGTTCTGTGCCACCAGATATCTTAAAAACACACTGACCCACTCAAAAAAAATCAAGAAAAAAATTACACAGAAGTTTCTTGTACTCCTTTAGCACACCTTCATTAAATAATTGATGCTTTTACCACAGCGTAGCGGAAGCAGACTTACCATGGTCTACGAGCCATGCCATGCACAGAGAATTCAGCTTCTCATCAAAGAACTCCACTCCCTATGCAAACACGGGAATAAAAATAATAATAATAATAATGTAACTTGCTATTCTAATCATTGCAAATTTATAAAAGAGGAAAATAAAATAAACAAACAAAAAAATACCAACTATATTACAGACACCACAAAGTTAAAAATATGCTGCTTGTGCGTAACTGCCATGATTAAAAGATCTTTTTGAGGAAGTACAGACTGTAAAACTAAACATTTTCATGAAAATGTTCATCCTTTCCATCAGGAGGCGTTCAGTTTATGATGTACACAAACTACCGCTTGATTGGAACTTAAAAGAGGAATAGAAATTAAGGCTAATGAACCAAATCAGTTTTTTTCCAATCAGGAAACAATCACTGTAGTGGGAGGGAAAAGCCAGACAACTAGAAATAAAGCTGAAATAAACTGCTGCACTAACATGTCTGAAACAATTCTGGATCATATTCAGCACAGGTGTGAAAGGTGGAATGAACTCACCAGCTGGCCTGCCAGGAGTGGCATGTATTCAATGATGGCCAGACGCACCCTCCATTTGGCATCTTCTGCCAGTTCCACAATAGCGGGAAGCAGGGATTGAGAAAGCTGGCGAATGCCTATCACCTCGTTCACGCAGTCCAGGTTGGAGATGATGTTCAGACGCACTTCGGGACACTGCAGACATGGGTGCAAAAATCTCTTACAACAATCGACAAACAAAAAATCAGGTATGTGAGACTGACCCATGGATCTTCATTTTACACATTATAAAAAGTCAAGAGGTATCAAACAACTCCTCACAGCTCATAGCTATTTTAAAATTCCTCTTTTCGGGCTAAGATATAAACGCATCGGGGCATATAGATACTGGCAACAAGCCACGTAACTTGCATGTTACAGAATACATCTAAACATATTTCTTACATGCAAGAGCTTTAAAACTTCTCTTTTGAAAATGCGTACACGGTCTGTTACACAAACCCAAAAGGCTTTAATATTTCCTTAAAAGGTTGCTTGAGGATTCGGCTCCAGATTTTGTTGCAGCTCTCGCGTATATCTGCCAGACCTCGGATGACTTGCTACCAAACGTGATATTGTGATGAGTGACTCAAACCCAGACATCACTCTGGTTTGCCAAACACGAGGTTGGACATAAGCAGCCAATGGAAACACGCTGCAGGACAGAATTTGTGGACTCCGGGTCTAAACATTTTCAGAGCAAATGTTTGACATTCAAGAGTAAGCCAATAAAACAGAGGAAAACACAAACACAGGAGGCAGGCTTTTGGAAAGGACCTCATCTAAAGGTTTTGATTTTGGCAGGCAATCAGCATCGTAACAAGGTCAAAGGTCAATGCAGTTTAAAAAGGAAGGAGAAAAAAAAATTCATTCTGTCTATTTCTTTTATGAAACAAGTTCTTTGACCATGCACTCCTTAAAGTGTGATGCTTTTTGCCAAGACTAATTCAGGAGACAACAGGTAGTTAAGGATACGTCAAATCAGGAGCTTTTTTTTAGCGGATGACTGTTAAAACCTACAAATCGGCCTTTTCTACTCTTACGCTGCTTTCTGGGTTTACTGGATGGTGAAGTTGTTGTCTTCGGTACAAATGGCCAAACAGTCCCTTTCATCTCTAAAATTACTCTCCTTCTGTACTTTGATGACGAATTAGTACCGATTCTTAAAATCACAATGTTGCGATAAAACAGTCATGAAAATAAACCCCTCTTTCTCAGTAATGCATTGGCTTCTTTCAATACAGTGTGATTTTACTGCACAGACTTCATTTTAATTACTGATAAATTACCAGATAAAGGGGCTTATGGGAGAAAAAAGCCTGTCCATGCTCTTAAGTGCACGTGGAAGATGAAGACAGGGAGAGTGGGCAGAGGGCCCAGTGTACTACCTCGTCCTTCAGCTGGGCCAGGAAAAGAGGGAGCAGATGCTCCACAGTGTTGTCCTTGCCCAGAAGAGTGGAGAGGCCCATGATGACAGAGGCCAGGGCAGACTTCACATGCTGATTCGTGTCTGACACCAGCTCCTGTTGGACAAGCATGAGGAGAGAGATGAGGAGAAAACAAATTAGCCAATTCATTCTCGAGTGCTCCTAATCAGAGACATGGTGATTACCTTCTAGCTGAAGAGCAAATCCTGGCATAACCTCTCATTGCAAATCATGACATTACTTGGAAAACATGCTACAGCAGGATTGGAGGGGTGGGGGTGTGTGTGTGTGTTTGCCCCGGGGGCAAAGACTCACATTTATATAAGCAAGCGAACAGAATTTATTTCAGACAGCTGAGGCTTTAGGCTAACTGGGACCAAAGACACATCTCCTATATCTCCAGTACAGGACCAGTAGAAGTATTAAATCACCACAGCTACCTTACTGTCAATCAATCCAATCCAAAAATAAGTGTCCAAGTCATCCTACCATAAGCAGAGAGACCATAATAAAATTAACTATCCATTTTATCAGGAAATTTAAATTGTAGAAAGAAAGAAATTGTAACTCGGAGACAGTCGTGGACCTTTGCTTAAATCTTTTTAGCTACAAATTTTTCATGAATTAATGCATCAGTGATCAACTGATTTATAGGTTAGTGCTAAATCCAAGCATAATTTTATTTAATGCCAGTTTTAAATTTAACAGAATCTACGGTTCTTGTAATTCACACAGCATTGTGGAAGAGCACGTCCAACTAAAAATGAAACGGTGTAAAAACCTCACTACATTTTGTCAAAACTGCAACGCTGTGGAAAGCCCCAAGCCTTCGAAAGTCTTGCAGAACAGTAAGAAGAATTCAGCTGTCCATCAAACAAGGGGAAAGAAGCAAACAGGAAGGCTTGGGGCAGAAGTGCACAGTGTATTGTCTGGTTACACAAAACAGCAGCACTTCAATTGCGATGAGGATGTTGCTGTTTGCAGGAAAAATATTACACAGTCTCTCATCTCAAAAAAATTATTAATTAATTTTAAATGTAGGAGAGAGAAAAACTACCCCACCTGACCAACCAGTTATATTCTTTTAATGATGGAGTTACAGGGATAAACTCAATAGTGCTTCATTTTATGCTTTCCTCTACCAGTTTATAAACATGTACAATACAAGCTTTTAAAATAATTTTAAAAAATTGCTCATGGTGGAGGTGGTGGGCAGTTCAGAGTTTCTTTTACAAACTATCAGGATTCAATGTGCCTTTTGGCATGCCGAAAGCATCGTAAGCCTGTCTGGATGGAAGGACAAGTGGGCATTAATTAAGTTTTTTATGGGGTTCAGTAAACCCAGTGGCCTCCGAGTAGCTATAATACTGTTATTGATTTCATGACTCATCCCAAAGGACGACCCGAAGAAGGCCAACACTTCAGGCTTTCAACACCTCAAGGTGCAAATACATTATAACCGCCTAAACACTGGCCTAAGCAATAAATACTACTCAGGAGTACAGAGAACCTCTGCTCGAAAGGTACCTTTCATCCTATACTGTAGTCAAGGTTTCCACTCTGTGATAAATCAGACATGTCAGACTAATACTCTTGTAAAAAGCTGATTCCAAACCGAAGATGTACAGCTTACCTGAGTGAACTCTGAAACGATAGAGGAAATATTAAGCAATGCAGTATCAACAGTGACCCCTGCTGCCCATGGACTCTAGGGAACCTGAACGCTGTGGTCTCGTAATAACTGGCTGACCTCTAAGCAGCAAGATGTGGAACAGAGGAGGGGAAATGTAGAGAACATGCCAATTCTGTCGTGAAAAGACTGACTCCACCACACGGACTGCAGCAAAGACTAAACTTACGCCGGGGACGTATCCCGACACAATCCTGCCCTTCTGTACGCTGTGGTCTCCTGTGATTTGTTTTATAGGCTTTGTTGGTTAAAAGTTGACACTAATCCATAAAATGAAGCAATGAAAGCAGATTACCTTGACGCAAGGCAGGACATGATTCATGATCATATTCTCCCGGTTGTCTTCTGGCAAATTTTCACAGAATTCTGCATGGGGGGGGCAGATGGAGATGTATCTCAAAAACATGGACTCTTTCATTACTTTTGCTTCGTGTTAAATTATTTGGCACAGTGGGACAGCATCACTTACCTTTCACCTTATTTGCAGCTGCGGCCCGCACTTCTGCCTCACAATCTTTCAGTAAACTCTGAAAGGCTGGGACCAGATCGTTCTTGGTGATTTCTGGACCCACCGCTTTTTGCAGCTTAAAAAAAAAAAAACAAAAAAAAAAACACCACAAAGAATTTTCACAAATTCACCCAGTGTTAACCGTCAGCGTTTTCAACTTTGCTAAGAAGAAAATCCTAACCACAAAAAAACATCAGCATGCGTCAGTGGACGGGACGGCACCACGTTAACGAACATGCACTGGTTGAGCTGATGTTTAATAGTGATCTGAAGAAATGCTTGGTCTTATTCAATAGTTGGAAAACAAACGTACAGATTTACCCATCATAAACAATATAGAGTTGATCAGTTCAATTCAATAACGGATAACAACTGATCAACAAATCATACTTGTCTGAAAAACAGGAACACAAAACACACACTAGTCTTGACTTTTTAGTAGCACGCAACTTCAGCATGTTGGTTCTGGTAGATCTGATTTTGGAGAGAATATAGAAGTCAGGTTTTGTTTGTACCTGAGCCAAGTGAAAGTAGGACTGTTTCTTAATAGTCACCAGTTACTTATTGTATCTGCTGGTTCACATGATGTTTCAGCTCAGCTGCGAGAGCCTACCTCGGAGAACTTGTCGGCCACCATGTAGCGCACCCTCCATGACTTATCCTCAGCAGCCTGGCGCAGCGTGGGCATCACAAGACCCTCCAAGTCTTCCTGGGGCAGCAGGGTGGCGATGCTGACGCAAGCTTCGACGGCTAGGAGCCGCACAGAGTCCTAAAATACAGCACAGGACACAAGCCACTAAAATAAAATCCTCAAATACAGTCGGATGTGTGTAAAGGGCAGGAGTGAGACAACACATCTTAACATGAAATAAATCACAAAAAACATTTGTAAAGCATTGTGGCTATCAGGACTTATCATATACTTGATATATTTTTGCACCAAATGTGTGTTGTGCATGATAAAAATCAAGTACTGATTCAAATACTGTAACGTGACTTTTTTTTTTTTTTGGCCAATACGGCCCATTCTACTTTAAAGTGTATGAGAACACGTGTTTACCTGCTCATCAGAAGCCAGTGCTGTAAAAAGTGGGATGATGTCACTCTTGACGTAGTCCAGCTCCAGCACCTTGGCAAACTCGCCCAGTTTGGAAGCAGCAGCACGTCTCACCATGGGTGTATCATCCGAACAAAGGGTACGGAATAACCTACAGAAACGACATGGATACCTCAGCACTAGAGATGGCAGCAGATTAACGGTTACCAAAAATTAACTGAGGAGATTCATTTGTCTGACTTTTTCTTCCTTCAAGATTCTTTATTCGATTCTTTACACGAGTTAGGAATCGGTTGCCGATATTAGGATTTTCCTGATCACTGATATCTGCGTTTTATTTTACCGATAACAGATATTATTACAAAGTGCGCTAATGTGGCTCCGCTACCGTCTCTTCCTCTGTGCCTGAGGAACCGCGCTGCTTCATTTAAAGTCCCGCCCATAACAATCTCTGACTGGCTAGATGACATACGATTAATAGCCAATCACCACTGAAGCCTCGCTGTCACACAAACACTTCACTCAAGCACACCGTGAAGCATGCCGGTTTCCCAATTATAGCTCTGAAATGTTGGAATAACGAACCTTGTTGCAGTGATAATGTGAGCATGCAGTGAGATGTGCGTGCATTGTTAGTACTGTACCTGTAATAACGAGTGTTCAGTGAAATCTCAAGTACTTTTGAGAGGAGATATAGGTTAAGTGAGCTAAGCAGCTTTCTCCCAGAAGTTTTTGCAGGTTGGGATGTCTGTATACATTTTCATCACTTTCATTACA
Source organism: Synodontis membranacea (assembly GCA_025674565.1). Classification (NCBI taxonomy): domain Eukaryota; kingdom Metazoa; phylum Chordata; class Actinopteri; order Siluriformes; family Mochokidae; genus Synodontis; species Synodontis membranacea. The sequence goes on along the minus strand of JAOVYU010000063.1, from coordinate 12,542,621 downwards.
TTTTGTTACTTATAATACAAAGCCATGCTGCTAATTTTGTTTTAACATTAAAATCCAAGTTAATCTATTTTTCTATAGGTGCAAGTTCCCTCGTTTTGGCCCTCCCGGTTTATAATTACTTGGTTTTAATTTATTTGTTAGTACTTTTGCTATTTATATTTTATTTAAATTTAATGTAAAAAAAAAAAA
>JAOVYU010000063.1:12506641-12518532 GCA_025674565.1 Synodontis membranacea | reverse complement strand
TATTATTTTAAACTCCTTGGACAGTTATGGTTCAGGGTTTTCTTTTTCTATTCTGACAGGGAAAGATTGTTATAGTTACCCAAATAATACAAAACACTTAAGGGGAGAAAAAAAATCCCCATTAAATTCCAAACCATGGTGCATTCTAAGAAATGCGCCTACGTTTTAAAATCATGATCCGAAAGGATAAAGTCATAAGGAGTCATTTTTTCAGTGATGAAATGGCGGGAATAAGGGCAGGTATGTTAATGAACAGCTGAAGTCGCTAATCTAATTTGTTCAGTGTGGCTGAACTTGGAGTCGGTGTGGGAAAATAGTCTTTACAGAGTTTCCCATAACTTCCATAGTCACCTTAAATGCATCAACATCATCATCTTCATCATCCAGCTCACATGTTTATTAATAGGTCTGCTTGTGAAACATTGATTAGGGTGAGTATTCTTTACAAAAAAAAAAAAACAACAACAACAACAACAATTTTTTTTTTTTTTTTTTTAACAATTTTCTTGTTCCCAGAACATTCCGAGAACGTTATTTATTGGTTATGGGGAACGTTCCTTGATGGTTCGTTTGGTTGTCTTATGGTTTCCCGGGGTAGTTTTTTTTTTTTTTTTTTTTTTTTTTTAATGGAACGTTCTCCTAATATTTGTAACGTAGGAACCTTAGGAGAACGTTCCTGATCGGCTGAATAAATGTTCCCTTTACATTAACCTACAGTATAGAGAACGTTCTCTAAACTTTTTTGCAGAAGGTTTTTGTAAAACTTTGTAAAGCTTGTAGAACCAATAATTAACGTTAGTTAAACATTCTGTGCTTGCTGTGTATTCATGTGTATCCAGGTTCATTCACTGCGGATTTTGCTTCGCAAGTCAAAATAAGACCACAATTGCGCACTAATTAATAGGAGCCGCTCGAACTGCACATAGATTCAACAGAACGCTATAATTATACAGTACTGTTATACTGTTATTTTAAGCACCAAGGAATTCTGATAAATGTAACAGCTGACTGATTTTTAAAAATAAAGTTTATTTAGTCAAAGCACTCTTTCACTTCCCAGTTACTGTTCAGTCTAATTTCTCATGTATAGAGTATGTGGATTATTGGGGGAAAATAAAAACAGTCGGATCACGTCAGCTTTTATACTCTAAGTTTCAGTTTACTCTTTCTCTGAATGAGTCTTCTTTCCCTTCTGTCTAGGTTTCTGTTTACTGAGATTCTGCATGTCCAGTCAGAGCACCACACCATGCTTCAGGACTGTTTCATCGGCCGCTCCTGTGAGTACATCATGACTTTTTTTTATTGTTATTATTATTAATTTTAACTGTAGCTTTATTGGTTTGGTTTATTTTAGATGAGTATTCTTCTCCTTGGGGAAAGGGGGGGGGGGGGTTCCCTTCATACAGTGCCTTGCATTAAGTATACACTTTCCTTTAACTTTTTCACATCTGGAAATACAGTGGACTTTAACTGGGATTATATGTCATGCATCTTCACACACACACACACACACACACACACACACACACATGCACACAAATAATAATAATAATAATAATAATAATAATAATAATAATAATAATAATAAAAAAGGCATGATTGCAAAAGTATTTACCTCATTGCTGTAAAAGTCACATAACTCTTAAATTGTCACATGTACTCCATATATCCCAAGTATTTTAGAGAACAAACCAAAACAAAAAGCATCAAACTATCAAGTCCAGCACAAAGTTCTGGGGGAAAAAAGTATGAGTCAGGATTTGGTTAGGAAAAAATAACCCAAACTTCCCCAAACGTGGGCGTGAAGCACCATTATTAAAATGGAGAAACTAAGGCTGAGATCTGAATTAACTGACCGGTTAAATCGCATCTTTGATAATGGTGGGCTGTGATTTCCTCTTTTCTCTGGATTGTTTCCTAATGAAGTTTTACTTAGAATTCTTTTTTTTAATTAAAGAACACTTTTGTAGGGTTCTACATAGAATGGTTTTCCCAGAAGACTGGGACTACTGAAGAACCTTTTTAAGGGTCTAACAACACGAATCAAGGTGCATTACAACAAGCAGGTCTAAAACGTTTAAACACTCTCTGCATGTGTGTATAATATTGCCTTGGCTAAACATTGTATATGTGAGTGCCTAATGCAATAAACCCTTAGACAAACACCAAGGCAATAAACCCTATGCTATTTTAATATTTCACTAATCTTGTCACCATAGTCCAGTATTTGATTATGTCACCACCATTTAGTTTAATTTCCTGTAATGTTTTGTTAGAGAGGAAAAAACAAATTTTTATTTTGCACTTATTAGTAAAGTTCATATTCAATTCAGTCCAATTCAATTGCACTTTTAACAATGGACAATGTCACAAAGCAGCTTTACAGAAATATAGAAATTCTGCTTATAAATTTATGAATCTATCTATCTATCTATCTATCCCTACATGTAAGAGTGGGGGGACGATCCAAACATCCCAGTTAACCAAAACACTCTATGCCTGAGAACCCTCCAGATCTCCCTCTTTACCTAATAAAAAGCTATTAACAAAAGGCTTGACTAAACAAAGGTGTTTATAGCCTAGATTTAAACATCGAGACTATGTCTGAGTCCCAAACACTAATCGGAAGGCTGTCCCATAGCTGTGGGGCTTTGTTAAAGAAAGATCAGCCCCTGCTGTACCCTTTAGTATTTGAGGTACCAACAAATGGCCTGCAACTTTTGATCTAAGTAGGCGTGGCGGATCATAAGAGACGAAGAAGTTTGCTCAGGTACTGTGGCGTGAGACCATTCAGTGCTCCATTGGTCAGTAGTAGTATTTTATAATCAACCTGAAATTTGATTTGGAGCCAATGCAGTGTACATAAGATAGGGGTGATATGCTCAAATCTTCTTGTTCTAGTAAGGACTCTCACTGCTGCATTCTGGACTAACTGGAGCTTTTTTATACACCAACTGAATATCTTCTGCATTTCCTTTTCACCTCAGTGACTTAGTGACGTACACTATATTTACAAGTGAAAAACACTAGCAAAACCTCTGAGTACAGGCTTGGACATGTTGGAAAGGGATCAGATAAGATCAGAGGTAGGCTTAGAGCCTGAGGTACCATAAACTGGGTGACTGAAGTTAGGGATCTATGGACATTGATTCAATGAAGAAAAGTAGAGTAGCAGGGCCATCTGAAGCAAGCAGGACTGCAGCCATTATGGAGAACACTGAGGCAGGTTCTATTGTGCTGTTGGTCAGCCAAGCAAAATGATCTACATGCCAGGTGGTATGGGATGCCTTTCAATTTCATGATTTTCATGACTTCATGACTGCCAAATGGAATTTGATTAAGCCCCACGTTGATGTATGCAATCAGCTTGTGATGATTATGCAACTGTCATTCATGTCTCAGAAAATTAGGAATTGTTTGTCAAGTCAGAGTAATTGCACAACACAAACTCACTACACAAATGAACACTGTCAGGAATGTCCTCCCATTTTTCCTTTCTATTTGACTTTTTTCAGTATTTATGGTTGTGCTGGTCATCGTCTTGAGTGCCAATGGACATGATGATCCTATTACAAAATGTCTTCAAGACCCGGAATATGATGAGCTTCTTAAGATAGTCAAAGAAGGCCTTCCTCGGTCAAAGACCCCTCTCCGTGTGGCCATCATTGGTGCAGGCATTGCTGGACTTACTGCAGCTAAGTTACTAGAAGATGCTGGACATAAGGTAAATTTATTCTCTTTAGAAAGGCTAATGCAAGATTACGTAGAGTAGATTTGGTTTATATGCGATCCTTGGTCCATTTTGAAATAGTATATTTTCAAACAGCCTAAAAATGCACTTCATTACTTCATAGCCACAAATACAGGTGTAAGCACTCACTCATTACCGGCTCGTTCACTGCAACTCCTCTTCCCATTCCCAGCCGGTGTCTCACACACCCTGGCTGCCACAATGACATGTTGGTTGTATGGATCAGAACACATGTTGTAATGCTGGACATTAAAAAACACAAAGCCGACAGAACAAATCTCTAAAAGAGATGAGCGATTATGGAATCTTAGGGAAAAAAAGAATTACATAATAACAAAAAGAATTACATAATTACATAATAACATAAAAAGTATTTTCATGTTGTAAGTGAAAGTGAGTGCTATTTTGAATGAAATTTTTGGGTGAACGTTTTTGGAAAGGTTTCCTGATCTCTGTCTTCTTGCTACATACTGATTTATTATTTTCCTGCTCTGATACACATGACCAGCTCATGAATACCAGTATCAATCTGGACGCATCGTTATAGCCCTTATGTTTATATCGATTACAAAAATGTATTTATTTGTGCTGATTTGTGTTTGGATTAAAATTGTCAGTGTTCACATGAATGTTAACTGAATAATTATTGAATGCTTCATTAGGTTACAATCATAGAAGCAAGCAATCGAACAGGTGGAAGAATTAGCACATACAGGCATAATGAGGACTGGTATGCAGAATTTGGTGCCATGAGGATCCCAAGCTTCCACTGGTGAGTTAAAGTTCCATACCACATGTTCTGTGTTAAATTTTTTTTGTCTGGATCAGAAGATTTTTAAATTTTTTTTGTCTGGAGCTCAACGTTTTGATTATACAATTATTAACATCAAGTATTCAGCATATAAAATTATCTTACTTCACAGTACGAGTCAAAAGTACCAGACACACCTTCTAATTCAGTGTTTTCCTTTATTTTTATTACTTAAAAGACACTTCATGTTTTAAAGTAACGATGGACTGTCATTTCGTTGTATTTATTTGAGTGGTTCTTGAAATTGATTATAATTTTTTAACTTTTGTTTTTACATCTATTTACTGTACACCAACACTACCTCAACACAAAACAACTGATGATCTCAAACGCATTAAGAAGGCAAAATCCATACCTGCTAACTGAAAAACATTCCAGGTGAATATCTCATGAAGCTGGTTAAGATAATGCCAGTAGCGTGCAAAGCTGTTATCATGGTAAACGGTGGCTACTCTATAAAATCTAAAATATTAAACAGATTTTTTTTTTTTTTAACACATCCCTTTTTTTTATCCCATACATTTTATTGCATAGTTTTATGTCTTCATTAATGTTCTAAAGTTTAGTCAAAATAAAGAAAAACCTATAAATGAGTAGCTATGTCCAAATGATAATGAAAGAGAACTAAGCTTAAATAACAAGGTCAGACAACAAACACACACACACACACACACACACACACACTTACATATCTCTCTTAGCAAATAAAAAGGTTTGAATGGTGAACAAATTGTAGCCTAGCACTGGGGTCCTTAATCTTTGCCAGCCAGGGACCCCTTTATGTCTAAGAAAAAAAGTGCAATTTTGCCTCTTTGTTGGAGTCTTAAAGCATTTTAATTTATGAAATTTCCCCTCAGAACATTTCTATAAGTTTCAAGTTGTTTTTTTAATGCTATTTGCATGACTGAGGTCTGGATGAAACAGATTCAATTCATATGAATAATCAAACAGGATAAAGACTAACACAATAAATAATACTCTTGATAATGGACAGATGTGATTTGCACCATTATATGGTAAAAATATGACAAAAAGTCAAGACCGCAGGCCTACAGTGTGTTTCATTTCGTATTATTTGTGCATCTTCTTTCCTTTTTTTTCAGGATTCTCAGGAACATCACATCAAAGCTGGGTGTGAAACTGAACACATTCACTGAAGAAGACATAAATACTTACTATTATATCAATGGCTCCCGTTACAAAGCATACAAAGTGAAGCAGAATCCTGATGTGCTAAATTACCCCGTAAGAGATGACGAGAAAGGAAAATCAGCCAGTCAACTTTTCGATGAATCCTTATGGATGGTCAGTAAGAGGAAGTAGATAATTACATTTTTTATTTATTTTTTTATTTTTTTACGTTTCATGTATCCTGATTGAAAATAACTCCCATTCTTTTCTAGGTAAGAGAGTATATTAAGTTACATGGCTGCAAAGAAATGATGAAGCATTATGATTCATACTCTATTAAGGTAACGAACCTGTAACTTGAATTGCTCTAATTTAAGCTATATCTTATTAGTTCAGTTATGAACTGACATGTGTTTCATTGGACAGGAGTATTTGAAAGAGGCTAACTTGAGTGATGGAGCCTTGCACATGATTGGAGACATCCTTAATGAGAACAGCTTCTACTACATTTCTTTCACTGAGAGTCTCTACCTGCAGGCTGATGTAAATGATGACATATCGTAAGTAGATTTTAATAAAATGTACACCAGGGGTTGACAAATCATTAACCCAGGTGGCCGGGACACATGTTAATTATCAATTGCATATCAGATTTTTTGTAATTCGCAGCTGACAAGCAGGTTCATTAGGCTCTTGCAGAACCATCTAGTAAAGAATGACAAAATTCTACTCCCTGCTGATTGTTGCAAAAGTAAACTTTTCCCAAATCCTGCCAAAGGAACTGAGAACATGGGCTGACTGTTGGTGGGACTTTTAGGTATATTAATTACCTTAAACAGATGTTAGACAATCTTCTTCTTCTTCTTCCGGCTGCTCCTTGTTCGGGTCATCATCGTCTACATGTCGATTTGGCAGGGGTTTTTTTTTCCGCCGGATTCTCTTCCTGATGCGACCCTCCAAATTTTATCCAGGCTTGGGACTGGCACTTAGGCCACATGCTAACTTGTGCACCACGAGTGGCTGAGACCATTCACATCTTTGGGTAATTTAGAGTAGCCAATCAGCCTAATCTGCACGTCTTTGGACTGTGGGAGGAAACCGGAGTACCCAGAGGAAACTCATGCAGTCACAGGGAGAACATACAAACACCTCACAGAAATTCACCCTGGTTAACCGGGTGATCAAACCCCGGGACCTAGATGATGCACAGTATTTCTAGGTATATGAAGGAATGTGGAAATACTGACAAACCTGAGCAAAATTGCGCAACACCAGACATGGTCATGTACAAGAAGGCAAAACAGCAACTAAGTAAAAATCTTGGTCTTATTGTTGAGGGCACAAGCCCAACGCTCCATGACCTATGACATATGAGACTATGACTACATAAAGTCTTCCCTCCCATAGATTCAAGTACTCACTTGTTTTTCACCACTACTTTTAGTGGTAATTTTAGTGATAATTGATGAGGCAGGCTGTAGGAAAAAAAATCCATTTTATGAAGCAGATATACTGTTACAACCCCGGAGTTGCCCGCCCCCCCCCCGCCCCCCCCCCCCCCCCCCCATTACATTTTTAGTTTTATGCCGTTGAACGTCCCTGAAACAAGTAGGTTCCTGTTATCGCTTACATTATAGCAGCTATAAACAGTCGATTCCTCATCAGACTCTCTTGTTATTTTTCTTCAAGTTGATAAGACAAAAAAAAAACACAGTTTGCCATGTTGCCAAGAAGTCAGAAAGCACAAAATGTCTCTGCTCTGAAGACTCTGAAGACATAGCAAAAACATGTTGCTTTTGATATGATTACGCCTAGTTGAGTTTTCAAACCCGTAAAACAGTACATTTTGGAAACACTGCTTGTTTTAGCATGGACGGCCAGAAATGTATAGTTTTGGAAAAGATGCTGCAGACACCCATGTTTGCTTCCTTACTGGGTCTTATCAGTCACACATTTCAATGCTGTTTTTAAAACTAAAATTTATCAGTGCAGACATAGCCTTTGTTAAGTAACAACATATTTATTATTAGGCTTAGATTATCTAATGTATGGAGTGTCCATCCTACAAGTTAGGAGCTGTTGCTATAGAAACTAGAACTATTAGAAAAAGTGCGTTAATGTAAACCCATGATTTGAATTATTGCTGGCACTACTGTCAGAGCTGCTATTGCAGTAAATTAATCTAGTAAAGTAATTAACTTGTGACAACTCTTTGTAATATTTGAGAATTCAAGAATAGTGGTATAAATATAAGTACTATCACAGTGGTATAAATATATGTACCTCTTTATATTATGTTCTTTTCCAGATATTCTGAGATCTCAGGTGGCTTTGAAAATTTAGCCAAAAAGTTTTATGCAGTCCTCAATTCTACACTCCTCCTCAACTCAAAAGTCAAAGGCATCAGTCAGACAGAAAGCAACGTGACCGTGTTTTATGAAGAACGGCACAGCTTTATGACCCAGCAAACATTTGACTATGCCTTGGTGACGGCTACGGCCAAAGCCACTCTCTTCATCAACTTCCAGCCACCCCTCTCACCCTTGAAGATGGAGGCCCTACGCTCAGTGCACTACCCTAGCTCCACCAAGGTTGTGTTAAGCTTTAAACGCAGGTTCTGGGAGGACGAAGGCATTCTTGGTGGCAGAAGCATTACAGATTTGCCCTCACGCTTCATCTACTACCCTAGCCATAGCTTCCCTGGGAAAGGAGGAGCCCTCTTGGCCTCCTACACCATCTCGGATGACTCCACGCTCTTCCAAGGAATGTCCGATGAGGACCTGAAGTCAGTGGTGCTGAACGACTTAATGAAAATCCACGGAACCTACATCCAGGACCTGTACACTGGAGGTGTTGTTAAGAAGTGGGGGTTGGATCCATACAGCCTTGGAGCCTTTGCTATCTTCACCCCCTACCAAAAAACTTACTATGCTGAAGTTCTGGCCAGGAACGAGGGAAGGATTTTTTTTGCCGGGGAACATACAGACATGCCTCATGGCTGGATTGAGACATCTATGAAATCTGCTATTAAAGCAGCTAAGAACATAACCAAGGCGGTATAACACGAAACTGACCAAGTAAGAATTCATTTTGTGGTGCTAATGTTGTGGTTTAAAACAGTATGGAGTGAAGCAGAAGAAGATGAAAAATACTGTATGTATTTATATGAACCCTGCCATTTCTTTAGACAGTTTAACAACAGATCACAAAACCAACTAAAATCAGCAGTGTTCTTTATTCTCCTAATAAAAACAGCTGACTAGCCAATTGACATGGCAATCCGGAATGACTGACAGTTGTGCAGATGGTTTGACCTCTCAGCTTGATGGGTCAGCTGATACGCCATCCTCACTTTCTCTCATGGCAAATGACATTACTTTTTAGTTCATTAACATGACTTTACTTATTGAACACTTTACTAACAGATCTGATGGTAATTATAACTGGTTTGAGATTTTAAATGGTGTTTGTTTGCTTTGCGCTCATGTGACGGTCAGAATGCATTCGAGTTTCAGGACAGGAAGCTGTGGAAAGCTGGAGCCAATCACAGCTGACTATGGGCGTAAGGCGGGGTACACCCTGGACAGGTCACCAATCCATTGCAGGATAGAAATGGACAAGCATTAATAAAAAGCATTATAGTGAAAATAAAGGGTTATGTTTCTTATTGTTCACGTCCTTTTACAACTCCCTTCTACTTTTCTTATTTTCCAGTTAATAATAACGACTAATTTGCCCTTTTTTTCCAGAGGGTCTCAGGGGTTTCCACTGTTTGTTTGTTTTTTTATCCACTGTTTTCTTTACTTTATTATATTCACAGTCTTTAGACTTCGCATATTCATTCACTGCACCTTTGTACCTGCTATGAATGCAAATGTGGCAAATAGAACCTCAAATCTTCATGGTGGAGAGTGAATAAATCATACTACGTTATGATTACTGATTACCTCAATGACTGTTTTGATGTACTTAAATCCTTAAATAAAATCATACAAACAAATAGTAAAGACTGCTTGTCTGCTGCTCTTTACTTTTTCTTCCTGTCCTGTTTAGAAACTGAAATAATAAACCCTGATGTAAAGGATATAACTGTTTGCTCTTCCCTGCTAAATCTGGCTGGAACTCACTGTGTTCAAGCAATTTCCACAAAATTTGTAATACTAAATGTACAATTGGACAGCAATCATCATAAACAAATGCAAGACCTACTAAATCTACTAAACACTTATAAAGTGTGTGACTCTATTACTAGCCTTTTCATAAGGCAGAGTATTTTATTAATTCACATAACACAAGTATTAGTTATAACAATACTAAATGATGATAAATGATGCTTACATAAAATCAAATAATAGGTTTCGTATTCAGTGATAACTGTAAATAACACAATGTTAGCTAAAGCGAAAGACACATATGCTAATGCAAGTTTCCTGAAGATATAGGTGCGATTCCACAACTGTGGTACCTTTTAATCGTGAAAAATTCAAACCTTTTAAAATATTTCAACATTTTAAATTTAAGAAAACATGCCTTTAACTAATAATAATAATAATAATAATAATAATACATTTCTTATTGAAGAACAATTTTTTTTGAGGTTTCTTTGCTAATAATGGATGCATTTGCTCTTAAATAAAAGGTTAATGATGTCATTAAGGACTAATGATTTACTTCAAATTAAATTTGTTAATATTAACTAATATTCATTAATATTCATGCTGAGTTTATTTTCAGCCAATATCACAATAACATTGAAAATAAAAAAGGAAAAAAAAGAGAGAACTTAGTTTTCTTTTTCATTTTCTTCTTCCCTAAACTTCCTCTTCAGGAAATTCAGATGATGTAACTTCCTCTTGAACATCGTGACCTGAGGAATATTCCAAACATTTCAGAAGGGTCAGTGTGTGTTCAGCTAACAGGCTGAAGAAACAAGTAACTTTTTTTTATATATGGGTGAGAAAAAGGATGGACAAGGATGTTAACACAAAAACGGTAATATTAATAAAAAAAGAATTTTTCATGTATTTTTATGATTTGTTTTTTCAAAGGAAAGTGGAATTACAGTGGGCTGAGGTAGGCAAAAATGCTGTTTTTGAACTGATATAGGTTTTGTTAATGCTTTATGTTATTTATCTGTAACATGCACAAACAGTAGGTTGTTGTGAAGGACACTTCACCTGGGTTTAATGCAGTAGCAGCTGGTGGTCATGCCAATGTGTCTTATTTATTTTCATACTTAAATGAGTTTGTTGAGCTGTATATTGATATACTGTACATCTACATCATATCAAACGGTCAACTGTATGTCAGCATGAGGTACAGGATGAATTTAAACCAGTAGATGGCGTTTTGAGCCTTTTTTCATCTTTTTTAATTTTTTTTTAATTTTTATTTCTTTTATGAAAATAGGATGGTATCAATATAAACACCAGCACTGACATGTCAAAATGTGCACTGTTTCACAGACTCCCATTTTTGAATATATTCTGATTGAGGCTCCCTGAGCAACCCCTTCCCCACCCTGTCCCACTCACCTTCTCGGCCCCTCCTTACCCCACTCACCTCCTCGGCCCCTTCTTACCGCACTCACCTCCTCGGCCCCTCCTTACCGCACTCACCTCCTCGGCCCCTCCTTACCGCACTCACCTCCTCGGCCCCTCCTTACAGCACTCACCTCCTCGGCCCCCCCTTTTATTCTTACAATTTATTTACAATATAAACCAAAAATAAATAAATGCATGCTGTACAAGCTGTGTAACTGTTGTGACATCAGTTTCTGACAGCTGCAGCTCCTGGCATTGTAACGCTAAACTGGCCGAGATGTTTAAGTTTGCGATTTCAGTCATGTTCATTACTGGTTCGGTGAACAGCAGTTGGTTACGAGGTTCAGCACTTTTGAGAAATCTCAAAAATTATAAAATGGAGAAGCTGTGCATCTGGGCTGGACAAGCAAAGAGAGCACTGATCAATGCATGTCACTGTATTTATTCTTTTTAGTGCAAAACCCATAGATCATTTTGGTCTACATCAGCGGTCCCCAACCTTTCTTGTACCATGGACCGTTTTAATGCAAGAAAATTTTTCCGCAGACCGGGTAGAGGCACAGGGGTTCGCATAGCGAGTGTGGAGCTTGTGTATCACCTGTTGCGATGAACCCGTAACTTAGGTAGGAATCTTGGTATTTTCATTTAAATGCAG
>JAOVYU010000063.1:12406362-12422216 GCA_025674565.1 Synodontis membranacea | reverse complement strand
ATATATATGTGTGTGTGTTAGAATCACCACTCAGTAAAAAAGGCACTAAATCTAAAGATATCCCTATGCAAGTTCGAGGTTCGGCCTCTGAAAGAACGGGGGCTTATTTTCTTAAGATCTCGCCTCCAAAAGCAAAGCACACATCTTTCCGCTGATTCCTCTGCTTTTTATTTGGCAGGGAAGATATTTTGAGCTTGTTACCACGACAACATAAAAGAAAACCCAGTGCAGTAGAATGATGTGTGTGGTGGCATGGGAAAACCTGTCAGATTCTGGCAAAACTCCAAAAAAAAAAATAAAAAATCCTAGATAAATCAGGTTTTGTCGAACGTACTTCAACTCCTCGACTTTACATAAATGTGTAAGACCGTCATATTTCAGTTTAGGAACCGTGGTTGAAGAAAAGCGTATAGTAGATGATGTCAGAATGTCACCGTGTGAAAGGCTTTGCCTTTATTCCAAACAGCTATATAGAGTAATGACTGTGTGTGTGTGTGTGTGTGTGTGTGTGTAGATGTACGGCGTGTTTTACGCCACGTCCTTCCTGGATCTTTACCGCCGGCCGCGCAGTGTGAACAGCACCAGCCCCAGCATAACCGTCACCGTGGAGGACGACGAGCAGTATCTCTTCCTCGTAAGAGAGCACCCTTGCACTCACCTTGGAGTTGAGGCAGGCTTGGAATGACGTGCCGTGTGTACAGAGGTGTTGAAAAGTGCGTGTTTTGCAGGTGAGGGTGATCGCGCCGTATCTGGGGCCTCCATCAGAGTCGGCTGTAGTGAAGATGATCCCTAATGAGAGGCTTCCTCCACGCAACCTGCATAAAGTCCAAGTGGATAAGACCCAGGCCACGCTCAAATGGCAGCCACCGTTCGACTCCCCCAGTTCTGCTCTGGTGAGAATACGAGCATTTCCATCAGTCTATCGTTTTTGACATTTTACAGGAACTGAATGTGTTCTGGTCGTTAGCGTGAAGCGTCATAGCTTGGTGTGTGGTTGTGTGCAGACGTACGTAGTGCATGTAAGGGACACGGTGCGGAAGACGGAGACCGATTATAAAATCACCACTCAGAACAACACAGTGGAGTACAGACTTAAGGGACTGGAGCCTGGCGGTCGCTACAGTGTCACCGTCCGTCTCCGCAACATGACCAAGGAGGCCAGCTACACTCTTAACACAGGTACCCAACACAACAGCAGCCCTCTTCAGGTAGTTAGGACCCAGTAGAGTTCTCAATAAAAACAGAACCCAACGTGGCTTGCGATAGCAAATTCTAGCTCAGTGTCTCAGGGAATAATGGGGCTTCACCTGGCACTTAAGCCTGTAAGAGCCTGCCATGCCTTAAGAGTTGAACATATCTCTCAATGCCCATAAGAGCATAGCATATCACCTAATTACTATTACTGCTCAGAATAGCTCTTAATGCCCATTACAGCCCAGTGTGGCTCTTAATGCCTACTAAAACCCAGCTTGCCTGTCACGTTCCATTAGAGCCCGTCATGCCTATCAATGCCCATTAGTGCCCAGCATGTTTCTTAGTGCCCAACATGCCACTCAATGCCCGTTAGCTCCCAACATGCCACTCAATGCCCATTAGTGCCCAACATGCCTCTCAATGCCCAACATGCGTCTTAGCTCCCAACATGCCTCTGAAAGCCTATAAACACCCAACTGGCTTTCACTGCCAGTCAGAGTCCAACGCACCGTCTCAGTGGCTGATGGAGCCCAGTGTGGTCCTCAGAACCCATTATATCTCAAACCCAGCTCTCAGTTCCTGTTAGTACTGATGATGCCTTTTAATAGAAATGGGAGCAAAAGACAGCTCTCGAAGCTTATTATATTTCAGTGCAGCCCTTAAAAGAGCATTAGAGCCAAGCAGGGCCATTATAGGACAACACGATTCCCATGCCGAACACAGCCCTCAAACCCATTTACATCCCAGTGTACACTCAGAGTCTAAATATTAACACAGTCGATACAGGTAAACTCTATTAGAACCTGACACAACTTCAGCTGCTGCAGAGGCTCCGTGCCTATCAAACCCAACCCTAGTGTAGGAGGAAAAGGGCCTACTATTTATACAGGAAGCCCCAGATTATTATTATTTTTTTTTAAAACAAACAACAAATTAAATAATCAGTCTCAAGAGCTAATGAAGAATGAAGAATTGAATAAAAGAATTAAAACAGTGACTCTTGTACCATATTGTATTATTTTGAAGTTTCCCTAGGACTTAAAATTGCAGTTTGAGGTCAAACCGATGAAACCCTCGACGTCGGATTTGCGTCCTTTAAAAGCACGATCGTTAAAGCCAGCCTTTTAGTGGACAAAGAAATCATTATAAGCGCTGTTTCTTCTGCTCTCCGTTTCTCCTACAGTTCCTCTACCTGCACCTGAAGCTCTCAAGATCCTCACCGAGCAAGACCATGTGTTTCTGTTTTGGAAGAGCTTGGCCATCAAGGAGCGGAGTTTCAATGAGAGTCGTGTATGAACCCTCACCCCCCACTCACACACTCCACTACCTCCATGTGCACTCCTCATTCCCGCAGTACTAATAGGCTTTGTGTGTGTGTGTGTGTGTGATCAGGGCTACGAGGTGTCTGTGTATGACAGCGTGAGTAACTCCACCACATCGCTGGGAAACACCACGGAGACCTTCTTCAGGATCAGTAATCTGCTGATGGGCCACAACTACACGTTCTCAGTGCGCGCTTGCTGCCTGGTGAACGGCCAACTCTGTGGCGAGGCTGCCGTGTTACTCTACGACGAGCTGGGGAGCGCAGGAGCAGGTACACCCCCAAACTGCTCTTTATTATCGTGGGCAGTGATGGAAGCTTTAGGACAGACTGGCGAACTTGAACTTGAGGTTAGGCAGGAGACCGAGGCAGGAGCCGCATCATTTTTTTGTTTTCCTCCTCTAAGAACTTTGCCACGAGTTGCTCGTATTGAGTTTGATCATCTAGTTTGAAAAGGTGCCATACATATGAAACAAATGAAATTGTTTCATATGTATTGATTTTTTTATTATTATTATTTTTTCTTTTCCTTGCAAGTTCTTGCATTCCGGCAGCTCGAATAAAATATCCGCTCCGATCTCGTTCCCGGCCACTGTAAACAAGAGTACAAACAAATAACGCGGACCGTAAACATCCACCCTATTAGACAGCCTTGTTGCATATCGGGTCAGAAAGCTCAGAATGTTTGTACTAGCATTTCGCAGTGTGTGAGAAAAACTGAGAATATCTCGGGGGGAGAGAAATGTTCTGCTGCTGCTCTAGTAAAAGTTTGGTCCAAAAAAAAAAAAAAAGTCGTCTTTTAGGGTTCCTTTAGCTCAACCACTGGTAGACTTTATTGCATAAATTAGGGGTTGCACATATCAGGAAGCTTATTTGGGATTTTTTTCTTCAATTATTGGGTTATTTAGGCTCAATTTTCCAGTTTCACGATGGCATTTTAAACTTTAACTGTCCAGCTTTTAACTGACGTGTTCCTAGAAATAAAGTTTAACCTCTTTATTTTATGTCCCACATTACCGGAGAGTTTTCAGGTAATTAGTGTCCGCTGGGTTTATTTTCGTAAAATAATGAACTCTTCTCAGTTCGTTTTTATAAAGTTTTAAAAAGCATAGGTTATTTTTGTTCTGTTCGGCAAAAGTGTAGCAACCGTCTGCTTCCTAACCGTGACATCATGAACCTTTAGAACTGAATTTCTTTATAATTCCATTTGTGACCTTTCTAAGGTGGCTTGCAATAGAGCAATGTGTGTACACTACAAAGAAGCAAGGAGAGACCAAACGAGAGATATTCTATTACCTCTTTATGAAATTTTGTTTAGTTAACTCTTCGTTTTCTGGGTTTACTTGTTCGTAAGTATTAAGGCTTGCATCTCACTAATCACCGTGTTTTTGCATGTATGTGCGTTGCAGGTCCAAGTGACTCGGCTGCGCATTCAGGGTACTCTGGTGACACGGCAGCCGTGGTCGTGCCGGTGTTGTTCGTGTTGCTGCTGTGTGTATGCGGAGGTCTCGTGGCTCTGTACGTGCGCCACCGCCGCCTGCAGCACAGCTTCACCGCCTTCGCCAACAGCCACTACAACTCGCGCCTCGGCTCGGCCATCTTCTCCTCGGGATACGAGCTCGGTAAGAGCAGTACACGCTCGTACTTTTTCTACTTACAGAAAGCATCCGCTTCGTCGGTCACTCTTGACCCATCACGCCGTTTCAGAATTCTCTTCATCTTGCGTTCACACTCCGTCGCATCACTAACGCGTCTGTTCTTCCCCCAAAAGGCGACGACGACGAGGATGACCCCATGATCGGCGGCTTCGCGGATGACGTTCCCATGGTGATAGCATAGTCACGTCGAGCCCACCGTGCCCTTCTCCTGCGGCTCACCCTCCCCTCGTCTTCTGTTCGTCCCTCCTCCTTTATTCCTCCGCCCCGTCAGCCGACTCCACCCCCCCCTCCTCCTCCTCCTCCTCCATCCGGGATTTCAGGATTCAAAGAAAGAAAGAAAAGAAAACCAAGCAAAAGAGATATTTTTGAGAAAAAAAAAAAGAAAAAGAAAATTCTACGATGCACTTTTTTTCGGATGCGCAGTAGCTTATTTTTTTATATATAATATATCGTTTGTGGGTGATGGACTTTGTGGGAAGGAGGAAAAGAAAAATTGTAAAAAAAAAAAAAAAAAAGGAACAGAAGCAAGCTGTGAAGAGGTTTTTCAGCTGGGTGAAGTGGACAGGGAAAAGACCCTAGAGTCCCACCAAATCACAAACACACTGGAGCGTTGCGTTCGCTTAAAAAAGCTATCAGCTATCAACTATCCACAAGAACATAAAAATCAGCAAAAGAAAAAAAAACCCAAAACATATAAATGTACAAATGAAAAAAAAAAAAAAAAATGGACCTATGAATGGCAATTTAAAAAGAAAAAAAAAAAAAAAAAAAAAAAGGAAAAGTGGTACTTAGGCTGTTGACAGTGAATTGCACAGAAACTGATTGTTATATATTCTTTTATCGTGTCACTTTGTCAGTAGAGGTGTATATTTGCCCACAGTACATTGTTAACATTTTGAAGTTCAGATCTGCTTCTCTTTTTTAATGTCGCACATCACTTCAGAGCCTGTACAGATGTATTTTTCTGCTCGTGGAAAATGTGAACTCACCTTGTGTTTTTATGATGCTTTTTTTTTTTTTTTTTCTTTTCTTTTCATACCTAATGCCAAATCACTCTAAGGCAAATGATTTATAGACGATCTCTTTTTAAGTTGTTCCCAGAGTTTTGGGTTTGTTAAGGTCTCCAAAGCTGACCCAAAAGAAGAAAAAAAAGAAAGAAAACCTGAAATTTGACATGAAACTTTCCAGAATGGCACTGATTTCTCTTTGCATTGTTTTATTGTTTGCTTTTTGCGTTGAAATTTCTTAAGTAATGGTGAAACTGTTACAATGCTCCCATTAGCTGTCATTTTAACAGTCTTTTGATGTTCTCAGGGAAGTGTGTGTGTGTGTGTGCATGTGTGTGCGTGCGTGCGTTTGGGCATGGTACCAATGTTATCAGCCTGTGTACTGTATGTGGTAAGAGTGTGTGTGTGTGTGTGTGTGTGTGTTTTTTTTTAATAATCTCTGAGGCAGTCACGCAGCACAGCAGCTTTGTCTTTACACATCAGTCAAGACTCCATCGATCCATCCTGTGCCAAATGTACAAGAAAGCCGAGAGAACATGATGATACGTTTTGAAGAGGTACATCGGAATCAGAAAACATGTTGAATCTCATCGATATCGGGTACTGCTCGCAAGCCTTGTTCATGAATGTATTGTTTTATGTATGTACTTTTTTTTTGAGTTAATGTGGAAAACGATCACACTGCTCCCAGAGCCCCGCCTGTATTTTTCCTGAATTTCGTCCTGTCTGTTTTCACGTCAGTGCGAGTGGGCTGATTTCTCCATTCGCGTCGTGTCTGCCTTCTGTAGTTGCAACAAACCCGGCTGTGATTTCACTTCATCTGAACCCGACTACTTTCCGTCTTCTCTTTAGACATGACCACACACACACACACACACACACACACACACACACTAGCAGAATTGACCTGATTCCCAATGATCGAGTTCTTAGTCTACCACAATATATGCCTTATTATAAAACAGTCTGAGTTGTGTGATCATGTCTAGTCGACGAGAACGTAGAACCATGCCCGAACTATACGAAAAGTGTTTGTACTGTGTCACTGGAGCGCCAGGTTGAATTCCGAGCCGCCAGAATATACCCCTCACTTCCACCAATATTTTGTCCTCATCACTCAGTAACTCTTTGTGGCTATGTGTGAAATTTGCAATGTTGAAACCCACTGTTTTTGTGAAATGGGATGTTTACTTATGCACAGTAACGACATCCGGCACAACCACGTTTTTCGATTTGATTCTGCTTGCCTGTGGAGGGTTTTCGCCGACATGAATCTTGTGAAGAGGTTACCGTCAGAGGTGTTTTAAGAACCACTTTATGCTCAAATAAACACGCTGAAATTGTTGAAACCGGCTCCTCGTGCTCCGTGTGCATAAATCCTTTCCCCGTAGTTCCCGGCGAAGCTTCTGTACGCAAACTGCTTCGTCGGAGCATTTCCAGGCTACGTTCCAAAGCGCGTACTACTCGACCAAATGGTATGTCAAAATACTGCTTGCAGTAGTGTACCGTTTTGACGTGCTATTTAGTCATATTGCCTGAAGGCTTCACCCTCGAGGTGTTGGGAACGAAAGATGTCTAGGGTCATTCGTGGTGAATGACAAATTTAGAAAAATAGGCCAAGTGGTGCAGGATAAGAATAAATAAGAGGAAATGCAGCTGTTATTTGTTTCAGCTCAAGTTCCTTGTGTTTATTCATGAGGTGGCGCTGCTTTTGGGCTGCAGTTGGACGTGTTTACAGAGGACCAGCCTCCTCCTCCTCCACTACAGCCTGTTCCCAGCTCTGTTTGTTTAAACTCGCCTGCCTTTATTTATTCTCACATGTCACACTCCCACCCGCAGCCCAGACATGGTGGCAGTATGTTAGTAAGACTGTATTGAGTAGGACGCGTGATGGTTGTCACTTCGCCATAACTGAACTGATGGAGACGTGTCAGTCGACGGGGGGCACTGGAGATCCTGCTGTATCCTGTATGTGAGGGGGAAGTAATTAAATCTACAGTAACCTTGCTGAAAGGTAACCGGTGTGTGTGTGCTTGAAGCTGACAAAAAAAAAAAAGCTGCCCACTCATGACATCTAATAAACCGTTCTGTAAGTAGACCTAAAAAAAAAAATAAAAAAAAAAAAGTTGACAAATAATTATTATTATTATTATTATTATTATTATTTGGCCCGGAGGCTTTTGCAGTAAGAGATCTCTGTTTGTTTAGTAGAAAAACCTAATTATTCATGTCCCCTTCAGATGCAAATGAGCCACGTCTGTTGAAACACTCCGCAGCTAAAGGGACCAGCAGAGGTCTCTGATGAGTTCGACTGTGCCTGCATGTTCACCTTGCCTGGCTGCAGCGTCCCTGTAGGTGGGAAAAGCTGCACGGAAACAGCACGCAGTGAAAACTGTCATTAGAGCGGTCTTTAAGCGATAATCCCGTTGCTCATAAATTCTAGCCTACTTACTGACTCTAGGTTTTTCAGACTCCTCTCACTATTGTAGTCGGCTATCTTTGACTATAGCGTAGACTATTGTGTAATATATTTTGTAAAAAATACATAAAAAAAAAAAAAAAAAACCAGCACAAAAATGTAATCTATACCAAGACAACTTACGACACTTTGCTGCAATCATAACCGCAAGTTCTTATAGTTCCGCTTCTTCATGTTAACATGGCTGGATGCTAATTTGCAAGAGATTCCATTGCTTTATCAGAGCTATCAGTAATGGTTCATAATTGTACGAGCTAAGAAACGGGTTCATTTTTCAAATTTATGTTAAAAGTAAGAAAGTGATCCACAATAGGGTTTGTTACTTTAATTTACGCTAGAAGTGATACAGGATTATATAAACCTGTAGCTTACAACATTGGGTGACACGGAGTTGCATTTTCTTTCTTTAAGTTCGAGTCCTGGTGATGTCGTAGCCATCACGGTGCTCAAACAGAAAACCCCAGTCGCTGGGTGTGTACAAGTCAATGCGGTCCTAGTACCGGTCCCAAGCCCACGTAAATTGGTGTGGGTTGCATCAGGAAGGGCATCAGTCATAAAACCTGTTCCAAATCTAACATGCGGACAATTATTGGCTGCCGTGACCCCTAACGGGAGCAGCCGGAAGGAAAATTTGTCCTGTCCGGATCCCCGCCCCGTCCAGAATCAATCGGCGCACCATTTTACTTTTATGATGCTCCCCTTACTGATTCACACACCTGTTTCTTATTCCCATTCATTGGGCTCAGTTTACACACTCACCTTCCATTTTATTAGGCTCACGTGTACACCTGAATATTCGTGCAGTTACCCAATCAAACATGAGGACAATGATCCGCTGTGGCGACCCCTAACGGCCCGTGGTATGGGTGTTGTAGCAGATGGGCTGGTTTGAAAAACAAAAAACATCCTGTGCACAGAGGGTCTGCTGACTGAAACATTTTATTAAAATGAGCAATCAGAGGAGACTGATCTGAGCCGACAGGCAGCCTATAGCGGCTCTCTCCGTTTTTTTGCTGCATAGGCTGCTGTCATCCTACTGTCATTTGCAATAATGCACAGTGAACTTCATGACCGCTGGTCCCTGCCCTTTGCACAATATTTGCATATTTATAACAGTAACTAATGTTTAACTACTATAAGCCCTGCCTTTTGTTTTCTTAGTTTTGTTTATTTGTCTGTTTGTATGGTAAACGGAGGATCAGCGAAGTAAGAATTTCATTGTACAGTGTAACTGCTTGTTCTGCTGGTGCACCTGACAATGAAACTTGTATCTTTCCAGCTTAGTGCATATGCTACGTTTAAGCATGAATTCTGTTTAAAGGTTTGTACGTGAGGCCCAGGTCTTTTTCCAGTCTTCAACTGTCCAGTTTGGGTGAGTCTGTGCCCATGGTAGCCTCAGATTCCTGTTCTTATCTGACAGGAGTGGAACCCAATGTGGTCTTCTGCTGTTGTAGCCCATCCACCTCAAGGTTTGTTGTTTTGCATTCTGATCACCATGGTTGTAAAGAGTAACTATTTGAAATTCTATGGACTGCCTATCAGTTGGCCATTTTCCTCTGACCCCTCCTATCAACAAGGCATTTCCACCCACAAAGTTGTCGCTCGCTAAATGTTTTTTTGTTTTTCGCACCATTCTGTATAAACACCAGAGACTGTTGTGTGTGGAAATCACAAGAGATCAGCAGTTTATGAAATACGCCGACCAGCCCTACTGGTATGTGTTCACATCAAACCAAAACTGGTATTATGTTTTGGTTTGATGTGAACATTAACTGAAGCTCTTGAGCTGTCTCTGCATGATTTTATGCATTGTGCTACTGCCACATGATTGGCTGATTAATGCAGTGTTTTTCTATCATAGTACTGGAATACCATTGACCTACACATTTTGGTGTTTTCATTCCTGTAACTTAAACAGTTCAAACTACTCCAGGCTTGATAGTTTTCAGTCTTGAAAATTTGTGCCATAAAAGGACAGTCATACCTCATACCAGGTGACATGTTCGAGAAAAACTTCTGCTTTCCTCTGGTATCCCACAAGGGTTAGTATTGGGTCTTCTTCGTTTCTCCCTCTATACGTGCTCTCTTCTATGGGATTTCATACTACTGCTATGCTGATGACACTCCACTCCTCCTATCCTTTCCTCGCTCAGACTCTCATGTCTTCATGGGTCTCAACATGTCTGGCAGATATCTCATCATGGGTTTATTATGGATCTCATCAACTGAAACTTAATACCTGAACTATTGTACAGCCCTGATGCACCCCCATGTCAAGATATTGTGATCTCAATGAACAACTTTCAGATCTCTTATGTCACTGCAAACAACACTGGGGTAACCATACAGTAGATGACTAACTGTCCTTCTTGCTTCACATGGCTAGTGGAAAATGGCCAACTGATAGGCGGTCCATAGAAATTAAAATAATGACTCTTTTCATGCTTTCACATGGCTAGACTTGCTCATGCCAGTTTCCAGCATCTGACCAATC
Organism: Synodontis membranacea; assembly: GCA_025674565.1. NCBI lineage: Eukaryota > Metazoa > Chordata > Actinopteri > Siluriformes > Mochokidae > Synodontis > Synodontis membranacea. The sequence goes on along the minus strand of JAOVYU010000063.1, from coordinate 12,412,063 downwards.
GGGTGCTTGTTCACTTCCTTGTCATTTCAAGACTGGCCTACTCCAATTCATTCCTGGTAGGTCTGAACATATGCAAACTCAGACCTCTGCAACTAATCAAGAATGCAGCTGCACAACTTATTTTCAACATCCCCGACTTCTCTATGCTCCCCTCCCCTGGCTTCCTGTAGCTGTCTACATCAGATTTAAAACACTTCTGCTTGCCTACAAAGCCAAAAATGGACCAGCTCCCACCTACCTTAAAGCACATATCACACCCCACTCTGCACCACACTCCCTCTGGGCTCCTAGCACTGGTGGACCAGTGGACCCCCAAGGTAGACATGCACCAAGGTTCTTCTTTGTTCTACAGCACCTACCCTACAGTAGAATGTGAAACAAACTTCTCCTGGCTGTTCGAACAGCTGAATATATGGCTGTTTTTGAACAAAGAAAAAAGATCAACCTTTTCAACCGGTAGTAAAAACTGGCACTTTTTTTAATAAAAGAAAAAGTTCCTTGCCTTGTGTTTTTCATACTTTTAGAGTTTGTAGAGTTTCTAGACTGATGGTACACTTAGTGCTTGAACCAGTGAACTTGCATGAGGGTGTGTTTTTGACAGAGACTTCAAAGCTGTTCTGTACGTCACTCTGGATAAGGACAGAAGTGCTATGTTCCCAAAATGTAAATGTAGAATGTAAATGTTAACTTTTTCAGTACCAGGACTGCATTTGCAACAGTCATGATGACAGGATTAGAAGGAAGCCACTGCCACAATCACCGAGCGCCAAGCATGATCACTCATGTACATTATTTTAATACTTTAGACCTTTTTTCACTACTCTGCCTTTGACTTGACTGCAATCTTTCCCTCTCTGCCGATCGATGACTGAAATGTCTCCAGTTGATTTGGATTGTTTGAATGAAAAGCTTGTAGTTGTTCCCAACTGCTTCCTTTTCATCCTCACAATTATAATGTCCAATCTAATATACTGAGCCTTAAAGAATTGACCAGTGAGGCCAAACCGAATAATCTTTTAGGCTTTTAAATACGGAGAGACGGACAGCCATTGACACTCACATTCATGTCTATGGGCAATTCAGAGTAGCCATTTAGCCTAATCCACATGTCTTCATACTGTGGGAGAAAACCAGAGCAATCAGAGGAAACCTGTACAGTCAGAGGGAGAACATACACATACACAGACCCCCTTGGTCAACCTTGGTATAATATTGTGTCAATATTAAACTGAATGGGCAGGTTTGCTCACATTATCCGTGCAAAACATTGCCCTTTTGATTCCTTTAGTGTACATAGTGTTTTGTTTGTGCATATAATATGCACTTCTCTGAAACAATAATTTAGAGTCCTACCTTAAAAATGGTCCTAGTATGCAGCACTAAGCAAGATGTCTCTCCACAGTAAAGCTCAAGGCATTGGCCTGTGATTTTATATATCACAGAGTCATTGAACAACTGTATCACTGTCTGTATCAACATTTGTAACACTGTAATCACGAGCCTCGTCTTATCTGGGTATCAAACAAGGTAAATGATGCTAGCTGTGCAGTCAGTGCATTGGAAGGTCAGTTAGATTTTATAGCCCCAAAGCTGCACTGGGGCAAACTGTAATTAGTGGCATTGTAATTAGTGCCCTGTGCATAGCTAATACATGAACAGGGAAAAAAAAAAAAAAATGGAAAAGCTTCTAACAAAGGCTTCATTAAAATCTATTTCAAAAATGATATTGAAAAGATGTGACTGTGCTGTCCTTCTCTGCCATTGCCTTTATTTAAAAAAAATAAATAAATAAATAAATAAATAAAAATAATTTTTTAAAAATGTTTTTTGATTGATATTCATTGGTATTGCCCCATGAAAATATTGTACAAACAGTAACACTGGAGTTACCGAGAAAGCGTAACGGAGTACGTCAGTGTCTCCTTGACTCTATACCCCAAAGAACACATTACAAAAGAATAAAATTGTGCCCCAAATGGTTATTCCTAATGAAATAACTCTTACAGTAAAGCAAATCTAGACTTACCTGTTAACGTGCAGCTTAGTGTTAATGTAAGCATTACAGATATACCAGTAGAGGGAGCAAATCTCCATAAACATTCACAGTCATACCGTAGACTCACCGTAGAGTCTATCATCCAAGCCCTTTTTTTTTTACATAGAGCTTTAAATTTACACATAAGGGAGATAATCATGATAAACAGGAAGGGTCAGGTATAAAAAAAAAAAAAAGGAAGAACCAATATACATACATACATACATACATACATACATACATATATAATATAAGGTTAAATAAAGAAAGTCATTTTTGTTTTCTATTTCAGTTATTTCTTAAATATTTTTAAAGCCTCACCTCGTGATCAGCTCGTTCTAAAATGTACCGAGAATCTGCACACACAGTAAACCTTAAGTAAAACACATATTATACAGAAATTCATGCATACGGAATACGCTAAGTTCAATAAAGGTTACATCCTTCTTTTTTTTTTTTGACATTTGATTAGTAACTGGGTGGATATGATCAGCAACCGAATGTTCTCAGCATCGAAATCCGGTTAATAATCCATAACGGCTAATGTGCCCCGAGGCTCTTTACTCAGACCTGAGCTCTGTCCTGGCTAAAAACATGTCTGTATATACACACAGAAAAGCAGAAAGAAGTTATTCGAGATATAGCTGTGTTCTGCTCATCTAAAAGCCTACAGCAACACATCGGTGTGCAAGTCACAATAATATCCTGGAATTTCATTTTCAATTAGAAACTGTCTTGTTCATGTTTATGTTTTGTTTTTGTTTTTTTTTTAATATTCAGAGAATAAGTATATTCAGTTTGAACATCATTGAGTTTTGCCAGACAAACGTTTAAAAGAAACGTTTAAACTAACACTTACAAAGTCAGACAAAGTCAGATAACGCCATAATTCCGAGGTCTGGTTCTAAAAACAATTAAACGATTTTCCGGTCAGCCATACCAGTTTGCCCAAAAACAAACTTCAGTCAATCACCAGTCCACGACTAATACTACTCAGTTTCCTAATGGATTAATCAGGAGTAACATATCGTGTACAGTAAATAACCAATTTTTTACTTAAGCTACAATCTGACTTGCTGACTAACCAGTTTGCCAGTTTGGAATCAATGCTAGTCTAACTTGGCACTAGCAAAGAAAAAGAGGCTAGATTGGTTAATTTATAACCAATTAGTGTCAGTAAATTTGTTCAACCTAGTTCACGCCTTCTAGTGAGATAAAAAAAAAAAAAAAAAAAGTAGATGCCTGAGTCGATACAAGTCTGGCTTTCTCCAGCAGATTGAAACAATTGAATGAGGTTAGGGTCAGGGTTGCTCATCCTCAACTTTGATACTACTAGTGTCTTGTGGCTTTGTTCATCTTCAAACACACATGGACAGCTATAGGATTAACTACATTGTATAGCATGAGGTCACCACAGATGGTGAACTGGCATGACCCTTAATAGGTTTTTTTCCTGCATTGATTTACTTGCTAAATGCAGATGATTGGATGGTAAACTGAAATGACTCGAAGCTAAACTGAGGTCATTCGGCTGACACGTCCCATTCAGCACGAGAGTAGAATAGACCTTCCTGATTTTAACGAGTAGGCTTAAATAAAAACCTGGGGGGAAAAAATGCAATGTAAGTTTTCATCTTCTTGGAAATGTAAACTGAGCAAGACTTGGCATTTCGTTCAATAATACTCGAGTAAAGAAGAAATACCCCAGAATAATACTTAAGTATAGCAACAAATTATACTTAATGCTTACTCTGTGCGTACTGTGTTCTGTAAGTGTTTCTCCCTCCCAGTATTAATATTAGTATAGTGACTGACAGTTCTTCTTGCACCTTTCCTGATTTCTACTGCACAAATAACCAGCTACCGTGTTTATGACCGTTACGTTTGCTTGCACTTGGGGGTAAAAATGAACTTTGCTGTCTGTCTTTGCAGACACTGTTCGAACAGTGCGTGTATAGGACATCAGGCAGGATGTCATATCTCGGTGAGAGACGGCGCATGAGAAATCTCATTGCATTCATTTAGCTCCAGTGTCACAGTCAATCCTCGCCCGCCCACACAAACATACGCACTGTGGAAAGTGTGGCATGGATAGGGGTGTGTGGTTGTGTAATCAGCCAGCAGAACAGCAGGGTCAGCCCACATTACGCAGCCACATGAAGAGCTTCCTGACCCTCTGATCGCTGCAAGGCCAAAGGTCAAATATCTAGTGGCCACTCAAGGTCAAGGCCAAGTTTGCCAAAAAGGAAGCTGTAAACCAAGAGTGGCAGTGAACTCAAAAACCGTCTGCTTAACTGTAACACACCAAGCACTTGATTCTGATTACTGTACATAGACGACGTGGTGTTTTTGTAGGTGGTGACAGTTTGTATACATTCCTAAAATGAAAGCTGCTGGTTTACTTTGAAGCGAAAAGCCAGTGTTTTTAGTCTGCTGACGGGGAACTCAACTAGCCATATCAGTCACTCTACGTTAATGAAGAGGTTACGATGCAGCAGAGTGGATCGAATGCAAGTACTGGACCTTGATTAGGCTTAAGGTCTGTTTGGTTTGGAAATGAGCAATGAACTCATAATGTTTTGCCAATCTTCAAGTGTCTAGGTCTTGTGAACCTTTGTGTGCTCAGATTCCTGATCTTGGCTGAAAGGACTGGAACCTGGTGTAGGCTCCGGCATTTGTAACCCATTTTCCTCAAGTTTTGGCATTCTGTGCATTCTTTTCTGCTCACCGTGGTTGTACGGGGTAGTTGTTGTGAGTTACTGTAGCCTTCCTGTCAAGTCAATAAAGTCTGGCCAGTCTCTACTGATCTCACTCATCAGTAATGCATTTTCAGCTGCAGACCTGGATGTTTTTATTATTATTTTTTCCTTTCTGTTTAAACTGTATGATGTGTGGGAACATCTCAGGAGTTCTGAAAATACCTAAAATAGCTGGTTTGGCACTGGCATATTGTTTGATGTGAACATTACGGTCTTGACCTGTATCCATGTGATTTCACGCATTGTCCTCATGCGTCTTTGATTCGACAATTGTACAGGCGTTCCAGGTAAAATGAACATCCTATCCAAATGAGCGTTTAGCGAACATACTTTGAGTCTTGTTTAAACAGACGCTGTAGACCTTTCAAGTAAAGTACATTTTTCCATAAGCAGTCTGAATATTTCATATTGCAATCCTAAGGACAAATTAATATGAAAATAAATAAATCACATCCCAAACAATGATCTCACATGTACAAACAGACTGACACTTCTAATGTGTACTTTTCAATATTCCTTGAAACTTGGTCTCCAAATTCTGTAAAATTCCGCTATCTGGAAGGAAAGCGCTGTCCTTAAGCCTTGCTCATTTTTATTGGACAAACATGCATGTCCTTGTAGCCAGTGGAAGAGAATGGTGCTGTTCCTCTCCTAGCAACAGGACCCTTTAGCATTGCAATACAGAGAGCTGACACCCCAAATATTACGTCATGAACAAAGGGAAATTAACAGTTCCCCAGAAGGGAGGTGGCACATTAGGCCCTGATCCATCTTGTGCACTCTTCTTTTCAATCCTGAAACTCTCATTGATTTTGGAGGCTGCATGCCATGGACAGCTTACCAGCCAAGAAAACTACCATCAATATAGCCGGATGATCATGTTTCTAATACCACTTTATTTTTATAT
>JAOVYU010000063.1:12395094-12406262 GCA_025674565.1 Synodontis membranacea | reverse complement strand
ATGGAGTCACTCAAATCACAACCAGTAGTCCAGATCTTTTACCACTAAGCCGCCACTGATGAGTTAAAATTTGCTTGCAGTAAAGACAGATTGGTTTGCATCTTTGTAGCAAGTATCCACTGAAATGGCATTTTCAGGCCTCTCAAACATATGGCATGCTTTGCCAGAAAGCACAAAGCCTCTCTGTCTCTCGTTACACATGGCCCTGCTCAGGTTGCTATGTTTAGCTTTAGAGAGGTGTCACTGTGTCTCAGTCAGCACCAGCCAAATGGCCACACACAAACATATAAACACTAGGCGCAGTTGAACTGGTTTACCAAACCCCTCACCCAAAGCTTGGAGCAAGTACAAGAGCGGTGCTGAGAAGCAGCGGCGATATCTCAACCCTCTAGGGATGGTCCCCATCAGGGCTGTAAGAACACAGCTTCAACAAGCTCTCAATTCCTTCTGTAAGATATAACTTCATTACCGAGACCCCAAAAGCAACAGATGGATACCGGCACACAGAGACGACTTGCGATTTTTTGCTGGGGTTTGAGTTTAAAGCGAGTATAATCAGATTCCCCTCTTCTGTAGAAGAGCAAAGATTCGAATACTGTGGACTTGAGACAAGTCAACATGTCCAGCTGTCACGAAACTGTTTCCTTGCCAAGGAGCGCACAGTGTACATACATGTTCACAAATAGGATTTAGGGTGATTTGAGATGAAAGAGCTCGACAATTGTGTCTGGTTCTTGGTTCAATCTGCTGAGCAAGGCAAACATTGTGCCAGTGTGGTATTATGTGTGAGAAAGACAAACTGGCTTTTCACAATCTCAGGCCTCAAACAGCTAAACAAAGGAAGAGGATTGTAAGCTTATTCGTTCCCCCTCATTTTAAAGGGGTACATATCCTCAACAAACCAGCCAGACAAATGCAGTTCCTTTGCTTTTAAAGAATTCTGTCAAAGCTTATTTAACTGCCACTTTCTTCGTGTGGGTTTAGGTTAGACTTTAAAAAAAAAGAATAATTTTTTTTTAATTAATTGTAAATATTTACAGAGTAGCGTTGGCAGACATGGGTACAGTTCGCACCTTTTTAACACACTAGGATAAAATACACATACGGTACAGTTAGTTTCACAGTTCCTGTATTTGAGATACTTCAGCGAGACTTGTAGACTGGTAAACTTCTCCCTCTTCTTCTTCTTCTTTTTCTTCTTCTTCTTCCTTTCTACTGTCTTTCCCCCCAAAATTTATTTCCTATACATATATATATATATATACCTTACACCTTCCCATATGGAAGAATGTACACCTATCTACAGTATATTTGCTTGTATTAAAAAGGTAGTACCTTCAAGAATAGGCAAAGTTCATAAATAATAAGCATTAACCGATACATAAAGAAGAGGAATATGTGCAATATGTGTAATTCTGAGCTTAAAAATATGTGCACACGGTTTTATTTAAGCACATTGTCGGGTTTTTTTTTTCCCCAAAGAAAAATTCTTTCATTCATTCATTCATTTGTTTATTTATCTGTAGTAAGAACTTTATCCCACTTTGGCACTGTATTTCATAACCTGACCTCCTTCCCTCCCAACAGTTTATACAGAATGGGACGAAACACAAAAAACATCCATTGAGTGGCAGTTCTGCAGGTGGAAACACCTCGTTAGTAAGAGAGAAAGAGAGGGAAATTCCAGGCTGGTTCAGAAAGACTACAGTCACTCAACTCATCACTCTTTACAACCATGGTGAGTGGAAAAGGCCACCAACAACACAGATCTGAGGCTACAGTAAGCACAGACTCACTGAAGAGTTAGAAAAGATTAGAAAAGCACTGCCTGGCCACTCACTGGATGGTTTTCGCACTGTTTTGCGTCCACTCTTGAGACTGTTGTGTGTGAAATTCCCGGGAGATCAGCAGTTTATGAAATACACAAGCAGCCTTTCTGACACCAACAACTGAGGCTATATTTATCCCCACTCTGACGTTTCATGTGAACAGTAACGCATGCTCTTGACCTTTACCTGCGCTATTTTATGCATTGCGCTGCTTTACTGGCTAATTGGATAATTGCATGAAAGTACAGGTCTATAGGTGTTCCTTATAGTATGATGTTTGTTTCTTACATATACTGTAGGGTATGTTAGGTATGCACATAAGCAAACATCATATCAGCTCAAAAAATATAGATATTGTTGCCACAGGAACTGTTTGTTGTCCTTCTGACATACGAAATACGGACAGTCGATCTGGTTATCGCCAGCGCAACATGAAAGGTCACATTAAAATGCTCTTCAGTGTTTGTTGTGTGCTTGATCGGCCAGTATTTCTCCAGGGTACCTGCAGCCCCTGATTATGGTTGTTTCCTCTGAGCCTCGGCACTGTCTGTCAATGCAGAGTCGTGGTGGCGCCTGGCTCAGATCCGTTGCTGCTACCAGGGACAGTGCAGATATTGTCGTTTCCTCTCTGAATGAATCTCCCCCCCCCCCCCCCTCCCGGTCACCCCGCCTGCTCCAACACATAGCACCCTCTTCACATAAAAGCCACATTTGTTTTGACCCTTGCGGCACGGACTGCCATTGTTCTGCAGCTACTGTTAATATCCATCACAAATCTGCTTATTTTCAAATTCCATCAGAACTGCCACACAAAGGGATGGCTATTGCACAGAGAGTAGACTTGGGCACAAAGCAGGCGCGGAGAAAGGAGGAGGAGAAAGCACACTCGATCTTGCCCGTGGTGCAACTCTGCGAGCATGACAATGGCAGCAGTGTGCAGCCGCGGCGTGATTGATAAGGATCGTGTTCTGCGGGGGGGGGGGTTGTCTCTTTATTACAGATGAGCCGAGGGTTAAATTCGGACTTCACCTAACCAGATTTCAACTCTGGATCTCTCCATTTGCAGAAATTCACACCGCTCTGACGTGAAAGAGCCATGCTGATACACAGCCACATGTGATGATAAGATATGTCTGAGCTTGTAGCCTTATCAATTCCTAATAGAACCTCTATAGTAACCCTATCATTTGCAATGGAAAGGTGGCTCCTCCATGACACTAAGTTTCATCTTTCTATCTTGCAGGGAAGTGCCAGAACTGGGGAATGAGATTTCGGTTGTTACTGTACATCTTGGCTCTGAAATCACTGTTACAGAAATGCGTGCCAACTTGCAATGGCATCAATGGTATAAACTCCGATCAGATCTGTAAGCTTTGGGGAATGAGAGAAGACGTAAGTATGACAGGTGGTATATGGCTCTGAAATGCACTTTCAATGCACTTTTATGTACTTTCTATGTCTTTGGCCATTCAGATTGCTGGACCAATAAGCTGAAAAGGATGAATTTAACATAAAACAGTCTGGCTTTGACATGGCAAATCTATTGGCCATCTATCTTTTGGCCTTGGAAAATGTCATGATGTACAATAAAATAAAAGTGGAATTATACAATGCTGAAACCGGACTGCAGCAAAACTCTCCTCTGAGGCTGGAAGAGAACATTGATGGCAAGGTATTTTAACGGTAGCCGAAGGTCCCGGTTCTTTTTTCAACGGCAGTTTGTTGTCATGAAACAAAGCGGATGTGCTGCTGCGAAGGTCTCTTCCACAAAATGCAATTTCAAGACGAGCGATATTTCACTTGTATGAAATATCCTGCACACGCTGAATAAAATACTACTCTTACATACAGTATATACTGTACCACCAACTGTTGCAGTTTCAAATGAGCATAAAAGTCTGGAAATAATGGCAAGCATTCATAGACTGTAAGGTGTCTCCTGTCTGCGGAATGATAATCAGTGTTCTAGTTTTTGAAGAACACTTTGCAGTAGTGTGTGCAGGACATCCAATAACTCTAGGCGGAAAAGCACTATATATATATACACACTGAAGTGAAAGACTCGTGGCCCTGTCCTGATGGATTTTGCGCTCCCTCACTACCCTCATGATTAACTCTGTCTAGCAGTGCACCTGATAAAGGCTCACCTTCTGTAGCTCTTTCTGTAGACAGACTCCTACAAAGCTTCTGTTTCCTTTTATATCCCTACTCTTGCTTGTTTAATGGATTGGCTTGCAAACTGAACAAAGGCCACTTGAATCTCCTCCCCTTTCCATTGTCCCGACTTATCCTTAGTTCACGGAAAGCAATCTTTAGCCTGATGTTTTATAAACTGTCTGGAGAAGAGCAATTTATGGTAGTAGTTTAGGCAAGGCAAAGATACTGCATACAGTATATTTACGTAGATAAGACTCTCTTTCAAGTTATTTTCCATTGCTTATCAGATTCAGGTTCTTTGCGAAACAGTCCGTATAACGTGCAGTCATTTCTGTGGACTTATTATTGGGGCAGTTCCCCTCCTGCATGGCAGGTGGCAGTACCTAATCATGTCCAGTGTTTCATGCAAAGTAAGAATTTCTTTGCACTATCTGTCCTCCGTGCGTACGACAGTAACGTCTTGAATTTCCAATTTGAATTTGCTTCCTCTTGGTTTTGGGAGATGGAGGTCAGAGATTTCTGTTGATGCCATTCTAAAGGCAGCTTTTTTCTGGGACGGTGGATCTGAATAAATCGACAACTCCGTAGCCCAAATGTGTGTGTTTATTTTCATGAACCCAGCATAATAGCAGAGGGAATGCCAAAATATGGAATTCTGTAGGCACATCCTGTAAGAGGCAGTTATGGTAATGGTGTGTGTGTGGCCAAGTGGCAACTAGTCATATTTCAAGTTTCTAACAGCATCAGGAAATCTAGACCACAAATGGCCAATCTCTTATGATCATATAACATACGGTCCCACTAATTTGAGTGTTGACTTCTTTCTGACAGCTGTTCGTGATCAGTCCTGGTCCTGATCCATCCTGGTGCTCTGCTTGGATCCTCCTTCACCCGAGATGAGTATGGATAGCCTCTTAGATTCCCAAGGTGTACTTCATACTGAAGATCCTTTCTACACACTCCGGTGTCACCCAGAAGAAGACGCAATCCATTTTCAGTCTCGTTCCTGTCAAGGTTTCTTCCTCTTGTTGTCCCAGGGAGTCCTTCTATGCCGCCGTCACCTCTGGCTTGCTCATTAGGGATGTAAATTTATATTCAGATTTCTCAACGCTGCCTTGTGACAAGGTCTATCTTTTAAATGAGCTATATAAATTGCATTGAATTGAATAGAATCGAATGGAATGCACACTGGAAGAAAATGGCAAGTATGGGCCTTCACTTGGCCATTACTCATTTGCTATGAGATTAAGTAGGTGTCTGGTGTATAAAGCAATTCTCTACAACACAGACCCTTTGTCCTGGAGTGCCCCCTGTCCTGTGCCCAACACACCTGATTTAACTAATCAGCCCTTCTGAGTTAAAATGTCTTTGTCAGTCGGAGAATAAAAAGAGTTGAGCTTGAGGCTCATTCGTTCCTCCATTCATGCATTCATTCATCTTCAGTCACAGCTTGATCCTTGTCAGGGTCGTGGTGAATCAAGAGTCTATCCTGGCTCTAGGCAGAAATATATCCAGGATCGGCCTTTATTCCCTATGACTACATGAAATAAGCAAGGTCTGATAAATAAAAGAATGACTATTGGCAACATTAACTTTATTCAACACGTCTTCTTTTTTTTTTCCCCTAGTTGTTTTTTTTTTTTTTTTCCTTTCATTGTTTACTCCAGATTTGTACTCTATCTTCAGCAAAACACAGTGTGAGTCATTCACAATGGTTATGAATAAAACAGCCTGTCCTGCATCAGAGGCTGATCCACTTATTATCTGTAGTGGAGTGGCAATGAATGACGAGAGTCTTTGTAGGAAGCTCTGTTTGCTGTAAGACCATTTCCTCAATTAATACCAACTCAATGGAGTTCTTTGTACAGCTGAAACCTCAAATAAAAATATAGATAGAGTATGTTCGCTGCACAGACGGAGGGCGTCTTCACACTTGTGCTCCAGTATGAACTTGCAGCTCAGTGGTGCTGCTCGCTGCGCTGCATGTAATGGGGGGAAAGGCAGCAAGGGGCCAGGTGTTGCTAGATTTGGCTTCTCAATGTCGTTGGTGATGTGAAAGGACAAAGGCAGTATTGAGGGCCCAGGCAGTGGGCTGGGAGCAGTCGGATAGTTTTACAGAAAAGCCAGTGTTTGTGCCAAGCCTGCACTCATACACAACAGACACTGTGTTCTGCTGCTCCGCTCCCAGCTTTGTCCCTATGCACCCACCTCCCCCACTTTTTTTTTTTTTGTTTCAGAACAGGTAGCAATAGCACTTGCATCTAGGGTGCAGATGAGAGAGCTAGATAGCTGACTGTTAAGAACATGGTTTGGCATTCTAGACTACCTCTTAACAATCCACACAAAGACCCAGAGCCAGTGGGAAACATGATAAAGCAATGCACCATCTCGCTCATGGAGCAGACCAACCATCGACGCCCCTCCTTCCCATCCTCCCTCCCTCCCTCCCTCCCTCCAGATCTTGGGAATTCTCGCTCCAGCAGATATCATTTGTCTGTGTACACTTACCTGCTGTGAATGCATATCAAAGCTCTTGCATCTACTTAAAAAAGCAGCGCTTGGATTTGTCTAAGGCCTCTTAACCATCTACTGCATGTTCCACAACTCACGTAAAACTCAGTATGCAATTTTCGATTTGGGAGCGTGACTGTTTTTGTTTGATAGAAGTGCTTTTGAGAACCAAATCCGAGGACATTTTGTCAATGTGACCTAGTGAGGCAGCTATTTTACCATATGCGTAAATCTGCGCCATCCACAGAGGAAACGAATAGAAGCCACACCAAGGCACACAATCACACCCACCCCATCCTCTTCAACTCGGCCTCCGTGTGTGTGTGTGTGTGTGTGTGTGTGTGTGTGTGTGTGTGTGTGTGTGTGTGCGCGTGGTTATGTGCGGCTGGTTTGATTCTCACAGGGGTGTGAACTGCCTGCTGCATGAAAACGGAGAAAGATGACACTGATGTGATAATGAGGCCCAGCCCAGTGGCCTAGACAAACAGCTTGTCTTTGCCCAACTGACACGCCATCAGGAAGCAGGCAGCAGTGGTGCGGCTCTCATGGTGCTCAGTACCGCGAGCTCGTGCATTCTGTCTGTGTCTCATTAGTGGCCCTGGGTCTCAGTGGTGCTCGCTGCAACCCCCCCCCCCTCCTTACACATTGCCCTTCCAGCAGGTTCTGCCTTCATCAAGTCCCCTACATGGGCTCAATATTAAAGCGCTGCAAACAATGTCCTGAAATGTCAAGTCAGCAGCACAACAAGCTTGTCTTCATATATGTGTGTAAGAGTCATGCAGGGAGAGATCGAACACAAGAAAAAGGCAGCAGATGCTTCCTGGGTTCTTCATTTGCAAATGTCTTAGTGCAGGCTATGTTATAGTTAGGTCATAGGATGACAGCAGTTGTGTGTGTGTCAAGGAGGGTGAACTACAGTAAAAGGCACAGAAGTGCAGGGGACGTGATAAAGCAGCCATCAGTAAAATCCTCATTAAAATATTGTCTGTTATCCTGCCCGAGGTGGACAAGAATGGAAAAAAAAGAGAAATGTGCATTGAATTTTCTCCTTTCGGTTTTGTTAGATGTAAGGATGTTATTTATTAGTATTTCTGCCTCTGTCTACCTGCAGCATCATGGTGCCTTGACTTGGCATTCTCACATCTAAGATGGCAGCCGAACAGCCTCTGCAATGCCACCGACACACCGATTGACTGTCCACACAAATTCTGATGACTTTTTTTTTTTTTTAAATCCCGCTACGTGCCATCAGATTTCACACTGCAACATTAACGAGAGCTGACACAGGGGATTAGTAGCAGACAGCTGGAATGCCCGGCCCTTTTGTGCTGCGTGAATCTCAGCCAAAAGCCTTCTCACCGAGGCCAAGAGAGACCTGGGAAAAAGACTTCTCCTTGGAAATAAACACAAGACTGGCCAAAAGGAAAGAATGTGCCACCAACGGACAAAACAAGTCGGGAACTGTGCAGCGATCAGACAGAACACAGTTTGCAGGAGCTGCAACCTGTAGATCTCCATTTTGTTTTGTAGATCAGGGTTCCATGAGGCCCCTGGGTACATGTCTTTTGGTGAACTCGCACTGTAGAGGGGTGTACCCACAGGAAAGTAATTCATGGCAATGTGGTGACAAGAGAGCATTTAAAGTCAACGAAATTCTGCGACTTGTAGTAATGACAAGCAAAATAACCACTGGCGACAGAAAGTATCCAAGTATCGAGTTTAACTACTCTCAACTTTGAGGCAACGCGATTGAGGCGACTACCAATGGGAGCGAAATGACTGACAGATGATGCCAGCACTGAGTTTCCCAAAATGTTTACCGTAAGAAGACAACATCCATGTCTTTGGTTCCGACATCAAAACGGAAGAACATCCCATCAATACTAACACGGATTATCCAACTGCAATGATTATTTATAGCGCCAAAACCTCTGATTTGTTATTTTGCTGAAACGTTTAGTCAGCTGTAAAGGTTTACTATTTTCGATAGAATGAATCGTGCTGCATGGCAAGTAATATAGCCAGCCACTGTGCTGATTAGATATCTCAACGGTTAACTTAGAATACAGCCTAAATGTGCCTTAACAAGATGTTAAGAAATTAAATGTGGGTGAATGGTCACTGTAGAGCATAGTCCTGTTCATAAACATATAATAGCGATATATTTACAGTCTTGTAGTGAAATAGCCAGCTACTGCTTGTTTAAGGTGAAAATAGTTGGGAGGGGAAATACACAAGGGGAATGGAATACCTAGGCAACCAGAGCCTGGTATGTCCAGGTGACGAGTGGGTAGCTTTATAGGTGGATGGCCCTAATGAATAAATTTCAGCGAGAATACAATTGGTGACTAGTAAATAACTTGTCGTGTGTACACATCTTAAGATCCCAGGGGTCCAAGGGTCCTAGTGGTCAGCTCATACTTTAAGTACTGTGGGGCCTCATACTGTTAGCCTGGGGGCCCTAGTGGTCAGCTGAAATTTGAAGCACCAAGAGGACAGGGGGCCCTCACATTGTAAGCACTGAGGGTCTTGGGGTTGGCCCTAGTAGTGACCTAACATTTTATACACCAAGGGTCTTTACATTGTAAGTGCTGAGAGATCTGGGGAGCCCTGGTGGTAAGCTCACATTTTATACATGATGGGGCCCAGGGGTCTTCACATTTTAAATGCTGAAGGGTCTGGGAAGCCCTAGTGGTTAGCTCACACTATAAGTACCCAGGGGCCTAGTGGTCAGCTTGCACTGTGCATACTGAGGGCCCTGGCATTCAACTTCCTTCAAAATTCATGGGCCATGCACACCATGTGGCCTGAGGCTTGGAGGTCCCCTGGCAGTCCCTCTGGCACTGGCCCCACTGGCTCGAACTGTAATCCAATATTGCCCAAAACCGTGCCACAGTCAAGATCATATTTTTCCCCTTTCTGATGTTTGATTTGAACATTAGCTGACACTCTTGGCCTGTACAGAGAGTATTTTATGCATTGCACTGCTGCTACATGACTGATTGATGAATGATGCATACATAAGTAGGTGTACAAACGTGACCAGTGAGAGTACATACAATAACATGCAAACAGAGTCAATGGCAATAAAAGTTAGAATTTCATCTTTTACTATGATATTTTACATGAAAGTAGATGGAAACTGTTTCGCGTTATTTTGACAACCATAAACCCTTAAATCCCTCCTTAAGAATGAATAACAGCACAGAGCCTCTTCTTGTCATACCAGGTTGGAGAACACCTGAGGCAACTGGAACCACTCGACCATACTGAGCATTTCAAGCTTCTTTATACTTGTTATATAATAATTGTAACATTCCAGTGCAAAAAAAAAAAAAAAAAAAAAGCCACTGGACCACTAAAACTTTATTATTGCCCTTATTGTGCTTAATTATATTTTAAGTGCTTTTTTTCCAATCAATTTCCTGAACTGCATTTTATTAAGGAAACGAGCTGGTAAGTTTCCCTGACCACCTTGGAGAAACTGCTACTGTACAGTTCTTTTGGATACGTCTCATTTGCTTCTACTTTTTTTTTTTTTTTTTTTGCAGCAAAACATTTCTATGAAAAACGGTCTCTTACTTAATAAAGTACTGTGCAAAAGTCTTAGCCATCCAATTTTTTTTAGTACAAATATTGTTATGAATGCTTAATTTATAAATTCTGCATTATTGAGTCACTTCAAAAGCAATTCAGATTCCCAAACATAACTTTTGCAGAAAAAAAAATTGTATCTGAAAAATGCTTGCATGTCAGTAAAAAAAGCATATATGCACTTGCTGGCCACTTTAATAGTTATACCTTTTATAGGTACTGCCTTTATTCTTCGTGGCATAGATTCAACAAGGTGTTGGAAACATTCCTGAGATTTTCACTCAAATTTCACTTAAGTCACATAAATTCTCTTTCTTCCCCATACTGTTGCACGGTTTGAACTTCAGCATCTTGTCTTCACCACGTCTAGATGCCTTAATGCACTGAGTTGTTGCCATGTGCCATTGGCTGATTAGCTATTTGTGTTTTTGAACAGTGTGTACCCTATATATATACTTAGGGGTTTGCATTAGGGTGTTGCATGAGTCATGGATTAATAAATATTTACACGCATTTATCAAAACTCCCCATAAAAGCATGCGTTTTAGGTCATTTATTGATCAAGCATAGAGAGCAGTAAGATTCATATTCATCATTGCCTTCTATTCTTATTCAATAGTGGAAAAAAAAAAAATCAACAGATGCAAGAGAAGAAATTTGCCGAATTTAAGGCAATGTATTAAGATCTCATTCTCTAAATTTCCAAAAAGTGAATTTGAGCTAGATGATAAGTCAAGGAATGGTAGACCAAAGGAAACGGAAGAAACCGTTGGACGAAGATGCAACACAATCGACTTGAGAGCTGGCAAAACATTTGACTATAGATCATTCTATTGTTCTAAGTTTGTATGTGACATTTCAAAAAAGTTGAGGACATACAAAACTGCATTAATTAATTAATTAATTCAATCAAAACCCAAATCCTTCTTTCACAATGGTATTCATTCTTTAATAAATTAATGTAAATAATAATTACAATAACGAGAAATGGCAGAAAGTTATAGAATCTAGCTGCGATTCATTTGAAGACTAATTATATGATTGCTTTCCAAAATAAAAGTAATAATTTTTGATATA
>JAOVYU010000063.1:12341740-12352683 GCA_025674565.1 Synodontis membranacea | reverse complement strand
CCCCCACCCACACACACCCCAGACACAGTCAAAAAGAAATCAGTGCAGTCAATAAAAAAAATAATAATAAAAATAATAATAATAATAATCTTATTATTATCTTACTGACTATCAGACTGGATAACTATGAACAGATATAATTTTCCTTATGTATAAAACTATTTTTCATTTCATTCCTGGTTTCCTAGGAGAAGACGTTTGACTGATACATGCACACATCCAGTACAGACTCATTCCTTAATAGAAATACAGAAACTATACAGTGTTGGAATCTTCGGTTCAACAGAAAGCGTGTGAGATAAACGCCCATGATATCAGTGAGCACAGCTGCAAAACTGAACCCAAAGCCACTGCTAGCATTTGTAGCCACACCCAAATTCCGCTATTACCAATACAACAATGTAGTTAGGTTGGGTAGGTCCTATGTGCATGTCAGAATGACCTGCTAGAGTTCAAGTAACATCAGCTGCAAACTGCAACAAGATGTTTAAATGTGAGCCAGGGTCAGCCAGGGATACGAGAGCCTTCAGCTTCACTTGCATTATTTTCTCCTATTTTTTTATTATTATTTTTTTTTTTAAATCAATGGTACCAGAACATTAAAAAATGATCTCACTGAGTACAAGTTACGTTGAAATTGCGTTCATGTCTTTCAGCTGTGCATTTACAACCACGGCAATGTTCTGGTCTTTTACTCGTTTATAAAAGTCGTTACGTTTCATCATTCCACATGCTGGATTCCGACCGGTCAGAATTTAAAGAATTATTTAAAGGAGATGTTAGATAAATTCAAACCGCAGGTTTACTGACATGAAAACCTGACTGCAGGAGGATAGAAATGCATTTAATGAATTTAATGAAAACAAGCATGCAAATCCAAAGTGTGAGGCAAAATCAACATGGAGAAAAAAAAAAAAAAAAAACAGGTTAGATGATCAGCAACCAGTGTTAACTAGGCAAAATCCAAACTTGCAAGAAACCAAAAACCAGAACAGGATCGAAAGACCAAATAGCAAACGAGAACATAAGGCTTAGTAAAGCCAGGGTACGCCTTGGCTTTTTCGTCAGTGGAAACTAAAGTTCTTAAATGCTGGGCTTGTAACTGAAGACAGGTGTGCGTAATCAGTAATCGGGCCACTGTGAATGTGAAAGTGCGTGCTGGGAGTCTTAATCTACGGCAGCCATGTTTGTATTCCATTGGTACGTTCTGGGAAGTGGTGTTACGAGTGGATGCCGATGCATATGTGACGATGCATTTAAATGAATGTGCTCATTCTAATAATTTACCATTTCAATCATAACAGCTCATTAATAGAAACGTGCATGGTAGAGGTTACAGCTGATGAACAACTGAATACATATGCTGTTAGTTAAAAAAACAAAGATGAACAATTGCTGATATGTTTAATCTTTCTGCAAGGAATTTTTATTATTATTATTTATTTATTTATTTTAACATTCATGGAAGGAGCCTCCAGTGTCCAGTGTATGTAACGGTCAGTAAGTTTTCCTTCTTGGGAAAGTCTTCAGGTCAGAGGAGTTTCCACTTCCTGCATTTCTGACAAATTAACTTCAAGATGTATAACATAAGTGATGACAGGAGCTAGACTGTCTCAGAGGACATTCTACAACATTAAATGTAACTAATATCATGATGCACAATGGCACGCAATTTAAAATTGTAATAGCTGTCAAACTGCAGTCGTATAGTTTAAGAGGAGTAAAATACTTCTGAACATGATTAAAAACACAACGTCATAGTTCCTTACATACTTACATCGTGGCACTGTTTCTTGCTCATATCAATACTTACTGGTTAGACGGTCTTGATAAAACGTATTTTCTGTAACAGCTTGGCTCATTCTAACGCTATTATTTCTATAGAAGCAGCTCACACAACGACTTGGCAGATACACACATACACATAAAGAGATTAAAAGATGTGTTATTCTATGGGTTGTAACTGTTGTGGTGTAAGAGGAATAAACACACTTCAGGACATGCTGTAATTGAAAAAGAATCAACTTTGGTGTGGTCACAGGATCCCTGCTATACGTCAATGTGCCTTACACTCTTCCATTTAACAGCACACCCTGATGAGTATTACAGTATTCCTTGCCCATATACCTGATTTTACATTACAGATTACAAATTTATCAATCTTCATATACAGTACTTAAAACCGACTACAACTATACGGTACAGTACCATGTGACCATAGTGTCAGTGACAGAAGATGTTACTTCATAAAACTACATTAATTTTGAACAGCAGACTGGTAAAAGTCGACTTGCGTTGCATGTTATGAAATCTGAACAGACTAACCCGTACCAATTTGTACCAAGTGCTATGTCGGTAAATCATTTCTGAAAACAATTCTGAAAAACAAAAACACTTCGGTTCATTGACGGTTACGTGTGCTACGACACGGCTTTAGTAAACTCACTTCTGAGCAAGCGGGAGACGGAGCTTGAAACGATCTACGCTGCATAATAATTCAGCAAGCCTTGCACAATGGTGGTATTCACTTTGAACATGGATCAAACTGGATAAAACGAGAGTGGCCCATCATCAGCCTATCTGATTGTGATCTTAAGGAGTGACAAATGAAAAGGAGATCTAATTGCTGGCACAGTGACGGAAATGGAGACAGCGCACTTTTCCAGAGGCACCTAACTAAAGACAAAAGCGTTTACGCCGAACGCCTTGTGTGGAAAAGACTTCAGAGCATATTACAGACCCACATCATATGAGCTGAACTGTGCTTTCCTCTGGAGCTGTGGCATTTCAACCCTCGCTCTCTTCTTTTCTTTCATCCAAATCACTGCATCTGTCTAGCACCCTCCATACCTTCTCCTTTGGTAGTGGCCTTTGCTATCCAACTACCACCCACTCTCTCCTTTTTCTCTCTCTCTCATCGTCTTTCTCCCTCCCAAGCTCAAGCTCTCCCTTTAATTTACCAGGGCTTCAGTGAAGGCGGGACAGAGGGAACTCCATGGTAACCTGGCACCCAGCCATCTCATTACACTGCCAATTGATTCTGGCCTACCGCCACGCTGCTGTCCCCTGCCAGCCCACTTCCCATCATGCACCTGACATCCCCAGGCCTGTCTATAGAGCAGGAGAATTACAAAGCACATACAACCTGCGAACCCTTACTCTCGCTCAAAACACACAGAAACAGCCAGCTTTGCACAAAGAAAATAAAGACTGGCAAAAAAGGCAAATGATCCGTTCTGAAATTTGTCTTCGGATTAGGCAAGAAATGTATTTCTTTATTTAATCACTGTTTAAATTCAAGTAGATTTTCAATATAGGGTGGGCAAGGCTTGTGCAGCCGGCTCCAAAAGTTCTGGCACACTTGGTTTAAAAAACAAAAAAACAAAACAACAAGTAAGAAAAGGGGGGTTTATGTCCATCCTCAATCTGATACCAATGGTGGATTGGATATCAGAGAATGCATTGGATACTGAATCCTATACCAAATGGCAAAGTCTGGAATTGGATTGGGAAAAGAAACAAAGTTTTTCAAGGGGGCTAGTTACTTTTTTTTTTTGTTAGGACTGATTTTTCATTATAGTTTATACTTTTTTATATTTATAAAAAAAATGCACAAAGATATACCGGTATTTGAAAACAAAACCATGTCACAACAAGGTCCCACATCATCAAACATCCTTCACCAGGTTCTTTTGTGCAGAACCATCCTTTTTTTTTTTTTTTTTTATACACCAAACTTACCTTTTTTTTTTTTTTTTTTTTTTTTTTTTAATTTCTTTGGTCTCATCTGACCACAGAATCTGGTTCCAGTCAAAGTTCCAGAAGCATCTTGAGAAGTCCAGGTGCTTACATTTGTGGCTAGATGAAGGAAAATGCTTTCTTCTGGCATGCCTTCCAAATAGTTTGTTGGCGTGTAGGTGGCATTTAATTTTAGATTTTGAGACTTGGTGACCCCGAAATGCTACCATCTTCTACAAATCTCCAACTGAGATAAATGGATGTGGGGGGGGAATACACTTGCGTCATCTTCCAGACAAGTTTCTTACAGCTCCCGTTGTTTTAAACTTCTTAATTATTGTCCTGACATTGGCATTTTCTGTGCTGTGCCTATTTTTTTTTTTATTTTTTTTTTTTTTATAGAAACTTATATAATTTTAGAAGAACCGATTTTGTTCTTAGAATAAAATGACTTCAACGAAATGATCATTTCTCTTACATTTTCAGTGTGAGCTTAACCAACTAATGAACTACAAAGATTACCAAGGGAACTAATAATTCTGGAACGGTAGACACAAATTATTTGAAACTACTACCATCTGATAAAAGGCTGCTGGCAGTGTGCGTTAATGTCCGTGCCAACATCAGGGCCCCCGAACATTAGCACATGTCGAAATGTACAGCGCTTGCTTGAAGACATGGTAATTTACGTCACTCAATACCTGACACAAGAAATACTAAAGGAGGCTGACTAGGAAGCGTGCAAGGAATCTCGAGAGTTGATAGAGTGCTCGGACCAGGCTGAATACTAAGGCCACATGTACGGAGAGTTCCCTACTGTACCTGTATAAGAGAGGACTGGAGCTAGATTTTGCATAATACTACCCTACATAGCTGCATTATATTCTAGGCTCCTTTTTGAAATTCTGTCCAAATCACAGCTCCAGCAGCTTTTCTGATGCGTTGTGGAAAGCTGAACCTCTGGGGTCGTGACATTATTTATTATGCCACATGCCTTAATGTCCATTACACTACTTACCGGACATGATTAAATCACAACAATAAGTCATTACAGCGACTGCATTAACTGAGGGTATCATAAATATTCTATGTAATGAGTACAGTCAGCTTTCTTCATGTGGTTTTGGAGTACTGTGCCTCTCTTTTAAGGCTCTGAGTCACCGCAACTTGAAGGAAGATAACAAATAATATATGCAGTGTGGAAGCATGGACATTCCTTTCACCTAAACTCTTGCCTTTACTCTGTTTGCCCTTTACATGTTCTTACTGTAATGATTTATAATCCCACTCTCAGGTGTCACCCAGTAGAGGATGGATTCCCTTTTGGTTGCTCTCAAAGTTTCCTCCTCATTTCGCCATGGTTGCCTCCGGCTTGCTCACTGGGGATCTAAATTTACATCAGTTTCCCATAAAGCTTCACTGTGACAATGTCTAGTAGTAAAAGAGCTGCATGTATAAACTTGAATTCAAGTCGGCACCTGCTACGGCTGAAAACACCTCTATTTCACAGCCACTGGAATCAAACTAACTAAAGCACAGCTACCTTTGCCAGAACCTCTGGACAAAATCTATATCTGTGAAGTAATGTTAAAAAAAGGATGTCAGACACTATCTAGTATCTTGATATAATAATAAAGTTGCCATAAAATACCTTTATTGCAGTTCTACTGATTAAAAGACGTTAGCGAGAAAGGAAATTTATATTTTGTCATATAAAACTAAACCTGTGGTTTATTTTTTCCACCTGGAGTAAAGCTGCAATACTTCATCGCCTGCCGTCACTCGATATCCCTGAGCTCAGGCCGTGTAGCGCACTGGCTCTCAAACTGAAATGGGACTAACATGGTTCTGATTAATCCAGGTTAATCCTGTTTCTCACCAGCTAGTAGTAAAGTCCACTAACCACAGGATGCGTTCATTTGCTCATCTGAGGTTCAGGGTGGTGAAATACAGAGATGGGAATTAGCAAAGTACGAATACTTCGTTACTGTACTTAAGTAGAATTTTCGGGTATCTGTACGTCACAGTACTTCGCTACTTTTTTTGGTGCCTACTTTCTACTTTTACTTCTTACATTTTAGCATGAGTATCTGTACTTTCTACTGCCTACATTTTCAAATCAGGGTCGTTACATTCCCCCGTCCGCTCCGGGAATGCTCGCGTCGATCAACCCCCCCCTTCCCCGGCAAGGTTACTTTATACTCTTGTACTTTAAGTATGTTTTGGAGCCTATACTCTTTACTTTCACTTGAGTCAAAAGTTGAATCAATACTTCTACTCTTACTAGAGTATTTTTAAACAAAGGTATCTGTACGTTTACTTGTGTACTTTTGACACCTTTGGTTAAATATGGAATCGCCATATTGTGGCCATACTTCGGACGCCATTACCCCCTAATCAACATCGTTACAGCACAACCGCTGCATAAAATGAAATGAAAATAAAATTTTCTGACACTGAATCACATTGTTTTGTGCTGTGACTGCGCTATATCGTGTTAAAAAAATATTTCTACAGTGAGATGCGATCAATATGTGTTTAACGTTGATCAGCCACAATTAAACATTTGGAACAGGAAAATATTCCACTCCTCTAGCTACTCCACTGACACCTGCAATATTATACAACTAAGTCGGTTCTGTTTTCCGAAAATTCTAATAATTAAGTCATTTTAAATCGACAACCGAAACTAGGATAAAGATTTTACAAAACATAATTGAACAAAAAAAAAAAAAGTCCAATTTACACCAAATGTGTGTTAACACTCCAGCAGCACCATATGAGCACCACCCCGTGCCCAATACACTTCCACGTGTAATGAACACAGCCTTTCTTTGTCCTGCTCCCAACCATATGAGGCTAAAACCCACCTGACCCAGCAACTTTTTTGTTTAGTTCCGCAAGAATCCCGGTCCAAATGCAAGCCATCTTTATCACTGCCATTGAGACTCAATGAATAAATTCTGAATGAAAGTGTGTGAACATCACCGTTCACCAAGATCACCTGTCCAATGTAACAGTTTGTACAAAACTGTTTGTTTGGTGGACTTCCGTGGTGCATACGTTCAATGGCCTTTAAAAATTTTTTTTTTAATTCTACGCTAACTGTAATACACAGAGTTAGTCCTCAGATCACTGTTGGATTCTACGACTTTCTGCCATTTACGCCACAAAAGAAGGATTAAAGTTTTTGGGAAATGAATTCATCTATGCAATTTCCTATATCCTCGACTTTTTGAAACTTTTTGGCCAGAGAGTGTATGTTGCAGTGACCTAAACATGTGGAAATCTGATGGCTCTATGTCCAGTGAGTAGGCTGGATGCGGTAAACTTCCCATCCAAGGCTTAAAATTGGGCCTTTATCACTTTTGCAACACGTAGCCTTGCGTTGTCATAAAGAAGGACGATAATTGATCCCTATAACGCTCAGTGTTTAACAGTTACTCCAGCATCGAACAGCTTGTAATAAATGTGTAATGCACCTGTAATGCAAGTGATATTTCTCTCTGAAAGCGCATGTGGAACCACCTACCAACCTTCAGAATCTTTCGCATTGCCTTCATACACCTTAGAACAGTAGAATGATCCATATTCAAATGTCTTGCCAGCTCTCGAGTCAACTGCGTCGCATCTTTGTTCCAACAGTTTCTGCAGCTCCTTGTCTTCCGTTTCCTTTGGTCTACCACTTCTTGGCTTATCATCTTGCTCAACTTCATCTTTTCGGAACATTTGACCGAGTTCTTGAGCACAGAAATTTCCGATTGCAGCGTTTCCATAAACTTGACCACAGAAATTTCTGATTGCAGCGTTCCCATAAACGTTCAAATTTCGTCTCTTGCTTGATCGATAAACTACCTAAAACACATGCTTTTACGGGGAGTTTTGATAAATAATTAAAGACATTCACTAGGCCACGGACTTATGCAACACCTTAATATTTGCAGTCATCCAATTTCCGATGACTTAGAAAGCCAATCCTTTCTGCACAGAATACGTTGGTCAGAGTGTACTGTAGCCTATATAGAATACATTCCCAAGCATATTCATACAGGACAGATCGGTGCGCCTAATAAACTAGCGTCTCGGCGTAAGTCATACTTCCCCAGATTTGCCACTGTTTTCCCTGCATCATTACAGACATGCATGGTAATTACTGTTGCCATGGTGAGCTGAGCTGCAGGGAAGATGTTGGCTAAGCTTACATATAAGCACATGTTTCCCATTTATCGCTCAGGGCCTGGAGGGAATGGTAATACCGTTTGGAATTAAACTAAAAAGACTGAAAGAAAAAACAAAAAAAAGAGAGTCATTCGATCTTCTCTTTCTCAGATTATACAAATAATCTCCTCCAGTGTGACTAATGGATTTGATGAGATAAAAACTATATGACGCAACAAACTGTAGATTAAACTGTACAGGAGACAAAGAAATGTTACGGGACAAAAAGATTAATTATGAAACAGTACTGTAAACCCAGACACGGTGAGCAGGTAAGCAACATCTGGAGTGCTGCATTAGTAAAAAACGCTTCACTCTGCAACAAAGTGCAAGTCTGGTGAGACAGTTCCAAGGGACAATGACATATAGGCATGAACTCAAATGCCCTGCTCTCTCTCTCTCTCTCTCTCTCTCTCTCTCTCTCTCTCTGTCTATCTCTCTCTCTCTAGGTCTCTCCCTCTAACCCCCCCCCCCCAACTGCTCTTTCTCTCTCTCTGCGCACTCGCAGTGTAGTGCGCCAGGCCCCTGCTGGGCTGGCTTTGTTTATTAATAGGGGCTAATACTCGACCCTGGTTCCTTCCCGTGGGGACAAGGCCTATGAATGCCCCCAATGTGCGCCCCTCTCTCCTTTGCTCTGTACCCTACTCATTCTCTCAGCGAATGCCAATGCTGTGAGGTAAGCAGCCTTTGTACCTCTCAAACCAGCATTCACAGACTAATACACACACACACACACACACACACACATCCAGGAACACACAATGGGCTACGTCCTAGTGGATCTATTGTAGACCTGATCTCTCTCACACTCACGAATAAGCAAACGTAATAATCTCCCATGATTGATGTGCTTACTCTGGTGCTGCCTTGATATATGGAGAACAGTGGGCGACAGCCAGTCCTCATACACAGGCAGATTACGTTGGGGAGAATGTACATTAGATACGAGGCAAGAAAGATGTGTTCAAGAGCCCAGGTACTTTGTTACACGATGATAAGGCAGGAGAAAGAAGTAGGAGAAATCTCATTGTGCCAACACCTGCATGCTTTCATAAAGCTATCTCAGGCTTTTTTTTTATCAGGACAAAAAAAAGGCTTGAAGAGGATTTGTTTTGTTATATTGTAAAAAATGGTCACATTTCTACACACTCAAGGATACACGGTCTTGATTGTTTGTGGCAATCTTTACAAATGCCTATATGTGCATAATAGAATACATACTCTAATTCTGCCTTCACACCAATAGCAACTTCGCATCGCGCCTCCCACAAAATGCTCTAGTTGCACAGTTCGTTATAAGACATGGCTTTTTCGTCAGTAATCTTTACTTTACTGCAGGTTGCCATGGTTTCACTGATCTCGGCTAAGCAACAATATCCGAACAAGTTAGAATATACAGTACACATAACCACCCATTGCATTAGTAATCAGGTAAATATAAAAAAAAAAAAAAAAGTCATGCTTCTGCATAACATGTAGTGAATGATTCACAATTTCTGCAACCTTTTTAATGATTTTAAAGTGTTTTGATGTGTTTAGCCTGCGCAAAAATATAAAATGTAGATGTTGGTGTTTTCACCGTTCTATAGGTTGATTCATCACATTGAGCCTTGGCAGTACAGGAAGTATCACCAACTGGCCATATGGAACACAGAGTCAAGGGCCAAGTGTACCACCGTCTCTCACTCCCTTAGTCGCCGCCAAATTGGTTTGCCTCTAAACTGCAGTAACAGGCCTTCAGTCCCATTGCCACACTTCACTGCTGTCAGGACAAGAGATGTTCTTCAGGAAAAAAACAAAAAAACAAAACAAAACAAAAACAAAACCTGACTCACCTTTATCATGTCTTCACCATTTGGGCTGGTATACCTGAGACCTTTGTGTCCTCAGTACATCCTGAAAACCAAAGACATTTCAGTGAAAAGACGAACTTCTTTTCCCGCTCATAAACGTAAAACCTCTGTTACAGATATAACAGTGCAGTTACAGTATATTATGTACTCTTGTCTCCTACAGTAAATCTACCAAACAGAATGGCTCGATTTTATAATTAAAAGACTCAACAGACAGTTGTTGGTTTAGTAACGGTATATAAAACATGCCTTTAAATGACCTTCAAGAGATTTTATTTTCTGAGAAAAATATTTCTTTTACATTCAAAAGCATTCAGACTGTGTATTCAATCTGTAATAGTTGACAATCCACGGGCCTTCCCAAATGGAATACAAGAATACCTTTCTTTTTAAGAGGAAGAGTTTATGGGAAAATGTATTGATAAACTCAGAGATTCAGAAGTTTATAACCAGAATTTATAAACTTCTGCGAAGCTGCTTTGTGACAATGCCCGTTGTTAAAAAAAAGTGAAAAAAAAAAAAAAAAAAGTGAAAAAAATTTTAATTGATTTAAATTGAAGTGTTTCATAGAAGGTGAAACTGGCTATATTCAGAATGAATTAATAGGATAACATTGAGTCCGGGCCGTTCTTTGTAGGCTTTTCAATGTGAATTTTACAGTGAGCACATTTAAAAGGTTATGGACAATGACAAATATCTTTTAACATTCTCTCGGTTGACAGAACAGGAACCCTATTTACATGATTATTCCTTCCGCCAGATTTTCGGTGAGGTCTGTTTGTTGGATTTCAAGCAGGATTGCAAAAAAAATTTACCAACCCGATCTCCATGAAATTTGGTGAGATGGTGTCGCATGGGCCAAGGAAGAGCCCGGTAAATTTTGGAGCGGACATATCCACGAACTTTTCTCTTTCACAAATGTTGCATGACACGGCAGTCTTCACTCAACAATGCCTCATCTTAACATCTGGGTGATTCTACAGAAACGGTGCCATTTGTTTAAATGTGATGGGGTTGAAGATTTTGTCTTAATCTGATGTTAATTCTTAACGCTAGCCGCTAGCAGGATGACACAGCATTCTTTGGCTTAGATATTGTTCTATTTTATAGCTATAAAAATTACTTTTTGATAAA